>CM033645.1:2047692-2349764 GCA_019512145.1 Engystomops pustulosus
TTATAGTAGTTATATTCTTGTACATAGGGGGCAGTATTATAGTAGTTATATTCTTGTACATAGGGGCAGTATTGTAGTAGTTATATTCCTGTACATAGGGGGCAGTATTATAGTAGTTATATTCTTGTACATAGGGGCAGTATTATAGTAGTTATATTCGTGTACATAGGGGGGGCAGTATTATAGTAGTTATATTCTTGTACATAGGAGGCAGTATTATAGTAGTTATATTCCTGTACATAGGGGGCAGTATTATAGTAGTTATATTCTTGTACATAAGGGGCAGTATTATAGTAGTTATACTATTATACACAAGGATCCGTGTAGTCAGCTGTGTCCTGTCTGTGTCAGTCTCTTCCCTCCCTTCTCCCTCTATCTCTTCTCTTCCCTCTGGGAGTCTTTCTCTTCTGACCATTCTGATTACATAGACCCGGATTTGTCCTATCTAATCGCTGTGGTGATGGTTACAGGAACCTCCTCATTAGTCCCAGTACATTAATGGTTTATAATGTAGCCTCATACTTGGGGGCACTGATAATTGTGAAGAGGCTCTCCAGTTTGGTGACGTCACTGATAACAGGGGTCCTCATAGCTGGGGTCTTATCAGTGGTGTCTGGAATGAGCTGTGAGGGGATTGGCAGCCGCGCTGGAAATAGTTTCCCAGTCCATCAGGAGCCGCGGATCTGAAGTGTCCGGGGTCTGACTCCACTTCATGTTCTCTGCTCATAAAACATGTTTACAGGATGAAGGAACAAAGTGTATGAGATGGGAATCAGGTCCTGGAATGAAGGTCCACGAGGCCCGAGTGTCAGAGTGACCATGGGAAACTATCAGCAATCCTAACATTCTGATTATTGATACAATGTAACAGTTAGAAATAAGGGCAATAAATTCCATACAACAATGAGAAGATGGAGTAGGTGTGGGTGTAGGGCACCATATGTAAAAGCAGGGCTGGATTATGGGGAGGGCTCTCAGGGCACGTGCCCCGGGGCCCCCACAACCCTTAAATTGGCCATATGTAGAAGTCCTGAGCCTTTAAGTTGCTAATACAATCAGTAATATCCCATCAGCGCCAGTATACAACCATCAATTTCCTGCAGACGGATTAAAGGGAACCTGTCAGCAGTATGACCATACAAGGCTGCAGCCAGTGTTCGGTATTGCGCCTGGAAAGATTTGTAATCAGACATTTGTCTATATTGTTATTAACAGCAGGACTGTGAAAATTGAGTCTCATGTCCAGGATTGTGGCTGTACTGGGGGGTGTGTCCTGACACTGCTGTGGTCTGAGCTGCTTCTTAGCCCCTCCCCTCTGCTCTGAATAAAAGCTTCTGCTTGATAAAGCACCTGGTGGGCCCTGAAGGTCCATGAAATAAATTTGTTGCCAATCATTTACAGCGTACAAATTTTCTAGGTTTAGTTTTCTATTTGATCTTACAAAAAAAAGGATAATATATATATACTGACATCACCCCCCCCCCCCCCCCAAGGATGTCCATGTCTAGTCCCACCCTTAATGTGGTTGTGGTCACCCTTTTTTAAGTGGAGTTTTATGTCTACCCTTAAAGGGCTATTCCAAGCTCTGTACGTAGAAGAAAGGTCCACCACAACATATTATTATTCTCTACCCCTCCGCTCACCAGATCTCGATGCGTGACCCCAATATGCCCAATACTGTATGAGGAACATTTCTTAGAAACTCTGAGTACAACTTAAAGGGATTGACCAGGATTGGAACAACTGCAGCAAATCCGTGTGTGATATTGTAGCTCTGCCCTCTTTACTTTAGATGTAATACCAGACACAACCTGTAGACAGGGGTGGCGCTGTTTTAAGAAAAAAAGAGCCATATTTTTCTAATCCTGGACCACCCCTTTAATAAGGGAAGAAATAGTATTATATAATATGAGATAAATAGGTGAAGTGATGGGTGAGTGGGATGAGGCCGGCGGCTCCTCGCTTTTACATTACGAGCCGCTATGGGGCAGAGGAAGAAAATCCATAATCAGTGTTAATGTCGGCAGAGTATTGATTGTGTAATGTGCGGGTGTAAAGGTTACAGATTCCCCCACAAGTGGAGCCAGCGAGATTCATTTAAGGAAGAGACGGATTTTAATTGGATTGAGATTTTCCTGGAGTAAGCTTTTTCCAAAGAGCAAAGAGGATACAGAGTCCGGATTCAGCAGCCGCTTATAAATATTCCCCCATCATTACCAAGGACTCGCCGCGACCATCTCACCGCCGCCGGCTGCTGCTAAATGTCACCCATTAACCCCCGCAAGACCCAACCAAAACAGGACCAGAGCCTTAGTTTTTGTTTTAATCCTTTGTTCTTACTGTAACATGTAAACAAAGGGGCGGATTTCCTCATTCTCCTTCATGGATTTCCCTTTAAGGGGTTTTCCAGACTAAACATATTGATGATCTATCCATAGGAGAGCTCATCATTGTCATATGGATGGGGTCCAACACCAAAGATGTCATATGGATGGGGTCCAACACCAAAGATGTCATATGGATGGGGTCCAACACTTGGTCCCCTTGAAAAATGCTCGAGTCTCCCATTGACTTCAATGGGGTTCGTTATTCGAGACGAGCACTCGAGCATCTGGAAAAGTTCGTCTCGAATAACGAGCACCCGAGCATTTTAGTGCTCGCTCATCTCTAGTTATATTCTATTCTCTTATGTTGGAAATAGATCTCATACTATGTATCAGAATAGTAAGACTCTTATGTTGGAAATAGATCTCATACTATGTATCAGAATAGTAAGAAACCGTTTAAAATTGCCCCCAAGAAGAGTGACCCAGCAAGTGAGGATGTAGAACTGGGTAATTATTATATTTCCACCATGATGGATCTTTAAAGACTGTACAGACCACAACAAAAGAGAGGTTCCTGTAATTATCCTCAGATCCCCCTATGACTTACAGTAACTGCAGTGATATTCACCATCAAAGATTAGAACCAGGGAAGAAGTTAACAACATGGAGCAGTTTGTGAACAATTACCCTAACAAGACTTCCTCATCCAAAATAAACACTTTCTGGTTTCTTGCAGAATCTGTCCACATCCTCCTAAAAAAAATAAGCAAGAAAGACAAAAGAAAAGACAAATCTGCAAAGATATAAAAGAAGCAAATAACAAAAATAATAAGAAATCATATTCAATAATTATCTTTCCTCCAACATCATTTCTCATCATAATTAACATCCTTGACTGTTACTAGAGTGTTTGTGTGTAAGGTTTCGGATCCCAGCTCCTCGCTCTGTACAATGTGGTGGAGCTAGTAGTAAAACCTAGATGGAAATATTAAATAAGCTTTTTAAAAAAAATCTCAAAATTTTGCATGGCTTGTCCAAATATAGATTTGTTGTTAATGATTCTAGTAATGTGTTTTATTTTGATGATATATTTCCCTTAGGATTTTCATCCATGGAGAGGTCCTACATGTAACATCCCCTTCTTTTAACCTTATGTGACCTTCAAGGGGACCTTTGACCACATAATTAATGTCTTCTCTTTGTGTTATTTAATAGACACTGGTTATGCTGCAGGTAGATTTTCTTCCCTTTGCCAAGCTGCTCATAATTTTGGCACCAAATATGCTAATTGACCTCTAAGCTGTCCAGGCTTGAGCACAACATAGAGAACCTATTTACCTGATCATGAGGTAGACCACTTGACCTCTCCAAATATTTGTTGTAATTGTGGAACAGATTGGGTCCCATGACGGACATTCACACTTTGAAATGTACTAATTTTAGAGTAAAAAGTGATTAAAAGCTATATTAATATTAAAGCAAGTGCACATGAGGACAAGAGATGATACAAGAGCAGAACCGATAGTCGGTTTATTGTTAGGGTTTGGCCACTTGCCCTGGACATATTGCAGGCTTGGCGGCCGGACAGCCAATCAGGCAAATTGTTGCCCCTAGCATTTAGCCATGGCTATGATTGGCTGGGGGTCACCCTCTGGCCAATTACAGCCATCCATCAAGTGTACATGATGAGAAGAGATGAGAAGAACTGATGGTCGGTTTAGCGTTAGGGTTCGGCCGCCTGACTTGGACATATTGCAGAATTGGCGTCTGAACAGCCAATCAAGGAAATTGATGCACCTAGCAACTAGCCATGGCTATTATTTCCCGGGGGACGCTCCCATCCATCAATTTGAAGGTTTTGCTGTTTTTGGCCACCAATTCTTTAATATGTCTGGGTCAGGCTGCTAAAAGCCAAACCCTACTATTGGGTCCCCTCATCTCTAATGATGAAGGATAAATCAGTTACAAAACACTGATGGGATTTCGGCTCCCACCATCCCAAGCTTGCTACCACAGATTTCCTTGCCTAGTTGATCACCATGCTCAAGTGATTGCCCCAACTGGGCAACATTCCCTACTGCCAATAATTTGAGGTATTTTTGTGAAAAAAGAAAACCAAAGCCAAGGTCAGCAAACCAATTGAGTAAGTCAAAAACAAAATTGCTAACAAGTTTGAGATTGAAACTAAGGTCACAACACGATAGAAGCGCAGTACAAAAATAGGAGACAAGGGCAGCTCAGAAAACAAGGCAACGAGTAGGTGAATTGAACCGAGGTCACGCAGAAGAAACACAAAGGTAGTTAATCCAATGGCTAGGAAAACTGGTCCCAAGAAAGCTTTATAGCTGTATGATGAGATGGTCGAGAGGCAGGTGAGTAAATCACTCAAAATTTTAACCCTCATTTTCCTGTCAGACCAGCATTCAAACTGGTAGACGTTACACCAACTATTCATGTAACCGGTGGAAGCTCATTTTTAGACACCATTAGCACAGATACAGGGGGGGGGTCATTTACTAAGGGTCACGGATCGCATTTTCGTTGGACTATGCGCCAGTTTTGGGAATTTGGCGCACACAATCTTTTTTTGGCGTAGGTGTGCTGGGCTTCCATGCAACACAAATTGGGGGGCGTACCTTCGGACAATCTGTCTGATTCGGGATTTAACATTCAAATTGTGTCGCAACACCAAGCACTTACATGCACCACGAGAAAGATGGTGAACTCTGTCGGACCTGAGCGGGGAAGTGACACATGCAGGATATCGGGCGCACGATCTTAGTTAATCGCGGCACAGTGCATTATCATTGGACAATGTACTTTCTGTGAACTCCACGGGAATGTAAGTATATGTGCCCCATGGGGTTCACCTTGTTGGTTGACAGCCTACTGGTGTTACTAATACTATTTGTCCAGACTGTCCAGCACCCATGCACGCACCTAGTTTTTACTTGGAAGCTGGTAACTATTGTCTTCATTTGGCGTTTCTTAAAAGTGCCACAAATTTTATCAACTTATCAATCTCTGTCTGAAGAAGATGTGTTCTGGACCTCAACTTCACAGATGATGTAACAAACATGAAGATGTTCACATGTAACCTCTGGGAGTGCCGAGTGTTATTTTGTCTTTAAAGTTTCCACTTAATACATTGAACCTGAACCCTGTCTAACCCTCCCTTCATTCCCTAAAAAGTGAAAGTTTATCCTAGTGTTAGTCTGTGTATCCTGTAGGAGCAGTTGGTGGTCCTACGATGAGTCACTGTAGAAGCATATCCGGGTTCTTCTCCAGCAGCAGCAGAGACGTGCTGCAGAACAGCTGAGCAGAATCTCACAGCAACGTCCTAATCCACCACTTAAAATGGGAATATCCCTCCCAAGATTGGATTTTCATACTTGTCCTGAGACCGCAGGAGTGAGGATGAAGACGATTTATAGCCACACACAGTTCTCCTTGAGACTTCACGCCAGAGATCCTTCAAAACTCGAGTGCAATGAGGTGGAGTAATTTATGGGGTAGAACATGGTAAGGCGCCTGGGTCTAGAAACCGCGTAAAACCATTCAGCAACCAATGACATCATTGCTCTTGTTTCTTGTCGGTGTATCCTTAGAAACCAATCTATTTTTGAAATAAGTTATGAGGATCAGTCCTGGTTGAGTCCTGGAGGCCTCCCTAATGCCAGACATTGGGGCAGGGGTTAAAAACCTAAAGAGGAGGTCACTTTGTACTGCAGGTTTTTAGTTACAACAAGTGGATGAGATTTGTAGTGCGCTGATCCACGGTAAATCGCAACGGGTCAGCCATGGGCGAGTTCATGGTAGCTCATCCACTGCGATCACAACTTGTCTACCCCCAGACTTAGATAAAATCTAGAGTCCATAGCTGTCTTCTGTGATAGGATATCATGTTCCAAGTGAAAATTTGACTTTCTTTGTATTAATACCGCACAGTGCACAAATAATAGTGAAAAATACTGTCAGTGCCTAAGTATTAATGCTGCACACTGCTTTACACTCATGTAATGGTCTGTTTATATGATATTTGTGTCCTCATTTGATGTATATCTGACTAACAGATCCCAAGGATCGGGAAGTAAGACTTCTCCTTACGAAGACTTTGCCAAGTAAGACTGCCTTGCAGGTGTATGGAGGCTTACAGCCATTGATGCTCCACCAGGCTCGTTTCTTCCATCGGGTGATGGCCCCAGGGTACTATGCTGGGTACCTATATCCTGAAGGGGGAATCTGCATTGTGCTGGGACAACCTATATACTAGGGTGGTGCTGCAGTGTTCTAGATACCTATATACTGAAGGGGGCAGACTGCAATGTGCTGGGGCTACCTCTATAGAGTGGGGGGCTGCAGTGTGCTGGCTACCTATAGTCTGCATTGTGCTGGGACTACCTCTATAGAGTGGGGGGCTGCAGTGTGCTGGCTACCTATACACAAAGGTGGCTGCCTGCAATGTGCTGGGGCTACCTATATACTGGGGGGCAACTTTGCCATGCAGCCTCCTTAGCATTAAGCATGACTTTCAGGAAGCCTAATGACATGATGCATACAACTGATGTACAGTGGCATCCGTCACCCATAGGCTACAAAAATAAAGTACTTTGCACAATGAACAATGAACAATGTTCTAGATCTTTTCTAGCAGTATACCAACGAATACGAACTCAATGAAGGCTTAAAGCGATTCTACCGCCTCCAGCAAGCAATATCATCAGCTGGCAGCATGCCGTAGAGAAATTTACTCTGAATCTTAACATATCTTTATTATTTCTGCCCATTTATTCCATTTCTAAGATACTCCAAGTTTAATCCATATGCTAATGAAGCAGTTGATGAACACCGGGAGTATCCTCAGCACATGAAACACTGCTATTAGCCCTAAATCACTTCCATTTTCTTCTCACAGGACAAATCTCCAGCTTATCTGAGTGAGCTGGAAGTGGTCTAGACAGGAATAGCAGTGCTGAGGTCACTCCCTTGGTGGAACAACTGCCTCATTAGCATACGGATTTAATTGGGAATTTCTTTGAAACTGCATATTGGACAGAAATAAAAAAGTAATTTTTGAAATCATAGCATGTTTCTTTACAACATGCTGCCAGCAGATAATACTGTTTGGGGAGATAGTAGACTCCCCTTGAAGGACACTCTCTTGGTCTTCATCAGAATCAGGAATCCACAGAAAAACTTATTAGATCTGAACAGTGTCCTGTGCTATTATATCTCTTCCACGTTATGTAGGATCTCATAATGTTGCGCTATAGGCTGTTACACCATTTTAGGTACACCCCCTTCAGGGGCGTAACTAGTGTGAGAGGGTGCAGAGGGTGTGGCTACACCCGGTGCAGAGGTGTCTTTTCCCCATATAAAATACAATACTATAAATGATAGATTATTGTTGAGGGTTCTGGTGCAAATTTCGCTTTGGGTCTAAGTAGCTTTAAGTTAATTTAAGGCATATCCTGCATACACAGGGTACAGTACATAAATGTGTCTGTGGAAATGGGGGTCCTGACCCTTCTTTAACCAGTTGACATCAAGGCAGGGACTAAGTGGAGAGAGGGTCCCATATTTGTACAGGGATCAATGAAGCAGCCCAGGTGAAAGTCCCCCTATCACCCTCATAGACCCCATTACTTCCTTCTTAATATACTACAAGTCCAGCTAATGTGTGTCAGGGCAAAGACTAATCACATCATTATTGGAACACAACCCCACACAACCCCACGGCCCGGACTGCTGGTCTTCATGCACTGACACATTGGCACTAATCTCAGCTCAGGTTCCCATGCACAGCAATGTACAGGAATGTGAGACTAATGTGCAGCTGTAAATGAAAGTGTAAGTCTGGAGCCCCCACCCTAATATGACGTCAGCCCAAATCTAGCACTGGTGGGGGAGAGGTGGGGGTGCTATACATCTTCATAACATGACTGCAGGAGGGGTCCTACTGTATCTGATGTCTCACCTTCTACAAGAGGTATCAATGAATCTAATGTATGACTACTACTGCTGGGGTTGCCGTTCTAGTCTTACGTACTACATGGCCATGGCATGGCAAGCTACAGTACCAGCACCACTTGGTACAGTGGAACCTTGGATTAAGAGCATAATTCGGAACACGCTTGTAATCCAAATCGCCTGTATATATCGAAGCAAGTTTTCCCATAGCAAATCATCGAAACACAAACGATTCGTTCCACACCCCAAAAATATTTAGTCACACGTGGAACAACATCGAGCCGCTTTATTTCTTCTACTTCTTTATTATTGCGTTGTACGATTTTGTGAGAGAGGGAGGTACAGTAGAGGGTGGGAAGGGCTCACATGACGCTTGGATTATGGAATTTTGCTTTAAACCAAGTTACAACTTTAGTAGAATTAAAGACTCATGTGCAAAAATTCTAATTTTAAAAATCTGCTTGGGTCTGGGTACCAAACCCAAACCCCCATCACCATAACACCAATGATTGGTGCTGGCACCGATCGTGGGTATTGACTGTTTAAATGCCACTGGCAAAGTTGCAGATGGAACTTTAACTATTGTAGCAATTTTAGGGAGGTTTATAGATACCGTTGATGTCATCAGGGAGCAACTATAATCCCCAAAACGATAGTGCTCTGCGCCGCGGCACTAGCATGTCACAGCAATTGCAATGCCATAGGCGACTTTGGGATTTTGAGCTGAAACCTGGTCTAAATTTCTAATGAAGTTCTGGGTAGGGTCCCTGGCACCCAAACCCTAAACAAGTTCAGTACAAACCCAAATTTTGTGGTTCAGGTCTGCTCAACACTAACCTTGACACAATGGGGGTCATTTACTAAGGGCCCGAATCGCTTTTTTTTGTCGGGTTTCCCAAAAATTACCAATTTGCGCCGAATTGCTCCGGGTTTTTGGCGCACGCAATCGTGTTGTGGCGCATCAGCGCCCGCATGCACGCGATGGAAATCGAGGGGTGTGGCCAACGGAAAACCCGACGGATTTGGAAAAACCGCAGAATTTAAAAAAAAAATGTTTATGCGCTTACCTGCACCCAGCAACGGATGGTGAACTCCAGTGAACCCCAGCAGACTTCAGCACAGCAGCGACACCTGGTGGACAACGGGCGCACTACCTTAGTGAATCGCCGGAAGACCCGAATCCTCGACGGAGAACGCGCTGCTGGATCGCGAATGGACTGGGTAAGTAAATCTGCCCCAATGTAACAAAAATCAATTATGCTTCCAATCACTGTCAGCAAGCAGAGGTCTGGAAAGGATGGACACCATCAAATATATAGAAATTTTTGTAACATTCATGATATTTTCCAGCAGTGGAGTCTGACCTGACACAGCGTAGGGAGAGTATGAGCAGTTGTTTTCTTTCCCAAACCATCCCGCCGAGCATGACATTGGAGAAAATGCCAGATATTTCTATTGGATTAAACAAGTGTGAGAAATTAAAATGCCATTCAGCGAGTTTACACTACTGTGCAGATTCCAGAGATGGAGAACAAATCTCAGGACAGGACGATCGCTCGCCCTCCTGCTTTCCCTGTTTAACCTCGAGGCATAAGGAGCGCGAATGACCGAGACAATACGCCTTTGTTGGAATTCTGTATTCTGAAAGTTTATATGAAGCACTTAACCCATTCATGCAGTTTAATAACCACTTTGAGATCGGTTAGGTATCACGTGGCCAGTTTGCAGCTCAATGCCATTTTAGCAATACCAACTATTTAAAGGAAATGTACCACCAGGATGAAGGATTGTAAACCAAGTGCACTGACATACTGGTGTGTGCCCACTATGGCAGGATCTACTCTCCTTTAAGCTTCTTATGCCCTGGTTTTTACAAAAAAAGCTATAAAAATTATGGAAATGATCCAGGTTTTATAGGTGTTTGGATCAATATTTTCTTTCGAGAGTTATGCCATTTTTTGCTCTGAAGCTGCTAGTTAGAAATCTTCCTTAGCAGCAGTGAGGTTGGTGGAGTCTAACCTCTTCCTGTCTCTACCTTGAACATGAGTCAAATTTAGGCTGCCCACAGTTCCCATGATGCCTTGTATTTTGTCATTAAATAATTTAGAAGTAAATCCAGTGAGATTCCCACAAGTAAATGTAGTGAACACTGCATAATGTACATACAGGACTACATACTAACTAGCCTGGCAGCTTCAATCACATGGAGGAAGGAATAATAAGTAGAAACCAGCAGCTAGACAGTTACATGAAGTGAAGTCTGTTCTGTGGAGCACTATGCGTTAACAGCTTCCCTGCTGTGTAAAAAGTGTCTAGAGAGTGGAAAGTGGGAGACAGTTGCTGCAGAGGAGTCTATGACACAGTGTGAGGTCCAGAGAGAGACAGAGGAAGCTCTACTTCTTCTTGTAACCCAGTCACACAGTATAATGTCTTTACTATCTATAATTCCCCTTCCAGTGGCCCCCGCTGTATAATTTCCCCTCTCCTCTGGCCACCTCCCATTTAAACACCTGACCATCGCTTTATTCTCTGCTTATAAACCATCCTCTTTTTGCAACCCCCACCCCCCCTAGGTAAAATTTTCGTAATCTCCCATTCAAAATACCACAATTTATACATTTTAATGCCTCCTAATTGTTATCCCTCACTAGTTGTTCCATTTTTTGTGGAACTCCTTTAGGTTTAGGAAAAAACCTTTTTCCTAACGTTGTGCTCCCCTCTTAGCTTTCCTTGTTTCTTTTTATTTAGTATAGTAAAAAAAAAAGGGATATTTACCATTTTTCAGCACTGGCACTGTGGTGTGTGGCTCTGCAGGCATCATGACATCATCACATCATTACAACATCACATCATGCCTGTCTGCCTGAGCCGGACACAGCAGCCGGGCAGAGGCATAATGGTGGATGAAGAGTTGCCGGCTCCCTGCTTTACTGTTACACTCAACTCTGGTGGATGCAGATAGCAATGAGTGTCTGGCACTTACCTCAAGTAATATAGAACAGCAGGACATACCCAAAAATTCATAACTGTCTCACTTAAAGGAAATCTACCACCAGGATGAAGGATTGTAAACCAAGCACACTGGCATACTGGTGTGTGCCCCCTCTAGCAGGATCTGCTCTTCTTGTAGCTTTGTATGCCTTACTTTTTTAAGAAAAAGAGGTTTTAAAAATTATGCAGATGAGCCTTTGGGGCTCCAAGCTCCATTGACATCTATAGAGTCTGGAGCCCCTGAGGCTCATTTGCATAATTTGTGCTCAAATTAAGAAGCTCAAATAAAAGCAGAACCTACCAGAGGGGGCACTCACCAGTATGTCTGTATACTTGGTTTACAATTCTTTATCCTGGTGGTAGATTATCTTTGATCCAGGATGGTTTCAAGGTATGTATGGGACTGAGCTGCGATACCAAGCACAGCCACTATACAATATACAGCACTTTGCTTAGTGGTGGTGGGAATAGATTCATATATACGATGAAATATGATTAAATATGATATGCTGCATATTTGGCTATAATTATGGGGCCTCTTTACTGTGACTTGAGCGAAATCTTAAATCTAACTTCATACTAAAAAATTTACTATTCCCTTTCACTGATGAGTCATTGTGAATTCTTCAATGCCGCGAGGATCCCTGTATCCACATATCCCACATACTTTCATCTGAAACGTGTTTTTTATATAATTGCACCACTTACTCTACCTTAATCCTTCCTACATCCATCAAGCCAGAAAAAATGTAGCGAACTGCTAACCCAGGTGTCAGAGCTGGACCATAAATTCCCCAAAAAATTCACAAGTGCAATAAAAAAGAACTTGGAATAATTTTCTAATATGTTATAAATGTAATCAGAAAATCTTGATACATTCAAAAATCGGCAAACCCCCCAGTACTAGAATTTTACCTGAATGGTCCTAAAATCTACGCCAACCAAGTGTTTAATGCTCTGAAGCGCCACCACAGGACAGATAAAGCATTGCATTTTATTTATTGACCTCAATAGGCTGCGGTAAAGCGCACACACCTCAGGTCCTCTAGAGCAGTGGTCCCCAATCTTTTTGTATTCAGGGACCGGCTAAACCCAAATTTTTTTTCAGGGACTGGAACCATGGTCCCTGGAAAAAAAATTTGTGTGCACAGCAAATAGCCCATATCTGACCCCACCCCAAGCCATATAATCTTTTATTTCCTGCAGCCCCGATCTAAAATGCCCCCTTTGTTGTAGCCCGCTTTTATTGCGCTCTCTTTTATGTAACCCCAATTTTTGCAAAGTTTAAAAAAAAAAAAAAAACTTTGGAGAAAACTTACCATCAGGACTCTAGCTATTATGGTAGATCTGGTGGTAGGTTCCTACTAATACTCTAAACCCTGAATTATCTTACTCAACAGCCCAGTAGCCTCTGCGTAAAAATGTATATATTATTTATTATATTAGTTAGAATCAGTTTAGATCAGGTTAGGAAGTGTTATTGGATTATGGAAAGATAGTTTAGGGCTTAGAAGGTTACTAGGAACCTACCATTGAATTTACCTTAAAGGGAGCCTGTCACCAGGGACCTCATTTTCTCTAAAGACAGGTTACAGAAGCCCATTACAGCTGCATTGCACAGATGCCTTTCTGCCTTCTCTAAGCATTTGCATTACATTATAATTGTAACTGACCTTGCACCCTGACAGACTCCTCTGTGCAGTCCCAGGGGTTGGGCTTTGGTTTGGATGAATTTCAAAAAAACAACATGTGACTTGTCTGTACTGTAGACTCCTCAGCTCTCAGCCCCCACCGTTGTGCTCCTGTACAGCTCAGGCAGTGAGCTCTGAAGGAGCTGGAGGGAGGAGCTGTACAGGAGCACAAATATGGGTCTGAGAGCTGAGGAGTCTGCAGCACAGACAAGTCACATGTTGTTTTTTTGAAATGTATCCAAACCAAAGCCCAACCCCTGGGACTACACAGAGAATTCTGGCAGGGTGAAAGTTAAGTTATAGCACACAATTATATTGCAATGCAACTGCTTAGAGGAGGCAGAAAGGCATCTGTGCAATGCAGCTGCAATGGGCATCTGTAACCTGTCTTTAGTGAAAATGAGGTTCCCGATGACAGGTTCCCTTTAATATGTAGATTCCTGATGGTAGGTTCTCTTTGATATAATAATGACTTGTTCCACTGCTGAGACCTCCATCCCTACAAAGCTGTGATAAAATGTCTGCCCTCTGCTGAACCTGCCCCAGTCTAAACAGCAAAGCTGTCAAGTAACCTGTAGAAAACAGAGACGACCTATAGTGACTGCTCTCAAGGTCAATGTGAACACTGCTCTATAGTCACAGCTGGTCACACATAAAAAAAAATCATAAAAAATAATCATTCTCTTCAAAATCGCAGTCATACTTTATAAATGGTTCCTCAAACACCATAACAAATTACAGTAGACCTACAGTCCCCCTTGATGATTTGTGGGGGCTGTTTATTTAAGATCCATACAATGTTTATCCATTACTCACATATGGGAGCGATTACCGTCTCCGATTTGGAGATTTTCAATACACGGTAATTGTCTCATTACGGAGAAGCCGTTGTGTTGTGTTACAGCCGCCTTCCCCACTACTGTGTATAGCTCTTCTGGCAGGCGCATAACTCTCGTCACCAGAGTCATATTTTATGTGCTTATTTAGCAAGATCCATAATTTGAGTTGATATTTTTCAAAGCTTTGTGAGCAGACCCATGGATCACGTCTCAGATGGGGCTGTCATCACATATCGGGAATGAGCGATAGGCGTCCCAACCTGGGAATAAGCTGTTTGTATGAAAAAATATGATCATCATCATCATGTAACTAAAGACACTTATATATATTTTTGGCTTATATTAGTATTTTATCTTGTTTATAGGGTTCTATGGGACTGATCTCTACAAGCGGATCCCATTGACATTGACTTGCCTAATGCCCATCCCTTTAATTCACATGATGTTCCCTTCAGATCTCAGGACAGAGCTTGACTCAGTAATGACTGGTACAGAACCAACCTTCTAGATCCACTTGATGCAAGTTCCTCGATACTATGTTGCCGAGGAGGATTCCATCTGATCCTGGTGGCCGGTTTAGCTTTGTCTTTGATCCTGTGCTTTGTAACTTGGGTCTGAGCTCTGATTCTTTGTAACTATTTGGAATAGGTTCGTCTTCTGCTATAGACATCTGGTATAACACCATAGAACCCATGAGGCCACCTACTGGTGTTGTCAGTATTCCTGCTTTGTGTTGTACTCCCCCCGACTCTACTCACTGACAACCCTAAGCTCTGTTGTACATGTTGTGGCTCGGTATTCGAGTACTAGGTCCATGCTCCAACCTGTCCTTTGGTTGCACTGCTGCAGTCAAACAGTAGCTGAGCCCTCATGTTGTAACCGGGTTGGGCACCAATGCAGCCAATCATGTGCCATCGATGCTCCATGCACCAGAGCAACCAATGAATGGCCAAGCCATCGCGAGACATATATAATACATGCACTGCTAAAGCCAATCAGTGAATGAGCCGTTGGATGCAAGCCAGATACCAATGCAGCCAATCAGTGGCTGAGCTATCATGTGCCATTTATGCTTCATGCACCAGGGCAACCAATCAGTGGCCAAGCCATAACAGGATGCATATACTACATGCACCGCTGACGACAATCAGTGACTGAGCCGTTACCGGTTGGATACAGGCCAGACACCAAGGCAGCCAATCAGGGGCTGAGCCAGCACACCCAGTCACAGATGCAACCAATCAGGGGCTAAGCTATAACAAGATGCATATACTACATGCACCGCTGACACCAATCAGAGTCATTAACTGCTGAACCAGTTGCTGAACCATCACCTCCCGTCTGCACTGCTACAGCCAATAGGGGTTAAGCTGCAACATGCCAAATTCAGACCAGGCATCGCTTCGTGCATTTCGTTTCTGAAACCTCACATCCTTTATTCAGGCCAAGCAGCACCTCAGCCAATCAGGGACTGAGCCTTTACATGCTCTATTCACACCATGCACCACTGCAGCCAATCAGTGACTGACCTGTTGTGCTCTGTATACAGGCCAGGCATTATTTCAGCCATTCAAGGGTTGAGCTGTCAGGTGTCATATACAGATTAGGAACAACTTCAAACAATCAAGGGTTGGGTCGTTACACTCCATATACAGGCCAGACACCACTTCAGCCATTCAAGAGATTAGCTGTCAGATGCCAGATGCCATATACAGACCAGGAACAACTTCAACCAATCAGTGGCTGAGCTGTTAAGCTCCTTAGCTCCTTAGCCATTCAGGGGATGAGCTGTCAGGTGCTGTATACAGACCAGGAACAACTTCAACCAATCAAGGGTTGAGTTGTTAGACTCCATACACAGGCCAGACACCACTGCAGCCATTCAGGGGATGAGCTGTCAGATGCCATATATAGACCAGGAACAACTTCAACCAATCAGTGGCTGAGCCATGATGCTCCTTATACAGGCTAGGTACCACTTAGCCATTCAGGGGATGAGCTTTTAGATGCCGTATACAGACCAGGAGCAACTTCAACCAATCAGGGGCTGAACCGTCACATGTCATATACAGGTCAGGCACCACTGCAGCAAATAAGTAGCTCACCGTCACATGCTGTATACAAGCTGAGTTATAAATGGCTTGTGACCCCGTAGCAGTTGTTTGGCTGCAGCAGTAGGTGTCAGAAACCGGCAATTATGCACAAGGAGCAGCACCAGAGTAAATCACAGTAAGTCCAGTTTAATATTTTTCTAGTCACTGCCTTTGGGTGGGCAAGTAATCAAATTCAGACAACCCCATTAAATAAAACAGTAGTAATTTACTAAAAATATCTAAATCTGAACAGAACAATACCACAACCTATCTATGATAATTTCATTTTTTTTCTACTTTTTACCTATTCAGTATTTCCTTGCAAGTTATTGTAGGGGTTTATGAGATTTCCCATTGTATTTGCAGGCATTGATCTGGAGCCCACATTGCTGAGGTCATGGTGCTGGGCTCCCAGGCTCCGCTGAAGGTGCAGATTAACACAGTGGTGCATTAGCAAGATCCATAATTTGAGTTGATATTTTTCAAAGCTTTGTGAGCGGACCCATGGATCACGTCTCAGATGGGGCTGTCATCACATATCGGGAATGAGCGATAGGCGTCCCAACCTGGGAATAAGCTGTTTGTATGAAAAAATATGATCATCATCATGTAACTAAAGACACTTATATATATTTTACATTGTCGGCTTATATTAGTATTTTAACTTGTTTATAGGGTTCTATGGGACTGATCTCTACAAGCGGATCCCATTGACATTGACTTGCCTAATGCCCATCCCTTTAATTCACATGACCTACCCTTCAGATCTCAGGACAGAGCTTGACTCAGTAATGACTGGTACAGAACCAACCTTCTAGATCCACTTGATGCAAGTTCCTCGATACTATGTTGCCGAGGAAGATGCCATCTGATCCTGGTGGCCGGTTTAGCTTTGTCTTTGATCCTGTGCTTTGTAACTTGGGTCTGAGCTCTGATTCTTTGTAACTATTTGGAATGGGTTCATCTTCTGCTATAGACATCTGGTATAATACCATAGAACCCATGAGGCCACCTACTGGTCTTGTAATGACTGCTCGAAGTCAGTATTCCTGCTTTGTGTTGTACTCCCCCCGACTCTACTCACTGACAACCCTAAGCTCTGTTGTACATGTTGTGGCTTGGTATTCGAGTACTAGGTCCATGCTCCAACCTGTCCTTTGGTTGTACTGCTGCAGTCAAAAAGTAGCAGAGCCCTCATGTTGTAACCGGGTTGGGCACCAATGCAGCCAATCAGTGGCCAATCATGTGCCATCGATGCTCCATGCACCAGAGCAACCAATCAATGGCTAAGCCATCACGGGACATATATAATACATGCACCGCTAAAGCCAATCAGTGACTGAGCCGTTACCTGTTGGATTCAGGCCAACACCAATGCAGCCAATCAGGGGCTTAGCCATCAGAGCCAGGCACAGATGCAACCAATCAGTGGCTAAGCCATAACAGGATGCGTTTAATACATGCACCGCTGACGCCAATCAGTGACAGAGCCATTAACGGCTGAACCAGTCGCTGAACCATCACATACCGTCTACACGCCATGCACTGCTACAGCCAATAAGGGGATAAGCTGCCACGTGCCGAATTCAGACCAGACATCCTGGGGGACGCTGTGGATGTTGTATATCTGGACTTTTCAAAGGCATTTGACACCGTGCCACATAAAAGGTTGGTATATAAAATGAGACTGCTGGGAGTAGGAGAAAATCTGTGTATCTGGGTAAGTAATTGGCTTAGTGATAGAAAACAGAGGGTGGTCATTAATGGCACATTCTCAGATTGGGTTGATGTTACCAGTGGAGTGCCACAGGGGTCAGTATTGGGGCCACTTCTTTTTAATATTTTTATTAATGACCTTGTAGTGGGTTTACACAGTCAAGTTTCAATATTTGCAGATGATACTAAGCTGTGTAAAGTAATAAATACTGAGGTCGATAGTTTAGCATTACAGAGGGATTTGTGGAAGCTTGAGGGATGGGCAGAGAAATGGTTGATGAGGTTTAATGTAGATAAATGTAAAGTTATGCACTTGGGCCATGGAAACAAAAAGTATAATTATGTTCTAAATGGTCAATTACTTAGTAAAACTGAAGCTGAAAAGGACTTGGGCGTATTGGTGGATGGTAAACTTAATTTTAGTGACCAGAGCCAGGCGGCTGCTGCTAAAGCAAATAAAATAATGGGATGTATCAAGAGAGGAATAGATTCTCATGATAAAGAAATAGTTCTGCCCTTATACAAATCCCTGGTCAGACCACACATGAAATATTGTGTACAGTTTTGGGCACCAGTGTATAAAAAGGATATAGTAGAGCTGGAACGGGTGCAGAGGAGAGCAACCAGGATTATTAGGGGAATGGGGGAACTAGAATACAATGACAGATTACAAAATTTGGGATTATTCAGTTTAGAAAAAAGACGACTGAGGGGAGACCTCATTACAATGTACAAATACCTGAACGGACAGTACAAGGATCTCTCCAAAGATCTTTTTATACCTCGGCCTGTGACCAGGACAAGGGGGCATCCTCTACGCCTAGAGGAGAGGCGATTCTACCATCACCATAGACAGGGGCATCCTCTACACCTAGAGGAGAGGCGATTCTACCATCACCATAGACAGGGGGCATCCTCTACGCCTAGAGGAGAGGCGATTCTACCATCACCATAGACAGGGGGCATCCTCTACACCTAGAGGAGAGGAGGTTCTACCATCTCCATAGACAGGAGGCATCCTCTACACCTAGAGGAGAGGAGGTTCTACCATCACCATAGACAGGGGGCATCCTCTACACCTGGAGGAGAGGCGATTCTACCATCACCATAGACAGGGGGCATCCTCTACACCTGGAGGAGAGGCGATTCTACCATCTCCATAGACAGGGGGCATCCTCTACACCTGGAGGAGAGGAGGTTCTACCATCACCATAGACAGGGGGCATCCTCTACACCTAGAGGAGAGGAGGTTCTACCATCTCCATAGACAGGGGGCATCCTCTGCTCCTAGAGGAGAGGAGGTTCTACCATCTCCATAGACAGGGGGCATCCTCTACGCCTAGAGGAGAGGCGATTCTACCATCACCATAGACAAAGGTTCTTTACTGTAAGAGCAGTGAGACTATGGAACTCTCTGCCGCAGGAGGTTGTTATGGCGGACTCTATGTACATGTTCAAGAGAGGCCTGGATGCCTTTCTGGAGAGAAAAAATATTGCGGGTTATGGGGATAAAACATTTATTTAATTCTTGAAGGTTGGACTTGATGGACTTGCGTCTCCTTCCAGCCTTATATACTATGATACTATGATACTATGATCCTTTATTCAGGCCATAAACCAACTCAGCCAATCAGTGGCTAAGCCTTCACATGCAATATTCACGCCATGCACCGCTGCAGCCAATCAGTGACTGACCCGTTGTGCTCTGTATACAGGCCAGGCATTATTTCAGCCATTCAAGGGTTGAGCTGTCAGGTGTCATATACAGATTAGGAACAGCTTCAACCAATCAAGGGTTGGGTCGGTACACTCCAGATACAGGCCAGGCACCACTTCAGCCATTCAAGAGATTAGCTGTCAGATGCCAGATGCCATATACAGACCAGGAACAATTTCAACCAATCAGTGGCTGAGCCGTTATGCTTCTTATACAGGCCAGGCACCACTTAGCCATTCAGGGGATAAGCTTGTCAGGTGTGTATACGACCAGGAACACTTCAACCATCAAGGGTTGAGTCGTTAGACTCCACATTTCAGGCCAGGCACAACTACAGCCTCAGTGGATGAGCTGTCAGGTGCTGTAACAGACCAGGAACAACTTCAACCAATCAAGGGTTGAGTCGTTAGACTCCATATTAGGCCAGGCAACAACTACAGCCATTCAGTGGATAGCTGTCAGGTGCTGTATACAGACCAGGAAAACTCAACCATCAAGGGTTGAGTCGTTAGACTCCATATTCAGGCCAGGCCACAACTACAGCCATTCAGTGGATGAGGTCAGGTGCTGTATACAGACCAGGAACAACTTCAACCAATCAAGGGTTGAGTCGTTAGACTCCATATTCAGGCCAGGCACAACTACAGCCATTCAGTGGATGAGCTGTCAGTGCTGTATACAGACCAGGAACAACTTCAACCAATCAAGGGTTGAGTCGTTAGATCCATATTCAGGCCAGGCACAACTCAGCCATCGTGGGATGAGCTGTCAGGTGCTGTATACAGACCAGGAACAACTTCAACCAATCAAGGGTTGAGTCGTTAGACTCCATATTCAGGCCAGGCACAACTACAGCCATTCAGTGGATGAGCTGTCAGGTGCTGTATACAGACCAGGAACAACTTCAATCAATCAAGGGTTGAGTCGTTAGACTCCATATTCAGGCTAGGCACCACTTAGCCATTCAGGGGATGAGCTGTCAGGTGTTGTATACAGACCAGGAACAACTTCAACCAATCAAGGGTTGAGTCGTTAGACTCCATACACAGGCCAGACACCACTGCAGCCATTCAGGGGTTGAGCTGTCAGATGCTGTATACAGACCAGGAACAACTTCAACCAATCAGGTGCTGAACCATCACATGTTATATATACAGGCCAGGCACCACTGCAGCGAATAAGTAGCTCAGCCGTCACATGCTGTATACAAGCTGAGTTATAAATGGTGTGTGACCCCATAGCAGTTGTTTAGCTGCAGCAGTCAGGTGCCAGAAACCGGCAACTATGCCCAAGGTGCAGCACCAGAGTAAATCAGAGTAAGTCCAGTTTAATGACAACCTCATTAAATAAAATAATAGTAATTTACAAAAAATATCTAAATCCGAACAGAACAATACCCCAACCTATCTATGAATATTATTATTAATTTTTTTCTACTTTTGCCTATTCAGCATTTCCTTGCAAGTTATTGTAGAGGTTTATGAGATTTCCCATTGTATTTGCAGGCATTGATCTGGAGCCCACATTGCTGAGGTCATGGTGGTGGGCTCCCAGGCTCCGCTGAAGGTGCAGATTAACACAGTGGTGCATTTATAGTAGTTATATTCTTGTACATAGGGGGCAGTATTATAGTAGTTATATTCTTGTACATAGGGGCAGTATTGTAGTAGTTATATTCCTGTACATAGGGGGCAGTATTATAGTAGTTATATTCTTGTACATAGGGGCAGTATTATAGTAGTTATATTCGTGTACATAGGGGGGGCAGTATTATAGTAGTTATATTCTTGTACATAGGAGGCAGTAGTATAGTAGTTATATTCCTGTACATAGGGGGCAGTATTATAGTAGTTATATTCTTGTACATAAGGGGCAGTATTATAGTAGTTATACTATTATACACAAGGATCCGTGTAGTCAGCTGTGTCCTGTCTGTGTCAGTCTCTTCCCTCCCTTCTCCCTCTATCTCTTCTCTTCCCTCTGGGAGTCTTTCTCTTCTGACCATTCTGATTACATAGACCCGGATTTGTCCTATCTAATCGCTGTGGTGATGGTTACAGGAACCTCCTCATTAGTCCCAGTACATTAATGGTTTATAATGTAGCCTCATACTTGGGGGCACTGATAATTGTGAAGAGGCTCTCCAGTTTGGTGACGTCACTGATAACAGGGGTCCTCATAGCTGGGGTCTTATCAGTGGTGTCTGGAATGAGCTGTGAGGGGATTGGCAGCCGCGCTGGAAATAGTTTCCCAGTCCATCAGGAGCCGCGGATCTGAAGTGTCCGGGGTCTGACTCCACTTCATGTTCTCTGCTCATAAAACATGTTTACAGGATGAAGGAACAAAGTGTATGAGATGGGAATCAGGTCCTGGAATGAAGGTCCACGAGGCCCGAGTGTCAGAGTGACCATGGGAAACTATCAGCAATCCTAACATTCTGATTATTGATACAATGTAACAGTTAGAAATAAGGGCAATAAATTCCATACAACAATGAGAAGATGGAGTAGGTGTGGGTGTAGGGCACCATATGTAAAAGCAGGGCTGGATTATGGGGAGGGCTCTCAGGGCACGTGCCCCGGGGCCCCCACAACCCTTAAATTGGCCATATGTAGAAGTCCTGAGCCTTTAAGTTGCTAATACAATCAGTAATATCCCATCAGCGCCAGTATACAACCATCAATTTCCTGCAGACGGATTAAAGGGAACCTGTCAGCAGTATGACCATACAAGGCTGCAGCCAGTGTTCGGTATTGCGCCTGGAAAGATTTGTAATCAGACATTTGTCTATATTGTTATTAACAGCAGGACTGTGAAAATTGAGTCTCATGTCCAGGATTGTGGCTGTACTGGGGGGTGTGTCCTGACACTGCTGTGGTCTGAGCTGCTTCTTAGCCCCTCCCCTCTGCTCTGAATAAAAGCTTCTGCTTGATAAAGCACCTGGTGGGCCCTGAAGGTCCATGAAATAAATTTGTTGCCAATCATTTACAGCGTACAAATTTTCTAGGTTTAGTTTTCTATTTGATCTTACAAAAAAAAGGATAATATATATATACTGACATCACCCCCCCCCCCCCCCCAAGGATGTCCATGTCTAGTCCCACCCTTAATGTGGTTGTGGTCACCCTTTTTTAAGTGGAGTTTTATGTCTACCCTTAAAGGGCTATTCCAAGCTCTGTACGTAGAAGAAAGGTCCACCACAACATATTATTATTCTCTACCCCTCCGCTCACCAGATCTCGATGCGTGACCCCAATATGCCCAATACTGTATGAGGAACATTTCTTAGAAACTCTGAGTACAACTTAAAGGGATTGACCAGGATTGGAACAACTGCAGCAAATCCGTGTGTGATATTGTAGCTCTGCCCTCTTTACTTTAGATGTAATACCAGACACAACCTGTAGACAGGGGTGGCGCTGTTTTAAGAAAAAAAGAGCCATATTTTTCTAATCCTGGACCACCCCTTTAATAAGGGAAGAAATAGTATTATATAATATGAGATAAATAGGTGAAGTGATGGGTGAGTGGGATGAGGCCGGCGGCTCCTCGCTTTTACATTACGAGCCGCTATGGGGCAGAGGAAGAAAATCCATAATCAGTGTTAATGTCGGCAGAGTATTGATTGTGTAATGTGCGGGTGTAAAGGTTACAGATTCCCCCACAAGTGGAGCCAGCGAGATTCATTTAAGGAAGAGACGGATTTTAATTGGATTGAGATTTTCCTGGAGTAAGCTTTTTCCAAAGAGCAAAGAGGATACAGAGTCCGGATTCAGCAGCCGCTTATAAATATTCCCCCATCATTACCAAGGACTCGCCGCGACCATCTCACCGCCGCCGGCTGCTGCTAAATGTCACCCATTAACCCCCGCAAGACCCAACCAAAACAGGACCAGAGCCTTAGTTTTTGTTTTAATCCTTTGTTCTTACTGTAACATGTAAACAAAGGGGCGGATTTCCTCATTCTCCTTCATGGATTTCCCTTTAAGGGGTTTTCCAGACTAAACATATTGATGATCTATCCATAGGAGAGCTCATCATTGTCATATGGATGGGGTCCAACACCAAAGATGTCATATGGATGGGGTCCAACACCAAAGATGTCATATGGATGGGGTCCAACACGGATGCCACCTTCCTGTACATGGGGCAGTTATAGTAGCAGCAGGTGGCCGACATCGCGCACGGGAGACATCGGGCAGAACGGGGGGAGGGAGACATCGGGCAGCACGTGGAGACATCGGGCAGCACGGGGCAGACATCGGGCAGCACGGGGAGACCATCGGGCAGCACGGGGCAGACATGGGCAGCACGGGGAGACATCCGAAATCGGCAGCACGGGGGAGAGGGAGCTCCGGGAGACATCGGCATCACGGGGAGACATCGGGAAGCACGGGGGAGACAGTCGGTCGCAGCGGGGAGACATCGGGCAGCACGGGGAGACATCGGGCAGCACGGGGGAGACACGCGCAGCAGGGGGAGACAATCGGGCAGCACGGGGAGACCATCGGGCCAGCACGGTGAACTTCAGTAAGAAAGGAGCGATCCCGGGCAGCGTACACCCCGACAATAAGCAGATTTGCCAAAACATCTGTAATCTATTCTTCACTGTTTTTTTCACCTGCTTTTTCACTTAAATGATCCTGTGTTCACTGTTTTGATTCTATTCTTCACTGTTCTTCCACATCTGATAACTTGTCGGGAGATAATATACGCGCGGAACGGGAAGAATAATTGCAGATGTTTCCATACATCTGATAACTTATCAGAAGCACATTCTTTTTTTCAATTAAATAACCCATTTTATTCCTAACCATGGTCCCTTTGAAAATACTCGTGTCTCCCATTGACTTCAATGGGGCTCTTATTCGAGACGAGCACTCGAGCATCTGGAAATTTCGTCTCGAATAACGACACCCGAGCATTTTAGTGCTCGCTCATCTCTATGATATTCATTCTCTTATGTTGGAAATAGATCTCATACTTGTAATCAGAATAGTAAAACCGTTTAAAATTGCCCCCAGAAGAGTGACCCGCAGCAGTGAGGATTGTAGAACTGGGTAATTATTATATTTCCACCATGATGGATCTTTTAAGGAGACTGTACAGACCACAACAAAAGAGAGGTTCCTGTAATTATCCTCAGACCCCCCCATGACTTACAGTAACTGCAGTGATATTCACCATCAAAGATTAGAACCAGGGAAGAATTTTAACAACATGGAGCAGTTTGTGAACAATTACCTACAACCTTACCTCATCCAAAATAAACACTTTCTGGTTTCTTGCAGAATCTGTCCACATCCCCTCCAATAAACGACAGAAAGACAAAAGAAAAGACAAATCTGCAAAGATATAAAAGAAGCAAATAACAAAAAATAAAATAAGAAATCATATTCAATAATTATCTTTCCTCCAACATCATTTCTCATCATAATTAACATCCTTGGCAGTGAAATCCTTCCAGACTGTTACTAGAGCGTTTGTGTGTGAGGTTTCGGATCCCAGCTCCTCGCTCTTACAATGGGGTGGAGCTAGTAGTAAAAACCTAAATGGAAATATTAAATAAGTTTTTTTTAAAAAATTCTCAAAATTTTGCATGGCTTGTCCAAATATAGATGTGTTTGTATGATTCTAGTAATTGTTTATTTTGATGATATATTTCCCTTAGGATTTTTCATCCATGAGAGGTCACATGTACTGTGACCTTGTACCACAACCCTTCAAGGGGACCTTTGACCACATAATTAAGGTCTTCTCTTTGTGTTATTTAATAGGCACTGGTTACACTGCAATTTTGGCACCAAATATGCTAATTGACCTCTAAGCTGTCCAGGCTTGAGCAGACAACATGGAACCGAACATAGAGAACCTATTTACCTGATCATGAGGTAACCACTTGTACCTCTCCATAATTTTTTGTAACTGCGGCACAGATTGGGTCCCATGACGGACATTCACACTTTGAAATGTACTAATTTAGAGTAAAAGTGATTAAAAGCGTATAATATTAAAGCAAGTGCACATAAGGACAAGAATGAGACAAAGGCAGAACCGATAGTCGGTTTATTGTTAGGGTTTGGCCACTTGCCCCGGACATATTGCAGGCTTGGCAGGCCGGACAGCCAATCGGGCAAATTGATGCTCCTAGCATTTAACCATGGCTATGATTGGCTGGGGGTCACCCTCTGGCCAATTACAGCCATCCGTCAAGTGTACATGATGAAAAGATAGAGAAAGACTGATTCGTTTAGCGTTAGGGTTCGGCAGCCTGACTATTGCAGAATTGGTGTCCGAACAGCCAATCAGGGAAATTGATGCCCCTAGCAACTGGCCTTGGCTATGATTGACCAGGGGACGCTCCCTGGCCAATCACAGCCA
The DNA here is from genome assembly GCA_019512145.1 of Engystomops pustulosus. Taxonomy (NCBI): domain Eukaryota; kingdom Metazoa; phylum Chordata; class Amphibia; order Anura; family Leptodactylidae; genus Engystomops; species Engystomops pustulosus. The sequence goes on from CM033645.1 coordinate 2,073,418, forward strand.
TCCATTTATTTGAAGGTTTTGCTGTTCGGCCACCAATCCGGCAATATGTCCGGGTCAGGCTGCTGAAAGCCAAACCCTACTATTGGGTCCCCTCATCTCTAATGATGAAGATCATCATTACAAACAAACTGATGGGATTTCGAGCTCCCACCATCCCAAGCTTGCTACCACAGATTTCCTTGCCTAGTTTGATCACCATGCCCAAGTGAAGGCCCCAACTGGGCAACATTCCCTACTGCCATAATTTGAGGTATTTTTGTGAAAAAAGAAAACCAAGCCAAGGTCAGCAAACCAATTGTTAAGTCAAAAACATACTAAGGTCACAACCCGATAGAAGCGCAGTACAATATAGGAGACAAGGGCAGCTCAAAAAAGACAACGAGTAGGTGAATCAGATCGAGTCATGCAAGAAGAAACACAAAGGTAGTTAACCCAATGGCTAGGAAAACTGGTCCCAAAAGCTTTATAGCTGTAAGATAGATGGTCGAGAGGCAGGTGAGTAAATCACTCAAAATTTTAACCCTCATTTACCTGTCAGACAGCATTCGGTAGACGTTACAACACCTACTATTCCATGTAACCGTTGGAAGCTTCAGTGTTTAAACTTGCTCATTTTTAGACACCATTAGCACAGATACAGGGGGGGGGGGGGGGGGTCATTTACTAGGGTCACGGATCGCATTTTCGTTGGACTATGCGCCAGTTTTGGGAATTGCACAGTCTGCACTGGGATTTTGGCGCACACAATCTATTTTTGGCGTAGGTGTGCTCGGCTTCCATGCAACACAAATTGGGGGGCGTACCTTCGGCCAACACTACATGCACCACGAGAAAGTGTGACTCTGTCGGACCTAGCGGGAGTGACACATGCAGGATATCGGCGCACGATATTAGTTATCGCGGCACATGCATTATCATGGACATGCACTTTCTGTGAACTCCACGGAATGTAAGTATATGTGCCCCATGGGGTTCACCTTGTTGGTTGACAGCCTACTGGTGTCACTCATACTATTTTTATCCAGACAGACTGTCCAGCACCCATACACGCACCTAGTTTTTACTTGAGCTGGTACTATTGTCTTCATTTTGGCGTTTCTTAAAAGTGCCACAAATTTTATCAACTTATCAACTCCTGTCTGAAGAAGATGTGTTCTGGACCTCAACTTCACAGGGATGTAACAAACACTGAAGATGTTCCAGTACCTCTTGGGAGTGCCGAGTGTTATTTTGTCTTTAAGTTTCCACTTAATACATTGAACCTGAACCCTGTCTAACCCTCCCTTCATTCCCTAAAAAGTAAAGTTATCCTAGTGTTAGTCTGTGTATCCTGTAGAGCAGTTGGTGGTCCTACGATGAGTCACTGTAGAAGTATATCCGGGTTCTTCTCCAGGCACGCAGCAAGAGACGTCTGCAAAGCAGCTGAGCAAACTCACAGCAACGCCTATCCACCACTTAAAATGGGAAATCCCTCCCAAGATTGATTTTCATACTTGTCCTGAGACCGCAGGAGTGAGGATGAAGACGATTGTGCCACACACACACAGTTTCTCCTTGAGACTTCACGCCAAGCAGAGATCCTTCAAAACTAGAGTGCAATGAGGTGGAGTAATTGTATGGGGTGACATGGTAGAGCGCCTGGGTCTAGAAACCAACGTAAAAACCTTCAGCAACCAATGACATCATGCTCTGGTTTCTTGCTCGGTGTAATCCTTAGAAACCAATCTATTTTTGAAATAAAGTTATGAGGATCAGTCCTACTTGAGTTCTGGAGGCCTCCCTAATGGCCAGACATTGGGCAGGGGGTTACAACTTAAGAGGACGTCACTTTGTACTGCAGGTTTTATAGTTACAACAAGTGGATGATTTGTTAGGTCTGCGCTGATCCACGGTAAATCGCAACGGGTCAGCCATGGCGAGTTCATGGTAGCGTCATCCACTGCGATCCACAACTTGTCGCTCCCCCAGACTTAGATAAAAATCTGAGTCCATAGCTGTCTTCTGTGATAGGATATCATGTTCCAAGTGAAAAGTTGCACTTTCTTTTATTAATACCGCACAGTGCACAAATAATAGTGAAAAATCCGTCAGTGCCTAAGTATTAATGCTGCACACTGCTTTACACTCATGTAATGGGTCTGTTATATATATTGTGTCCTCATTTGATGTATATCTGACTAACAGATCCCAAGGATCGGGAAGTAAGACATCTCCTTACGAAGACTTTGCCAATAAAGGCTGCCTTGTAGGAGTATGGAGGCTTACAGCCATTGATGCTCCACCAGGCTTGTTTCTTCCATCGGGTGATGGCCCCAGGCACCACCTGGTGGAAGAAACAAGGGGCCCCTGCAGCTTCCAACCGCCACAGTAAAAAAAAAAGAGTGAATTACCTTCTGGTACCTTCTCTTTGGCTCCTGTACCTTCTGAAATAGCTGCCTATATACTGAATGGGGTGACTGCAGTGTGCTGGGGCTATCTATATACTGGGGTGGGGCTGCAGTGTGCTGGCTACCTATATACTGGAGGGGGCTGACTGCAATGTGCTGGGTCTACCTATATACTGGGGGAATCTGCAATGTGCTGGGACTACCTATATACTGGGGTTGGGTTCAGTGTTCTGGATACCCATATACACTGGGGGGCTGTAGTGTGCTGGCTACCTATATACTGAAGGGGGCTGACTGCAATGTGCTGGGGCTACCTATATCTGTGGGCAATTTTTAATCAGCCTCCTTAGCATTAAGCAGACTTTCAGGAACCTATGACATGATGCATACAACTGATGTACAGTGGCATCCGTCACCCACAATAAACAGTGAGTCTTTTGTTCTAGATCTCTTCCAGCAGTATAGCAACAAATATAAACTCAATGAAGGCTTAAAGGGATTCTACTGGCACCAGCAAGCAATATCATCTGCAGAGAAATTTTAATAACATATCTTTATTATTCCTGACCATATATTCCATTTCTAAGATACTCCAAGTTTAATCCGTATGCTAATGAAGCAGTTGATGAATCCAGGGAGTATCCTCCGCACATGAAACACTGCTATTAGCCCCAAATCACTTCCATTTTCTTCTCACAGGACAAATCTCCAGCTTATCTGAGTGAGCTAGAAGTGGTCTAGACAGGAATAGCAGTTCTCAGGTACTAAGGTCACTACCTTGGTGGAACCACTGCCTCATTAGCATACGGCTTTAATTGGGAATTTCTCTGAAACTGCATATTGGACAGAAATAAAAACATCATGTTTCTCTACAACATGCTGCCAGCAGATTATACTGTTTGGGGAGGTAGTAGACTCCCCTTGAAGGACACTCTCAGGAATCAGGAACCCACAAAAAAAACTTATTGGATCTGAACATCTGTACTATTATATCTCTTCCACGTTATGTAGGATATCATAATGTTGCACTACAGGCTGTTACACCCTTTTAGGTACACCCCCTTCAGGGGTGTAACTAGTGTGGGAGGGTGCAGAGGGTGTGGCTGCAGCCGGTGCAGAGGTGTCTTTTCCCCATATAAAATACATACTATAAATGATAGATTTTTGTTGGGGGTTCTGGTGCAAATTTCGCTTTGGGTCTAAGTAGCTTCAAGTTAATTAAAGACATATCCTGCATACACAGGGTACAGTACATAAATGTGTCTGGGTAAATGGGGGTCTAGACCCTTCTTCAACCAGTTGACATCAAGGCAGGGACTAAGTGGAGAGACGGTCCCATATATGTATATGTAGCTATAGAGGGATCACAGAAGCAGTCCAGGTGACAGCCCACCTATCACCCTTATAAGAGGTGACCCCATTACTTCCTTCTTAATATACTACAAGTCCTGATAATTTGTGTCAGGGCAAAGACTAATCACATCATTATTGGAAATTTGGGAAATGTCCCACTGTATAAAACAGGAAAAAAGACACAACCCCACAGCCCTGACTGCTGGTCTTCATGCACTGACACATTGGCACTAATCTCAGCTCAGGTTCCCATGCACAGCAATGTACAGGAATGTGAGACTAATGTGCAGCTGTAAATGAAAGTGTAAGTCTGGAGCCTTCATAACATGACTGCAGGAGGGGTCCTACTGTATCTAATAATGTCTCACCTTCTACAAGAGGTATCAATGAATCTAATGTATGACTACTACTGCTGGGTGCCGTTCTGTCTATATGTACTACATGGCCATGGCATGGCAAGCTACAGTACCAGCCCACTTGTAGCAGTGGAACCTTGGATTAAGAGCATAATTCGGAACACGCTTGTAATCCAAATCGCCTGTATATATCGAAGCAAGTTTTCCCCATAGCAAATCATCGAAACACAAACGATTCGTTCCACACCCCCAAAATATTTAGTCACACACGTGGAAACAACAATCGAGCCGCTTTATTTCTTCTACTTCTTTATTATTGCGTTGTACGATTTGTGAGAGAGGGAGGTACAGTAGAGGGTGGGGAGGCTCATGACCTTGGATATGGAATTTTGCTTAACCAAGTTCAAACTTGTAGAATTAAAAAAGTCATGTGCAAAAATCCTAATTTAAAAATCTGCTTGGGTCTGGTACCAACCCAAACCCCCATCACCATAACACCCAATGATTGGTGCTGGCAACCGATCGTGGGTATGACTGTTTAAATGCCACTGGCAAAGTTGAGATGGAACTTACATGTAGCAATTTTAGGAGGTTTTATAGATACCGTTTGTCATCAGGGAGCAACTATAATCCCCAAAACATAGTGCTCTGCGCCGCGGCCTAGATGTCACAGCAATTGCAATGCCTAGGCGACTTGGGATTTGTGAGCTGAAACCTGGTCTAAATTTCTAATGAGTTCTGGGTAGGGTCCGTGGCACCCAAACCCTAACAAACGTTCAGTACAAACCCAAATTTTTGTGGTTCAAGGTCTGCAAACACTACCTTACACAATGGGTCATTTACTAATGGCCCGAATCGCTTTTTTTTGTCGGGTTTCTCCCAAAAATACCAATTTGCGCCGAATTGCCCGGGTTTTTGGCGCACGCAATCGTGTTGTGCGCATCAGCGCCCGCATGCACGCGTGGAAATCGGGGTGTGGCCAAGCGGAAAAACCCACGGATTTGGAAACCGCAGAATTTAAAAAAAAAATGTTTTGGTTACCTGCACCCAGCAACGGATGGTGAACTCCAGTGAACCCCAGCAGACTTCAGCACAGCAGCGACACTCTGTTGGACAACGGGCCCTCCTACCTTAGTGAATCGCCGGAAGACCCGAATCCTCGACGGAGAACGCGCGGCTGGATCGGCGAATGGACTGGGTAAGTAAATCTGCCCCAATGTAACAAAATCAATTATGCTTCCAATCACTGTCACAAGCAGAGTCTTGGAAAGGATGGACACCATCAAATATATAGAAATTTTTGTAACATTCATGAATTTCCAGCAGTGGAGTCCTGACCTGACACAGCGTAGGGAGAGTATGAGCAGTTGTTTTCTTTCCCAACCATCCCCCGAGCATGACATTGAGGAAAATGCCAGATATTTCTATTGGATAAACACGTGTGAGAAATTAAAATGCCATTCAGCGAGTTTACACTACTGTGCAGATTCCAGAGATGGAGAAAATCTCAGGACAGGACGACGCGTCGCCCTCCTGCTTCCCTGTTAACCTCGAGGCATAAGGAACGTAATGACGACAATACGCCTTTGTTGGAATTCTCTATTCGTAAAGTTATATGAAGCACTTAACCCCTTCATGCAGTTTAATAACCACTTGGATCGGTTAGGTATCACGTCAGTTTGCCAGCTCAATGCCATTTATAGCATCACCAGCTATTTAAAGGAATTGTACCCACCAGGATGAAGGATTGTAAACAAGTGCACTGCCATACTGTGTGTGTGCCCACTATGTGCAGGACTCTACTCTCCTTTAAGCTTCTTATGCCCTGGTTTTTACAAAAAAGCTTATAAAAATTATGGAAAGATCCAGGTGTTTGGATCAATATTTTCTTTCGAGAGTTATGCCATTTTTGCTCTGAAGTCTGCTATTAGAAATCTCCTTAGTCAGCAGTGAGGGTGGGTGGGCTAACCTCTTCCTGTCTCTACTTGAAACATGAGTCAAATTTAGGCTGCCACAGTTCCCATGATGCCTTGTATTTTGTCATTAATATTTAGAAGAAATCCATGGAGATTCCCACAAGTAAATGTAGTGAACACGCATAATGTGCATACAGGACTACATACTAACTAGCCTGGCAGCTCAATCACAGTGAGGAAGGAAATATAAGAGAAACCAGCAGCTAACAGTTACATGAGTGAAGTCTGTTCTGTGGACACCTATGCGTTAACAGCTTCCCTGCTGTGTAAAAAGTGTTAGAGAGTGAAAGTGGGAACAGTTGCTTGCAGAGGATCTATGACACATGTTGAGGTCCAGGAGAGAGCAGGGAAGCTTCTACTTCTTCTGTAACCCAGTCAACACAGTATAATGTCTTATACTATCTATAATTCCCCTTCCAGTGGCCCCCGCTGTAAATTTCCCCTCTCTCTTCGGCCACCTCCCTTTAAACACCTGACCATCGCTTATATTCTCTGCTTATAAATCATCCTATTTTTGCAACCCTTAGGTAAAATTTTCGTAATCTCTCATTCAAAATACCACAATTTATAAATTTTAATGCCTCCTAATTGTTATCCCTCACTAGTTGTTCCATTTTTTTTAGAACTCCTTGAAAAAAAACCCTTTTTCCTAACGTTGTGCTCCCCTCTTAGCTTTCCTTGTTTCTTTTTATGTAGTATAGTAAATAACAAATTGGATATTTACCATTTTTCAGTACTGGCACTGTGGTGTGTGGCGCTGCAGGCATCATGACATCATCACATCATGACATCATCACATCATTACAACATCACATCATGCCTGTCTGCCTGAGCCGGACACAGCAGCCGGGCAGAGGCATAATGGTGGATGAAGAGTTGCCAGCTCCCTGCTTTACTGTTACACTCAACTCTGGTGGATGCAGATAGCAATGAGTGTTCGGCACTTACCTCAAGCAATATAGAACAGCAGGACATACCCAAACAATTCAATAACTGTCTCACTTAAAGGAAATCTACCACCAGGATGAAGGTTGTAAACCAAGCACACTGACATACGGTGTGTCCCCCCTCTGGCAGGATCTGCTCTTCTTGTAGCTTTGTATGCCTTAGTTTTTAAGAAAAGAGGTTTAAAAATTATGCAGATGAGCCTTGGGGCTCCAACCTCCATTGACATCTATAGAGTCTGGAGCCCCTGGGGCTCATTTGCATAACGTGTGCTCAAATTAAGAAGCTCAAAATAAAAGCAGAACCTACCAGAGGGGCACTCACCAGTATGTCTGTATACTTGGTTTACAATTCTTTATCCTGGTGGTAATTATCTTGATCCAGGATGGTTTCAAGGTATGTATGGGACTGAGCTGCAATACCAGCCACACCACTATACAATATACAGCACTTTGCTTAGTGGTGGGATAGATTTCATATATACGATGAAATATGTTAAATAGATATGCTGCTATTTGGCTATATATGGGGCCTCTTTACTGTGACTTGAGCGAAATCTTAAATCTAACTTCATACTAAAATTGACTATTCTTCCTTTCACTGATGAGTCATTGTGATTCTTCAATGCCGCGAGGATCCCTGTATCCACAATCCACCCATATTTTCATCTGAAACGTGTTTTTTAATAATTGCACCACTTACTCTACCTCAATCCTTCCTAAATCCATCAAGCCAGAAAAAATGTAGCAAACTGCTAACCCAGGTCTCAGAGCTGGACCATCAATTACAAAAAATTCACAAGTAAAAAAGAACTTTGAATAATTTTCTAATATGTTATGAATGTACTAGAATTTTACCTGAATGGTCCTAAAATAAGATGATGATGGAGTCTCTATGTGATCAGCTGTAATCTACGCCAACCAAGCGTTCAATGCTCTGCAGCGCCACCGCAGGAGAGATTGCACTTCATTTATTGAAATCAATAGGCTGCAGTAAAACGCACACACGTCAGCTGAAATCTAATTTTTGTTTCTGTGGGCCCCTGGGCGACAGCTCCTCAATGGGCCTCTTTGCAGTGAACTCATAGTTTAGGGCTTTGGATGTTACTAGGAACCTACCATTGAATCTACCTGTCTTTGGTTTGGAAGTATTTTGAAAAACAACATGTGACTTGTCTGAGCTGTGCACCCCTCAGCTCTTGGCCCCCACCTTTGTGCTCCTGTACAGCTCCTTACCCACCGATGTCAGCTTACCAGTCTCTGAAGGAGCAGGAGGGAGCTCTACAGGAGCAGCGAAACCAGGAGGCTGAGAGATGAGGGGTCTGAGCACAGACAAGCCATGTTGTTGTTTTTTTTAAATTTACCCACAAACCAAACCCAAACCCTGGGACTACACACAGAGGATTCGGCAGGGTGAAAGTTAAGTTATAACACACAATTATATTGTAATGCAAATGCTTAGAGAAGGCAGAAAGGTATATGTGCACTGCAGGTGTGATGGGCTTCTGTAACCTGTCTTTGGTGAAAATTAGGTTCCTGGTGACAGGTTCCCTTTAATATGTAGATTCCTGATGGTAGGTTCTCTTTGATATATGATGATGGCTTGTTCCACTGCTGAGACCTCCATCCCTACAAAGCTGTGATAAAATGTCTGCCCTCTGCTGAACCTGCCCCAGTCTAAATGCAAAGCTGTCAAGTAACCTGTAGAAACAGAGAGCACCTATAGTGACTGCTCTCAGGTCAATGTACACGCGCTATAGTCACAGCTGGTCACACATAAAAAAATCATAAAAAATAATCATTCTCTTCAAAATCGCAGTCATACTGATAATGGTTCCTCAAACACCATAACAAATTACAGTAGACCTACAGTCCCCTTGATGATTTGTGGGGGCTGTTTATTTAAGATCCATACAATGTTTATCCATACTCACTATGGGAGCGATTACCGTCTCCGATTTGGAGATTTTCATACACGGTTAATTGTCTCATTACGGAGAAGCCGTTGTGTTGTGTTACAGCCGCCTTCCCCACTACTGTGTATAGCTCTTCTGGCAGGACGCATAACTCTCCGTCACCAGAGTCATATTTATGTGCTATTTAGCAAGATCCATAATTTGAGTTGAATTTTTCAAAGCTTTGTGAGCGGACCCATGGATCACGTCTCAGATGGGGCTGTCATCACATATCGGGAATGAGCGATAGGCTCCCAACCTGGGAATAAGCTGTTTGTATGAAAATATGATCATCATCATAACTAAGACACTTATATATATTTACATTGTCGGCTTATTTAGTAGTTTAACTTGTTTATGGGTTCTATGGACTGATCTCTACAAGCGGATCCCATTGCACATTGACTTGCCTAATGCCCATCCCTTTAATTCACATTACCTACCCTTCAGATCTCAGGACAGAGCTTGACTCAGTAATGACTGGTACAGAACCAACCTTCTAGATCCACTGATGCAAGTTCCTCATACTATGTTGCCGAGGAAGATGCCATCTATCTGGTGGCCGGTTTAGCTTTTCTTTGATCCTGTGCTTTGTAAACTTGGGTCTGAGCTCTGATTCTTTGTAACTATTTGGAATGGTTTCATCTTCTCTATAGACATCTGGTAATAATACCATAGAACCATGAGGCCACTACTGGTCTTGTAATACTGCTCGAAGTCAGTATTCCTGCTTTGTGTGTGATACTCCCCCCGACTCTACTCACTGAAACCCTAAGCTCTGTTTGTACATTTGTGGCTTGGTATTCGAGAAGTACTAGGTCCATGCTCCAACCTGTCCTTTGGTTTGTACTGCTGCAGTCAAAAGTAGCAGAGCCCTCATGTTGTAACCGGGTTGGGCACCAATGCAGCCAATCAGTGGCCAATCATGTGCCATCGATGCTCCATGCACCAGAGCAACCAATCAATGGCTAAGCCATCACGGGACATATATAATAACTGCACCGCTAAAGCCAATCATGACTGAGCGTTCCTGTTGGATTCAGGCCAACACAATGCAGCCAATCAGGGGCTTAGCCATCAGAGCCGGCACAGATTGCAACCAATCAGTGGCTAAGCCATAACAGGATCCGTTTAATACATGCACCGCTGACGCCAATCAGTGACAGACGCCATTAACTGAACACAGTCGCTAACCATCACATATACCGTCTACACGCCATGCACTGCTACACGCCAATAGGGGATAAGCTGCCACGTGCCGAATTCAGACCAGACATCCTGGGGGGACGCTGTGGATGTGTATATCTGGACTTTCAAAGGCATTTGACACCGTGCCACAAAAAGGTTGGTATAAAATGAACTGCTGAGTAGGAGAAAATCTGTGTATCGGGTAAGTATTGGCTAGTGATAGAAAACAGAGGGTGGTCATTAATGGCACATTCTCAGATTGGGTTGATGTTACCAGTGGAGTGCCACAGGGGTCAGTATTGGGCCACTTCTTTTAATATTTTGATTAATGACCTTGTAGTGGGTTTACAAGTCAAGTTTCAATATTTGCAGATGATACTAAGCTGTGTAAAGTAATAATACTGGCGGTCGATAGTTTAGCATTACAGAGGGATTTGTGGAAGCTTGAGGGATGGTCAGAGAAATGGTTGATGAGGTTTAATGTAGATATAATGTCAGTTATGCACTTGGGCCATGGAAACAAAAAGTATAATTATGTTCTAAATGGTCAATTACTTAGTAAAAACTGAAGCTGAAAAGGACTTGGGCGTATTGGTGGATGGTAAACTTAATTTTAGTGACCAGAGCCAGGCGGCTGCTGCTAAGCAAATAAAAATGGGATGTATCAAGAGAGGAATAGATTCTCATGATAAAGAAATAGTTCTGCCCTTATACAAATCCCTGGTCAGACCACACATGAAATATTGTGTACAGTTTTGGGCACCAGTGTATAAAAGATGATATAGTAGAGCTGGAACGTGCAGAGGAGAGCAACCAGGATTATTAGGGGAATGGGGGACTAGAATACATGACAGATTACAAAATTGGGATTATTCATTTAGAAAAAAGACGACTGAGGGGAGACCTCATTACAATGTACAAATACCTGAACGGACAGTACAAGGATCTCTCCAAAGATCTTTTTATACCTCGGCCTGTGCCCAGGACAAGGGCATCCTCACGCCTAGTAGAGAGCATTCTACATCACCATAGACAGGGGCATCCTACACCTAGAGAGAGGCGATTCACCATCACCATAGACAGGGGGCATCCCTCAGCCTAGAGGAGAGGCGATTTCTACCATCACCATAGACGGGGGCATCCTCTACACCTAGAGGAGAGGAGGTTCTACATCTCCATAGACAGGAGCATCCTCTACACCTAGAGGAGAGGAGGTTCTACCATCACCTAGACAGGGGGGCATCCTCTACACCTGGAGGAGAGGCGATTCTACCATCACCATAACAGGGGGCATCCTCTACACCTGGAGGAGAGGCGATTCTACCATCTCCATAGACAGGGGCATCCTCTACACCTGAGGAGAGAGGTTCTACCATCACCATAGACAGGGGGCATCCTCTCACCTAGAGGAGAGGAGGTTTCTACATCTCCATAGACAGGGGGCATCCTTGCTCCAGAGGAGAGAGGTTCTACCATCTCCATAGACAGGGGCATCCTCTACGCCTAGAGGAGAGCGATTCTACCATCACCATAGACAAAGTTCTTTACTGTAAGAGCAGTGAGACTATGGAACTCTCTGCCCGCAGGAGTTGTTTATGGCGGACTCTATGTACATTTCAAAGAGGCCTGGATGCCTTTCTGGAGAGAAAAAATATTGCGGGTTATGGGATAAAACATTTATTTATTTCTTGAAGGTTGGACTTGATGGACTTGCGTTCCTTCCAGCCTTATATACTATGATATATGATACTGATGCCTTTATTCAGGCCATAAACCAACTCAGCCAATCAGTGGCTAAGCCTTCACATGCAATATTCACGCCATGCACCGCTGCAGCCAATCATGTGACTGACCCGTTGTGCTCTGTTACAGCCAGGCATATTTCAGCCATTCAAGGGTTGAGCTGTCAGGTGTCAATATACAGATAAGGAACAGCTTCAACCAATCAAGGGTTGGGTCGGTACACTCCAGATACAGGCCAGGCACCACTTCAGCCATTCAAAGAGATTACCTGTCAGATGCCAGATGCCATATACAGACCAGGAACAATTTCAACCAATCAGTGGCTGAGCCGTTATGCTTCTTATACAGGCCAGGCACCACTTAGCCATTCAGGGGATAAGCTGTCAGGTGCTGTATACAGACCAGGAACAACTTCAACCAATCAAGGGTTGAGTCGTTTAACTCATTATTCAGGCCAGGCACAACTACAGCCATTCAGTGATGAGCTGTCAGGTGCTGTATACAGACCAGAACAACTTCAACCAATCAAGGGTTGAGTCGTTAGACTCCATATTCAGGCCAGGCACACTACAACCCATTCAGTGGTGAGCTTTCAGGTGCTGTATACAACCAGGAACAACTTCAACCAATCAAGGGTTGAGTCGTTAGACTCCATATTCAGGCCAGGCACAACTACAGCCATTCAGTGGATGAGCTGTCAGGTGCTGTATACAGACCAGGAACAACTTCAACCAATCAAGGGTTGAGTCGTTAGACTCCATATTCAGGCCAGGCACAACTACAGCCATTCAGTGGATGAGCTGTCAGGTGCTGTATACAGACCAGGAACAACTTCAACCAATCAAGGGTTGAGTCGTTAGACCCATATTCAGGCCAGGCACAACTACAGCCTTCAGTGGGTGAGCTGTCAGGTGCTGTATACAGACCAGACAACTTCAACCAATCAAGGGTTGAGTCGTTAGACTCCATATTCAGGCCAGGCACAACTCAGCCATTCAGTGGAATGACTGTCAGGTGCTGTATACAGACCAGGAACAACTTCAATCAATCAAGGTTGAGTCGTTAGACCTCCATATTCAGGCTAGGCCACCACTTAGCCATTAATGAGCTTCAGGTGTTTGTATACAGACCAGGAAACAACTTCACCAATCAGGGTTGAGTCGTTAGACTCCTACACAGGCCAGACACCACTCAGCCATTCAGGGGTTGAGCTGTCATGCTGTATAAGACCAGGAACAACTTCACCAATCAGGTGCTGAACCATCACATGTTATATATACAGGCCAAGGCACCACTGCAGCGAATAGTAGCTCAGCCGTCACATGCTGTATACAAGCTGAGTTTAAAATGGTGTGTGACCCATAGCATTGTTTAGCTGCAGCAGTCAGGTGACCAGAAACCGGCAACTATGCCCAAGGTGCAGCACCAGAGTAATCAGAGTAAGTCCAGTTTAATTGACAACCTCATTAAATAAAATAATAGTAAGTTAACAAAAAATATCTAATCGAACAGAACAATACCCCAACCTATCTATGAATATTTTATTAATTTTTTCTACTTTTGCCTATTCACATTTCCCTTGCAAGTTATTGTAGGGTTTATGAGATTTCCCATTGTATTTGCAGGCATTGATCTGGAGCCCACATTGCTGAGGTCATGGTGGTGGGCTCCCAGGCTCCGCTGAAGGTGCAGATTAACACAGTGGTGCATCAGTAACATGTCCATTACTGGGGGGTTGTGAAAACATTACAAGCTCGGGGCCAGTTTGGGTTCACTGCAGCTATAAAAGCTCATGTAACAGAAGGAAGATGGAGATTGAATACATCCCCTATGTAGCTGTTAGGGGCCACCATGGTCCACTCTTTCCATCCAGTTACGTGCACACAGTCATATACGGTACACAGGGGAACGGGATTATTGATCTAATTAAAGCTGAACTTTCTTGTACAGTGACTAATTTATTAAGGAAATGACCCCACTCTCACCTAGGGACAGATGCCCCCCGGCTAAAGTTTATTTTTTGGAATTAGAAATAAATGGAGACCACCTGGAGTGAATGGACTCATTGATAACCGGAGCTTACGAACATTATCAATAAGCTGCATGGTGGAGGGTTTACAAGCGGAGGACAACTTCCATAGTCACCATGTGCTAAAGTAAAGCTGCTAAATTTATTGACTACAAAACACAAGGTTTGTTTATTTAAAGGGGTTGTCTGAAATCTTCTTTGAAGGATCCTCATCTCTTAGTCAGAGTGAAGGACACTTCCATAGAGGATCTGCCACCACAGAGGACCTATCATACACAGAGAGCTATTACAATGGGAACAATTGGGCTTGAAGGTGGTGACCACGGTTTGAAAAAGGTGTCTGCTTTCTTCCAAAAACAGCTCCATGTTTGACCATGGTCAGTGGTCTTGCACCCAAACTCAATCATTTCTCCACATCTGAGCTTCAATATCAGCACAATACATGGTCAGATGTGGTGATGTTATAGTAAAAAGCCATAGAAAAAAGAATATAATGGAACACAGAAAAAGAGATAATTAGAACAACAAGTACCAGGCAAAAGATTGCAAGAGTGATATTTGGGGACAAAGTTGAGCTTAAGGTCATAAAGAGTCAATATCGGTAATTAAAGCACAGGAATGTTAGATAGGAAAGGGCGTCAGACGGATTCAGCAGGTAAGACATTGCGAGTCACATGCTGTTTAAAAATGTTGCCATGTCTGGCTTTGTCAACATTCACTGGATGCTTGGTGAATCGGTGACTGTCGTCATTCTAATGAAGAGAGAGTGGCAGTTGGAATTGACGTGGAAAGTCGCGATCAGAATCTGAGAAGTCTTGGTACCTACAAACTGCACATGACTAGAGCTGACACTAGGCATTGAGAGGAAGAAAGTGAGAGTTGGAGTTGAAATTGGGAGTTGAGATCAGAATCTAAGAAGTCATGGTACCTAAAAACTGCACATGACTAGAGCTGACAATAGGCATTGTGATGAAGGGAGAGACAGCTGGAATTGACGTGGAGAGTTGCGATCAGAATCTGAGAAGTCTTGGTACCTAAAAATTAGACATGACTAGAGCTGTCACTAGTCATTGAGATGAAGAGAGTGACAGTTGGAGTTGAAAGTGGGAGTGGAGATCAGAATCTAAAAAGTCTTGGTATCTTAAAACTGCACATGACTAGAGCAGGTAATAGGCATTGTGATGAAGAGAGGGACAGTTGGAGTTAAAATTGGGAGTTCAGATCAGAATCTAAGAAGTCTTGGCACCTAAAATGGCACATGACTAGAGCTGACACTAGGCATTGAGATGAAGATAGTGACAGTTGGAGTTGTCATTGAGATTTGCAATCAAAATCTAAGAAGTCTTGGTACCTAAAAACTCCACATTTCTAAAGCTGACACTAGGCATTGTGATGAATGGAGTGACAGTTGGAGATGACATTGAGAGTTGAGATGGAAATCTGAGAGTTCTTGGTACCTAAAAACTGCACATTTCTAGAGCTGACACTAGGCATTGTGATGAATAGAGTGACAGTTGGAGATGATATTAAGAGTTGAGATCGGAATCATAGAGGTCTTGGTACCTAAAAACTTTACCATGACTAGAGCTGACACTAGGTATTGTTATAAATAAAGTGACAGTTGGAGATGACATTGAGAGTGGATATCAAAATCTGAGAAGTCTTGGTACCTAAAAACGGCACATAACCAGAGATGACACTAGGTATTGTGATGAAGATAGTGACCGTTGGAGATGACATTGGGAGTTGAGATCAGATTCTAAGAATGTGGGTACCTTAAAACTGACTAGAGCTGGCATTAGGCATTGTGATGAATAGAGTGAAAGTTAGCGATGACATTGAGAATCTAAGAAGTCTTGGTACCTAAAAACTGTACATGTCTGGAGCTGGCAATAAGTATTGTGATGAAGAGAGTAACATTTGGAGTTAAAATTGGGAGTTGAGTATCTGAGAAGTTTTGGTACCTGAAAACTTTACATGACTAGAGCTAACAGTGGGCATTGTGATGGAGAGTGACAGTTGGAGATGATATTGAGAGTTGAGATCGGAATCTGAGAAGTCTTGGTACCTAACAACTGCATATAACTAGAGCTGACACTAAGCATTGTAATGAAGATAGTGACCACTGGAGATGACATTGAGAGTTGAAATCAGAATCTTAGAATCTTGGTACCTTAAAAATGCACATGACTAGAGCTGGCATTAGGCAGTGTGATAAATAGAGTGACATTTGGAGTTGTCGTTGAGAGTTGAGATCAGTATCTGAGAAGTCTTGGCACCTAAAAACGGCACATCACTAGAGCTGACATTAGGTATTGTGATGAAGATAGTGACTGTTGGAGATGACATTGAGAGTTGAGATCAGAATCTGAGAAGTCTTGGTACCTACCACATGCACATAACTAGAGCCGTAGTCACTCTCCAGTACTGGAGCTGGGAAGGGAAGTGACAGAGGAAACTGGGGAGAGAAGTAAGCATCAAACAGGCCTCAAAGTATTAACGACAATGTTAGCATCTATTTTCAATTTTACAAACAATACGCTTGTGTAAAATCATTCATGTTGCATCCTTTTCTCCAAACTGAAGAGCAAAAAAGGGGTTAATTTAAAGGAAACCTTAAATCACATGTATGGTTCTTCCATGTTTTCCTTGACTGTGCTCCAGTCATATAAAACATTTCATAGAGATAAGACCGATGTGGCCTAATGGCCTAGAAAATACCTGACTTCAATCCGACTGAGGCAAAACCCATTACACCCAATGTAACTTATATGGTGCTAATCCTGAATGACATTGGGATCAGCAGAAGGCAGCGCGCTCCGTTATAATGTATCACGTCCAATATTGACAAAGATAAGCCCAAAAGGGCAAAAAGGAAATTAAAGAAAGCTATTCCAGCACAGATGTCTAGAAAGGGAGGGATTTTAATATAGACTGCATGGCCGTAATACACGGATCAGTGAGGGATACATTAGACCCCCCCCCCAGGACATTGTATCAACAACTTTATGAGTCTAGAATGGAATTAGATATAACTGAACACAATGAATGATATACATAGTATATATATATATTTATATATTTTTGGTTTTCAAAGGGGTGGCTGAGTGCACTCGTAATGTGGCTCCAATTTACCCTTCATGGCCATAACACCAAGACCTCCTATGGCCTTAAGATGCTGTGAGTTCAATGGTTATCCAAGGACACTCTTCGGTAATAGGTGGGTAAAAATCTACCCATAATACACTCATCTGATACTGGAGTAAAGCAAATTTTGGTAAAACCACCGGATGTTCCAGTATAACTGTACTCGATCCCATAGAGATACAGTCGGTCCCCTACTTAAGGACACCCGACTTACAGACAACCCATAGTTACAGACAGACCCCTCTGACCTCTGGTGACCTCTCTGGATGTTGCTATAGTCCCAGGCTGCAATGATCAGCTGTAAGGTGTCTGTAATTAAGCTTTATAGATAATCCTTGGTCCCATTACAGCAAAAAATGTTTAAACTCCAATTGTCATTGGGGCCAAAATTTTTTTGGTCTGGATCTACAATTATAAAATATACAGTTTCGACTTACATACAAATTCAACTTGAGAACAAACCTCGGGACCCTATCTTGTACGTAACCCGGGGACTGCCTGTATATAGAAATTTTTTTTTAAAAACCCTAAACTAGAGACTCATAAACTCCAGGGAAAGGTTTAACTTGGGGCTGCACAAATTTCACTCATGTTCTGCAATCCTATTGAGCCTCTCCGAAGGAACGTTCATCAGAAGTGGATTATAATATAGGTAGTTGGGGCGGTAATTTGGGACCCAAGCCTTCTAAGGGGTCCATGGCCAACCAAATCACCCACCAAATTTTATACTGAGAAGGTCCTTAACCCACGATATCCTCGTAAATCTGTTCAAGATCTCAATACACATGTACACAAGAGCCATTTCAGGACCTTCGAAGGTCCTCAAAAGGTCTTATAACCACAGACTGAAAGCAGCAGAAGGGTCACATCCTCCATTCCTCAAGAAACTGATTCTAGTACCAGATGTAGAAATTGAATACTAGACTTGTAGGGGCCGTAATATTCATACAGCCCAGACCCCATGGCAGTCTTTATCCACCCCTTCCATTCATGCAGCACTAACAGCAAGGTTCATTGACAGGGTCTCAAATAATTAGTTGCACTGACCCAATAAAAGGTTTTTTTTTCCTGATCTCTAATCAATCTACGTGTATTTTGGAAATAATATTTCAATAATAGATATCAAATAGGGATGTTAAGATATAGCAGCTCAGCTCAAAGTAAGGTGGATGCCTAAATAATGGCATCTTAGTTATAGTGCATATATAGTATATACATTTTTTTAGATAAATTTTTTTGATTTTTTGTAAAAATGGTTTAGATAACAGCTGTATACAACAATTACACTCCAGTTATATCCAGTAGTGTCTTCTCTGAGTGTAGTGAAAATGGCGTACAGGGAGAACACTGTAGCCCTTGCAGCTGCATATTTCTCTATAGCCCCGGTTACTTCACTATATTCTGACCTACTGCTGCTCCTAAGGAGGGTGGGTGACATATGTGGAAGCTTGTGTTATAAATCCATGTGCACTGAGTGACGTTGAAGGATTTACTATTCTCAAATTGCGAGAAGTCAACGGAGTTCAAAGTGTTATACAAAAGATTGGGGGCCCCCTAGATAATTGGCAATATAATAATATAAGATAATCTAGTAGCAAATACAGCCACAGTGACCTGTATTGTAATGCCACTGCCTTTTGTTGTGTTAAAACCTTGGGCTGCCAAAGGATTTTTTTGTTACTCGGCCAGTCCAACCCTATATTTGAATCCATTAGCCTATTCTCATCATCAGTGAGGGTCCACCAATGATAGGGCACATGTCATCTCTGTAGGTGATAGTAAATAGTAATGTAATTGTAAATGGGACAACTCATTATGAAATAATAAAATCAATCGAGTATAAGCCGAGTTTTTCAGCACAAAAAATTTGCTGAAAAACCGCACCTCAGCCTTTACTCGAGTCAAGAAAAAAACCAAACAGTGTACTCACCTTCTGACGGCCCCCCTCCCCGGCAGGTCCTCTTCTATACAGCGATGCTCTGGCAGGCTATATGCTACAGGTGTTGGCTGTCTATATACTACTAGGGCTGACAGGATATATACTTCATGGGGCTGGCGGCTATATAATACAGGGGGCTGGCCGGCTATATACTACAGAGCCCTGGCAGGCTATATACTAGAGGGGCTGGCTGGCTATACACTACAGGGGACCGGCAGGCTATATACTACAGGGGGCTGGCAGGCTATATACTACAGGGGGGCCTGCAGCGTATACTACAGGGGCCTGTCAGCTATAATACTACAGGGGCCGCAGGCTGTATATACATGGGCTTGGCTAACTGTTATACTGAGGACGCTGTGACCAATTTATTTCCCACCCTCGGCTTATACTCGAGTCAATATGTTTTTCAAGTTTTTTTTGTGTTAATATTAGGGGCCTCGGCTTATACTCAGGTATATACTATTAAATATTTAAAAAATTAAGTAAAAATAAAACAACAAATTGCTTTATATTAGTGACTTTTTTTGATGTTCCTTGGCAATCATTCTCCTTTTCATTGACCAGGTAACATCTGAGTCTGGGAAATTGCCCTTTTTTACACCTCCACAGGGGATTACATGTTGGTTCACAAAGGAGAAGCCGTCTGCGCTGTCTCAGAATACATTACACGGACGGGAGACCCCAGGGCTCCGAGGCAGGAGTGGAAGACGTATTCTCTCTAGGTGGGAGGTCATTGTACAAAGCGCTCGTGAGAATTCTTTCTTACAATATTGTAAGAGTTAATGAAGACCCCCACGAAACTATGATGTTTACTTAATTTACAACCTACAAAAACCTGCCTTGAACACATCACATTTTCAGATTTTTTTTTTACTGTAATAGGGGAGTAATTATGAGAAAAGTTCTGAGAAAAAAAAATATTTTTTTCCATCTTAAATCCACAATAATTTATCATGTAATTAGATCCTGTTCTCGTATATGGGAATTTTTTGCTGTTTACCAAGTTATGGTTTATCTCTACGATTTGCCACTATGTTTTCATAAGGTAGATGTCCCATTACAAGATTTTTCCTGTTACTGCTAGTCTGACATATGCCTAGTTCTATCTATTTGATTGGCTGTTGTTCCAGTAGTGAGCATTACCCTCCCTCAAAATAATTCCTTTACTTATATAGCGCACACAGATTACACAACGCTGCACAGAGCTTTCCAAATTGGTCCCTGTCACCAATGGGGCTCACAATCTAATCATCCTACCAGTATGTTTAGGAGTGTGGGAGGAAACCGGAGGACCCAGAGGAAACCCATGCAAACATGGAGAGAACATACAAAGTCTTTGCCCTCATAAACGAGTAACGGCCAAAATCATATACATGATGACTACAAAGTACCGGATCAAAGGACTCTACTGCTCTATTATAAGAGAAAATATTTTTACATTTGCAAGTGATAGGAGTTTAATAAAAATTGTTGCATTTTTGTAATTAAGTTAGTGTATAATTTGTATGTTGTAAAATCCCAATGCACAGCAGTATTGTATTATACTGGATGTGCGATCAGGTCCCCTTGGGTTCAATTCCTTGGGGCCTGAACTAATAGTAAAAAAAAATCTAAAATAATCATAAAATTCCCAATAATCCTACTTTTCCTAGAACTGAAATAAAAACAATTACCATATATACTCAAGTATAAGCCTAGTTTTTCAGCACAAAAAATGTGCTGAAACCCCAAACTCGGCTTATACTCGAGTAAAAAAAATATAGGTTTTACCGGGTTTTTGTGGGAAAAGAAGGGGTCTCGGCTTATACTTGGGTCACTATAAGACGATGGGGCTCATTTACTAAGGGTCCGAACGCCGCACTTTCATAGGATTAACCGAATATTTCCGATTTGTGACAAATTGCCCTGGGATTTTGGCGCACACGATCGTATTTTGGCGCATCGGCGCCGGCTTTCACGCGACAGAAATGGGGGGGGCGTGGCCGTCGGAAAACCGGCAGACTCGGAAAAACTGTGGAATTTAAAAAAAAATTGTGTCGCAAAAATAGCACTCACATACATTGGAATGAAGAAGGTGAACTCCAGCGGACTTTTCAGCGCAGCAGCGACACCTAGTGGCACTTTGTGAATCCCGGTACTTAGTGAATCCCGGCAGAACCCAAATCAGCGTCGGATAACGCGCCGCTGGATCGCGACTGGACCGCGTAAGTAAATCTGCCCCACTATCTTAGTGCCACTTGACTATTAGGCTACATTCACACGAACTTATGCGGGACGTATACACGGCCGACGTATATACAACATATAAAAGTCCCCCATACACTGCAATGACCTAACGGCACCGTACGGGAGCATTCCGTAGCCCATAGAAAGATAGAACATGTCCTATATTTCAACGGAATATGGCGCCGAGCCCTATGTTACTCTATGGAGAGGGGCGGGAGTGAGCGGACCCAACCATGAAGACATTTCTCAACTACGTAATCCATATGTTCTATGTTCTCGATACTTATGCTCGGGAAACCTCTTTAAGACCTTGGTTTCTTTAGGAAGGCCTTAGCCTAAGAACCTTGTCCTTGGTGAAACAATAAAAAGTAATTGTGGATATAACTAATGAGAACCATCCATACATTGCATAGAATAAC
This sequence comes from Engystomops pustulosus, assembly GCA_019512145.1. Classification (NCBI taxonomy): domain Eukaryota; kingdom Metazoa; phylum Chordata; class Amphibia; order Anura; family Leptodactylidae; genus Engystomops; species Engystomops pustulosus. Next base: position 2,095,083 of record CM033645.1, read on the forward strand.
ATATCTAAACTCTTGGTGATAACACTTCCTCATTCGAAGCATAAAGGGAAACATGGGAAATATTAAACAGACATTTCTACCAGGCCGACAGATGTGACCAATTTGTTAAGAACAAGCACTCATCACCTCCGAAGAGTAACGACGGACTGCTCGCTGTGTAGTGCTGGTTATAGGCCGGAGCAGATACTCTATGTCATTCACACTGTAAGCCTGTCCCATTACTGGAAAGGGTTCCTAGAAGTCAAGGACTTCAAGAATCAGAATATGAAACAGTAAGGAGTCAGTTATAGACGCTCCATGTAAGACAGAACATCGGCACGTAATTCACGGCCACTGGAGACATCATGTTCAATAGACCTTTTCCACCCAAAACACATACTGTGGTCTTAAAGGGTTTTCCTGGAATGACGCCTTAACCCCCAGAGCAGGGTAGTAAATCAGTGTGGCCAACACTAGGACAATGCACTGATAAGCTATTGGGTGCCATTAGAACAAAGGGCATGGAGCTGGAAGGTGTTGGCTCCATGGCCCTGGAGCAGCGAGTAGATTCAATTTCAGCTTCCATTTATTGCCGATTAGACGGTCACTACAAGGACAAATAGACAACTGCTTATGGCTCCGTGCTCTGTGTTTCCATGCTGCTGAACAGCTGATCAGACTAGACTTGCATGGGGGCTCAGCATACTCTACTGTTATAATATGGTCAACATTTGTGCAACTGCTTTGACCCCCGCTGATCTGAAACACAAGAGCCACCGATCTTCATTATTTTCCACCCAAAACACATAGGGCCACATTTATCACTTTTGTGCGCCTAAGTGTAGTAGTTGCGCCTAAATTCTGGCGCACTGTTTTGCCAGAATTATCACAAGCTACAACCAACTGTGATAAGTATATTTTCTGCCTCTTATTAATCACTTTACTTTAACACAGTTTAGGCGCAATTTTGGCGCAGTTTAGGCGCAGTGTTAGATTCAGGCACTTAGATTCAGTGTTAGATTCAGGCTCCTCTCTGCTTCTCCCACATCCCAGAATGAAGATAACACTCACAGCAGTACCCAGGTGTGTGACACCCAGCACCCAGTGACCTCCTCAGCAGGGGCTTCTCCTGGAGGGGATCCCCCAGTGCTGGTCTCCTGCTGCACCCCTGTAATTCTGCACAATATCCCCCTCAGACACACTGGTGATACTGTGCAGAATTACATGGGGGACACTTGTATGTAGAATCTGCAAACTTCTCTTCTCTCTTGCTGTGAGCTCAGGAGTTTGCAGAATGTTTTGTAAATAGAAGGTGATGAACTGTAAATAGAGTCTGCAGCTCCTGTCTGTAATGTATCTAATGTATCTATTATATGTTCCAGTGTCTGCAGTGTCTGGCTGAGTTCTGCTGCTAGAAATGAGCTGTTTTGCAAAGGGGCTCAGTGCTTTCTTCTCAGATAACGCCACCTTCGGGCTGGAGTGTTTTTGCGCCCGTTTTTGCGCCTAAATGAAAACGTTGCAAGTGATGAATATCATTAGGCGCAGCAAAACATCTGGATTGGTAAGATAGATGAGGGAAAGCTGGTTATTTTAGCTGTGCGGCTAATTTGACGTTTAATCGCAAAAATGGCGCAAAAACAGTGCGCCTGAATGAAAAGGCGCAAAAACAACAGAAAAAACGAGTGATACATGTGGCCCATACTGTGTTATCTTCAGAGTAGTCCATCAGTAGTTGATCGAAGGTGGAAGGAGGGCAACACCTAGTCTGATCAGCATGGAAACACAGAGCGCGGAGCCATAAGCATTTGTCTATTTGTCCTCCCCAATTTCTGTTGCTTGAAAGCAGCGGAGCTGTGCCACAATCCGATCGCGTGAGAGACAATCCCCTTCTAAATCCGTGTCCCAGCGGTGCAATCCCCGAAAACATCGGAAAACCCGACAGAAAGGTGGCCGCAGGACCCTTTGTAAATAAGCCCCATTGTCACAGATGCACAACAACTTGCCCTTGTGGACATTATGGAGATGGTCCGTTCTGCTGGTGACCACCCTTTATGATGAGCTAATGCTGTAAGCAGCTTGAAAGAGTTCCCAAAACTGGTGGACTTTTTCTGTAATCTGTAATGAGAATTCTAAGATCATAACAAGCTTGGTGACAATGACGGCTTCATTTGAAGAAACGTATAATCGATATTATCCTCTTATTAGAGAGAAGTTGGGTGCTGTCACTAATCCAGGGGAATGATATTAGCCAATGAATGGCCACTTCTGACAACGTGATCTCACTCTGCAGATACCATGGGGCAGATTTACTTACCCGGTCCAGTCGTGATCCCGCGGTGCGTTGTCCGTCGAAGATTCGGGTCTGTCACGATTAAGATCGTGCGTCCGAGTTCCTGCATCCGTCACTTCTGCGCCGAGGTCCACCGGAGTTCACCTTCTTCTTCCCGCTGCATGTGAGTGCTTGATCTTGCGACGCATTTCCCTTTTTATATTCCACGGTTTGTCCGAATCCGTCGGGTTGTCCGACGGCCACGGCCCCCGATTTATGTCACATGCAAGCCACACCACAATCCAATCGTGTGCGCCAAAAACCCAGGGCAATTCAGGGCAAAACAGAAATATTCGGGATACCTGAGGAAAGTGCGATGTTCGGACCCTTAGTAAATGTGCCCCATTATTCTGACCGGATACCCTCTTAGATGCTCACAAAGACCCCAATGTTTCCATAAATAAAACATCCTGGTCAGGGGGGGGATTAAGACCACCATGGGTCCTGCGCTGTACCTTCAAAGGTCCTGAAATGGCTCTTGTGTAATGTCTACTGAGAGGAAGAACATATGTATGATGATTTCATGGGTGAAGGTTCTTCATCAGAAGAAAATTTAGTGGGTGGTTTGGGTGGCCATGGGCCCTCTAGAAGGATTGGGGAGCCCCGAGCGGCAGCCCATGATATAATCCACTACTGATCCTGGGCTCCCTTCTTGACTTAGAGATAAATCCCAATGAGCATTGTCTACATGAAAACGTATAAAATATCATCGGAAAGCTTTCTACAAAAGACGTCTCACAGTGTGAAGATCGGGGGCTCTTGTGTTTGAGACCAGCGGGGGTCCGAGCAGTTGCACATATGTTGACCATACTATGACAGTAGAATATGCTGAGCCCCAATACAAACCCCGTACCAGGCCCCTATAATGTATCACAATATCTAAGATGATAGAACTATTTAGAATGATGTTTCTGACCCCTATTCATTCGTTATTTTCCTAATATTTGCCATCCATGAGTTATGTCTCTACATTCGGCGCTCGGTATCTCTTAGCAGTCGGCATTTGTTAGTAATTTTCCATCTGAGTAGAAATCCACAATGGTCAGTTTAATTCCATATGGCTCTTATTTTAGACATTTCCACATAGTTTAATAAATACAATACAGCAGGAGAAATGTATCTGGGGGCTCGGATGAAAGTGTGAAGAGCTTTAAGGTTCCTAGAAAGCAGGAAGCTCCTATTCACGGCGGGCGGTGCTTTTCCAGGTGGGGGCCGCAAAATATTGTCCCGCGGGCCACAGTTGGCCCGCGGGCCGCGAGTTTGAGACCCCTGGTCTGCACCCATCACCTGTGTCCAAGGTGCTGGACAAACCCCACCTCAGCACTAAGGCCTTGCATAGAAGCAAAACCTAGGGGAAACATACCGCCCATCCACAGTTAACCCCTTCAGTGTCTCACACATGTCTACATGCCTAAATGCACGGAGTTGCCGCCATGTGATTGGCTGATTAGAAATTAAGTGTTAACGAGCAGTTGGACAGGTGTACCTAATAAAGTGGCCGGTGAGTGTACATCCAGAGACATGTCTAATGGGAAGAGCTTTATTGAAAAGTGGCCAACCCCTTTAAGGATCTTAAAGGTTGCTCTGGGATATAAAATAAGAAAATGTCAATGTTATAGACTGTACATAGTGTGGACGCAACGGGGCCCTGGAGGAGATGCTACTCCTGACACCTTGTTCTAAGCAGCTTCTATTGTAGTTGATGGCTGATCGTGTCTCGTTCGGATCTCTCGATGTCAACAGAGCGGAGTCTTATGAGGAACAGATTGTGGTTTCTGGCAAAGGCTTTTTGTTTATATCTGATGTCACTAAAACATTTAAAAAAAAACCCTCTCCAGAGCTTAATATCACTGTTCCATCTATTGTGTTACTGCTGGAAACTAATAACCCGGCTGTTGATGAAAGACAAAACCATTAGGATTATTTGCTGATATTATTGTCCCTTCACAGCTGAGAGTTTCCCAGGGGTCATGATAGTAGATAGAAGGGTCAAAAAGTGAAGGAACCTGATGAGCATCAGTCGAGACAATGGGGGTCATTTACTAAGGGCCCGATTCGCGCTTTCCCGACGTGTTACCCGAATATTTCCGATTTGCGCCGATTTCTCCTGAATTGCCCCGGGATTTTGCCGCACGCGATCGGATTGTGGCGCATCGGCGCTGGAATGCACGCGACTAAAATCGGGGGCGTGGCTGAACGAAAACCCGACGGATTCGGAAAAACCACAGCATTAAAAAAAAAAAAAAAGTGTTGCGAAGCTTGCACTTACCTTCACTAGGAATAGGGCGGTGAACTTGAGTGCGTTCTGATGCTCTTCAGCGCAGCAGCGCCACCTGGTGGACGTCGGAGGAACTGCCTTAATGAATACCGGCCGGACCCGAATCCACCGCAGAGAACGCGCCGCTGGATCGCGAATGGACCGGGTAAGTAAATCTGCCCCAATGTATAGACTGTGTCTATCCTGATAGTTCATCATTGAGACAACAAGTAATAGATTTTCCCATATTTGGGGGCAGCTTTACTTTCTGAAATTCTATGAACCAGTTTCTAGTCCCCTTGGGTGGAAGTGATGACATCACCAACAACTGTCCTCAGCAGTTGAATGCCAATGAGGCCATTGATTGTCCAAGCAAAAATTGCACAATGTATGAAACATCTTCATTCCAGGTCAACAGGGGGAGCCGCTACGGGAAGCAAGAAGTATGTGTGTATTATTTTATTTTCTATATTTTTTTTCTTATTTTATATAAAAGCTGCCCCCTAAAGTTTTTCTTCCAAATGTCTGAAAACCCCTTTAACTTAGATTGAATTTGTCTTAGGACTCCATTATATACAATACACCTCAATACAATTTCTCATCAAACCAGTTCAGTACAATATTACAACATGATAAAAATCAATTTAAAGGACATCTACCACCAGGATGAAGGATTGTAAACCAAGCACACTGACATACTGTTGTGCGCCCCCTCTGGGAGGTCCTGCTCTTTTTTAAGCTTCTAATGTCCTGGTTTTTACAAAAAAAAGCTTTTAGTATTATGCAAATAAGCCTGAGGGGCTTTTTTTTCTTAAAAACAAGGGTATAAGAAGCTTAAAGAAGAGAGGATCCTACCACAGAGGGCACACACCAGTATGTCAGTGTGCTTGGTTTACAATCCTTTCTCCTGGTGGTAGGTTTCCTTTAAGAGATGCAATAAGTTAGATAACAGTTGAAATGGACATATGTAGACACATGGAGGATATCCCACCATATTAGCCTGGAAATCTATTCATCTTGTGGAACTCATATTGGTAATTTAAAAGAAGTCTACCAACAAAATCCATCCTGATAACCCAGGGGCATTTACTCATAGATCCAGGCACCGGACTGTGGTATCTTCTTATATTTGTTATTCATGGCCTCCTTCCTTCTAAAATCAACTTTCAAAATTATGTTAATGAGCCAAAAGAGCTCTGTGAAGGAGAGGATGTCCCTTCACACTCTCTCCCCCTGCTCCTTCTGTCTGATGTAATCTCAAACAGTGGGATGGGGAAGTGCTCCCACTTCAGCATGGAGTCACTTTGTTAACGTCCCCCTAATTAGCATAATTTTAAAAGTAGATTTTAGATGGATGGATAGTTTTTAGATGGGTGGATGGATAACAAATATAAGAAGATTAACATGTTCACGGTGCCTGGATTTATGAGTAAGTGTCCCTGGTTTATCATGATGGATTTTGATGGTAGATTAAATTTAAAACTTTAACATTTCCAAAACCCTTAATCCTGCAAGGTTTTTGTCTATGAAATCTACCGAAAACCACAACTATGAGGAAGACAGATCACAAGGACAATGAAAGGATCAGACTACACACCAGAGCGATCAGATTACACACCAGAGGGATCAGATTACACACCAGAGGGATTAGATTACACACCAGAGGGATCAGATTACACACCGGAGGGATCAGATTACACACCGGAGGGATCAGATTACACATCGGAGGGATCAGATTACACACCGGAGGGATAAGATTACACACCGGAGGGATAAGATTACACACCAGAGGGATCAGATTACACACTGGAGGGATCAGATTACACACCGGAGGGATAAGATTACACACCCGAGGGATCAGATTACACACCGGAGGGATAAGATTACACACCAGAGGTATCAGATTACACACCGGAGAGATCAGATTACACACCAGAGGGATCAGATTACACACCGGAGGGATCAGATTACACCCCGGAGGGATAAGATTACACACAAGAGGGATAAGATTACACACAAGAGGGATCAGATTATACACTGGAGGGATAAGATTACACACCAGAGGGATCAGATTATACACTGGAGGGATCAGATTACACACCGGAGGGATAAGATTACACACCAGAATGATCAGATTACACACCAGAGGTATCCGATTACACACCAGAATGATCAGATTACACACCAGGGGGATCAGATTACACACCGGAGGGATCAGATTACACACCGGAGGGATCAGATTATACACCAGAGGTATCCGATTACACACCAGAATGATCAGATTAGACACCAGAGGGATCAGATTACACACCGGAGGGATCAGATTAGACACCAGAGGGATCAGATTACTCCGGTAAACTGAATTAAACAGTTAAAGGTAATTTGTATTTAAAGGGGTTTTTTTAGGCATCTTTGCTCTGTTTACTATTGTTTTGCCTTTTTCCACATTGTTGTCATAAAACACCTAAACTCTGACATGAAGTGTGAACATATCAGGATGGTCTATAAATGTCTAAGCACGGATCTGGTCACTGTCTGGGTGATTCTGGGTCATCTGATATTGTAGTAACGATAAATGATCTTATTTTTGACCCATTTATGATGTTGTCTATATCCGGGGCTCTTCCAAGTCAAGGACATACAAGTTTTTGTTAGAAGACACGAGACATGAGAAGGAAAGTCGCTTCCATCCGCTTAGTATTGGCTTCAAAAATATTTACATGAGTAAATCCTTCACAACGGGATACGGAGACCACCCTAAGGAACAGGCGGTGCAGTTCAGTGTAAATGTGGCCTTGGACAAGGCATGAAATATGGGTCTGTTGTCTTGTATAGTCCTGCCAACAAGCAATTCAGCTAGATTAATAAACACAGAGTCTTTCGGTCCACACCCCACGACGGACCTCAAGTGCATTATTTATGTGCAATTCAATGACCCCCATTTATTGTACTGGAGTATTTGTTATGACGATGGTTTCTAGTGAAAATTAGGACTTTACTTATTGAAGGTTTACACCAATTTTCATGTGGATTAGGTTTCTCTGTCAACCCTAAGCCAAGCTGCGTGCCCGGGACAACGGCTCAGACAGAAGGGATTACTCTAAATTGATCACATGAAGGAGACTTGGCCTGGAAGAGTAAGAGAGTAGTAGTAATGGTGGAGCCAAATCTGTGTCTCTTGGGCAATGACCATTACGAGGAACGGGTAAACATGGAACATGGTGCAACCTCACATCTTTATGAGAATGTTAAGTTCCCAGACCGGTTACTGTTAGCAACTGGATGTAGCGATGATGACATAAAGTATCAGGAGCATGGTCACCAGGAAAGGAATATACCAAATACAAGTAAGCCTGAAGAAGCCACCAGGATATAATGGCATCCTTAGAGTATCTTGTGTTGATGCCCCCCTCAATTCGGTGCACTGTTAAAATTGCATAAAAATACATACTATGTAGGTATGATTTAAAAAAACAAAACAAATGGAAGTTTCAAAAAGCCACCAGGATCTAATGGCATCCTTAGAGTAGTATCTTGAGTTGATGACTCCCCTCTATTCGTTGCACTATTAAAATAGCAGAAATAGACATCCTTTTGACCCTAGACATTATTGTCAGGATCGGAGGAAGTGGATCCTCTGTACCACCGCAGACAATGATATAAGCCGACCATTGGGACCAGAGTCTAAGTGGCACCCGGTTTTCACCAGACCCTGCCGCAAAGCAGGTTGGACTTGTTGCGGCGTGGTTCCACTAGGTCGTTCCACAAGTGCGACTTTGTCCATGGTGGCAGCCAAGGCAAAGTACAGAATCATAAGGCAAACTCGTGCTCGGGACAGGCAAAAGGTCAAGACAGGCAGCACAGGATCGGAGTCGGGGATGTAGCGGAAGATCAGGACAGGCAGCACGGGATCAGAGTCAATAACGGAACCGGGGTCACAACGGGAATTCAGAAACACAATAAATCGCATGGAACAGCTTTCTCTCAGGCACTAGGCACAAAGATTCGGCAGGGTGTGCAGGGAGAGGCAGGTTTAAAAAGAATTCTGGGAATTTGCTGGCCCTTTAAATTTTCTGAAACCGGCACGCGCGCCCTGGGAAATAGGGTACGCGCACACAGCCCACAGAAAGGAATCAGGAGAGGGGACTGGTGAGCAGCTAGCACGGAGGGGCACTGGTGAGCCCGCGACCCGCGTTATGTGTCACGGGAGCACCGTGACAATAATTTAGTAACACAAAACAAATGGAAGTTTGAAGAAGCCACTAGGGTCAAATGGCATCCTGACAGTGGTACATGGAGAGAAGAACTCCAGCTCTCATTTCCCCGGACAATGGGGGTCATTTACTAAGGGTCTGATTCGCGTTTTCCCGACGTGTTACCCGACTATTTCCGATATGCGACGATTTCCCCTGAATTGCCCCGGGATTTTGGCGCACGCGATCGGATTGTGGCGCATCGGCGCTGGCATGCACGCGACGGAAATCAGGGGGTGTGGCCGAATGAAAACCCGACGTATTCGGAAAAACCGCCACATTTAAAACAAAAAAAGGGTCGCGGGCTTGCTCTTACCTTCACTAGGAATAGGCCGGTGAACTTGAGTGCGTTCCGATGCGCTGCAGCGCAGCAGCGCTACCTGGTGGATGTCGGAGGAACTGCCTTAATGAATCCCGGCCGGACCCAAATCCACCGCAGAGAACGCGCCGCTGGATCGCGAATGGACCGGGTAAGTAAATCTGCCCCAATGTATTCAGTAAGGCACAGTCCTCCCCTCTGCAAGGGCATGCAAGGCTATGTACAACAGAAAGTTCACGGTCCAGCCGAACTGCAAATACGGGAAAAATCACATATTAAAGTGACCACAATGACACGCCACCTTTGGCCATAGGTGGCCATCCCGTATTTGAAAGTTCGGCTGGCGTTCCTTAGGTTTCTTGTACATTGTAAGGCTTACCACCCATATATACTATATACAATATATATAATAATACCAGCTGGAGATGATACAGATGGGATTGGAGTGAATAAGCAGGAATCAAACTGTATTTTACATGTGAAGATACTAGAACAGGGTATCCCCCATGATACAACATATGTGTATGGGAATGATCTTGTCTCGAGTGAAGCCTTTAAATATGGCCATGAATCCCGCGTATGACACAGAACTTCCATCATCCATCTTCTGGCTCCGGTAAACACACCGCACCCTTATGGGCCTGGAAAGAAAGTGTTTCCAGAGTCTCATGGATTAGATAGTCAAGGACCCTGGATCAGGCTTATCTGTGTCCTCCACACTCCACATTTCCTTTTGTCTTTCATCTGAGGTTTCCAGATCCGCAATATCTCTTCTCCACGTCTGGAATGTCCCTCCTCTCTTATCCAGAGTAAATCCGAAGGATCCCATCCACGAAAACATCTTTATCTCTATCGCCGCCCAGGGAATAGACCTCTAATGTTAAAAAAAAGTCACATTATTACTTATAATAATGTCAATTCTGCTTGACTGAACATGGAACAAAGCTTCTTCTCTTGTGCAATGTCTGTGAGTGTCCAGCATTCACAGGAAAATACCAATACTTTATTCCATGAAAAGTGTATTGTACAGCGGTGCATATGTAGATGCAAACACGTTACCAGGTACACAGACCTACGCGTTTCGCTTTACAGCCCAAGAGGGTGTGGAAGAGGCCTACATCAGAACCCCAAGGCCTTCATGACCTATCATAGCCAGCCACTCCAGGATTCTGTCTCCGGCTGCCCCCCCGAATACTGTCGACGCCAGTGAGAATGTATCATATAGCAATAATAACCATTTTTATGCCTGTAAACCACCAACAAACAAACTTTCTATTGAAATTCATCAGGAAGACAGGAAGGTTTCTTTAGAATTTTCAACCATTTTTGGTTCTACTCTACTTAACATCCTTTCTATTTCGAAGACATTGGGGCACATTTACTTACCGGTCCTGTTGCGATCCCCAAAAGTGCATTGTCCGACCGGAATGCACATCTGCCGCGATTCACTAAGATCGTGCGCCCGATATCCTGCATGTGTCGCTTCCCCGCTCAGGTCCGACGGAATTCACCTTCTTCTTCCTTGTGCATGTAAGTGCTTTATCTTGAATCTTAAATCTCGCACTCAGTCCGAATCATTCGGATTGTCCAATGGCCTGCTCCACGATTTCTGGCGCAAATCCCGAAAATTTTGAAAATTCGCCGAAAGGGCGATCCGTGGTCCCTTAATAAATAAGCCCTATTGTACATGAGTCTATTAAGAACATTATAGTCGCATATGTTTATCTAGTAATTTCAATAAGTTATCTTGATGTCACTCTGCCCCTCTTCTTCCTTCCAAAAACTTTAATTTTAACAGCAATTAATTCTGGATTTACACGAATTCCTTGTAGACGCAGCAGCTTCCAACTTTGTGTCATATCTATAATAATAAACATGAATGTACTTTATCAGTAAGTGTCCATGGGGTTTTAGATGTTGGCAGGTACGGATTCCCAAAAGAAAACATACAACCTAATGCAAAACAGAAACAAAAATGAAAACAAAAATATCTTCCATTGGAACCAGTTAAAAGAACCTTTGTAATACAAATGGATTCAGTACGAGGGAGTTCCTCAGGTCTACTAATGGAAGGGAATTTGTTTGTCTTTTTACATTTTACACAGTAATTTAAGGCGAAGGTCTAGTGGTTATGCTAGAGAAGAAGCTGATGCTTTGGGTTGTATGCTCCAATGGAGATCCAACATGTCTGTTTGCCTTGGTACTTCGATAGATAACTATAACAAAGGTCAGAAGGGAACCACCATTAGGACAAAGTGAGAAAATTGCCTCAGGTGGCAACCCCTCCTGAATAACAGGAGGCGGCATTTTGGAGGTTTTCTTTCTATAGTTTGTCTCAGGCAGCAAAGAGGCTAGGTTCATTCCTGACAAAGGGTAAAGGCAAACTTTAGCAACTAGCAAGATCATCTGATGCTATGGGAAGTCAGTATGACCCTACAGATATTCCCTATAGCTAGCACAGGAGGACTACATTCTGATGCTTACTATTATTGATAAACCCAAGTATGTGTCTATGTGACCTATCATACATAGATAACTTGGTCTACTATAGTATAGGACAGTGGTGGCGAACCTATGGCACGGGTGCCAGAGGTGGCACTCAGGGCCCTCTTTGTGGGCACCCAGGCCACATTGCCCCAGCACAGAGTTCACCAGACATGACTTAAAAAATTCACCTGCAGGCACAGGCAATCCTCAGCTTCTGAGAGGGGGAGGGCAAGGGCAGTTTACTGATGGAGGTCCTTCTTCTATTGAATTTGTGGTAGAACAGCTAGTTACTGCTTAAATTGCTGTGTTGGCACTTTGCTATAAATACGTGGGTTTTTGTTGTAATTTGGGCACTCTCAAAAAGGTTCGCCATCACTGGTATAGGGTAACTGGCCAAATATATACATAGAATTTGGCCAATCCAGAGCCTTGATTGGATCCCCGATATGCAAACCTCAGGCCTGACCACCTGAATACAGACCTAGTCCCCCGGCCCTATAATCCCTAAATTGATACAGACCCTAGTTGGAAATCTGAATCATACATCTACTAAGCATTCCACCTCCTCTTTTCTGTGGAGCCTCTCTGTAATCCCCTCAAGCTTTAGGACCTAAACATATATGATCTACAGGTCCTCTTGCAAAGACTATGGGGCAGATTTACTTACCCGGTCCATTCGCAATCCAGCGGCGCCTTCTCTGCGGAGGATTCGGGTCTTCCGGCGATTCACTAAGGTAGTTCCTCCGACGTCCACCAGGTGTCGCTGCTGCGCTGAAGTGCGTCGGAGTGCACTGAAGTACACCAAGCCAGGCCGGGTGCAGGTAAGTGCGTGTCAAGCGACACAATTTTAAAAAAATACGTCGGTTTCTCCGAATCCGAAGGGTTTTCCGACAGCCACACCCCCCGATTTCCGTCGTGTGCATGCCGGCGCAGTTGCACCACAATCCGAACGCGTGCGTCAAAATCCCGGGGCAATTCAGGGAAAATCAGTGCAAAACTGTAAAATTCGGGTAAAACGACATAACAACGCGATTCGGGCCCTTAGTAAATGACCCCCTATATCACAATTGTGGAATTCTGTGTAGAACTCTGATGAAGTCTATGAAGTCTTTTGACCAAGGATCATTGCACAAATTAGTTGTGTCACAGGTTTTGCTCTAATTTGTGAGAAATTCAACAAGAAAGCTTTATCAGGGCCTACGGTCTAGTTCCTCGTGTCTGCTCCACAGTCCTAGACTTCATTTCTCTTCAGCCATACTTCTCTGCATGAATTTGTGGTCTGGTCTGTGGTCATCATTGTCCATGGGTCACCTGTTTGGGTATTGCAGTCCAGTATCTGCCAGTCCAGTATCACAGGGTCCACTTTTCCCAGTGTCCCCATTAGGAGAACCTTACTTTGGTATCTGTAAGGCCTAAGTTTGAATGCACCTTTGGCATTTGCTCTACTACCTTCCAAGATGTTGCATCTCTATCTCCTTAAAAGGCGTCCTCCCTCTACATGAGAGGTAACTGACCAGCGCTTATACATTGATGGGGGCAGGGGAACATTTCCTAAAAACATGGATTTGTTCCAAACAGAAAACTTCTTCAACTCATGTCAACAAATGTTCTCCAAAACAGATGATTAGAATACCACAGAGGAAGAAGGATTTTGTGAAATGAGAATTTAAATGTAGCAGGCGGGATACGGCCATATAGAGTTTCATCATGGTGGGTGCACGGAGGAGCACCCCGCAGGAAGCAGCAGCAGCTAAACCGGATCACGTTTCTTACAGTTTAGAGGTCCCTAGGAGCCTCGGCTTTTCACACAGTAGTCATCTTCCTTTTGATGTTTTCTTGAGACGTTGGAGTTGCAAAACGTATCCACCCGAGACTGGAAGATCTGTAATCTTTTGGTAATGACTTAAACAGATAAATTGTACTTTATTCTTGGCTTGTTGGGGGCAAATGAGAAAATATATACAGGCAGTCCCCGGGTTACATACAAGATAGGGTCTGGAGGTTTGTTCTTAAGTTGAATTTGTATGTAAGTCGGAACTGTATATTTTATCATTGTAATCACAACCGGAACTTTTTTGGTCCCTGTGACAATTGGATTTTAAAAATGTTGGGTTGTCATAAGGATGAATATTAACACTAAAGCTTCATTACAGACACATTTGAGAACTGTTACAGCTGATTATTGTAGCCTAGGACTAAAGTACAACTAATTACCAATATCCAGGGGTCCGTTTGTAACTAGGGGTCGTATGTAAGTCGAGTGTTCTTAAGTAGGGGACCGCCTGTATGGTCAGTATATTGACTAGAGATGAGAAATGTCATAAATTCCATACAAAAAAATCTTTAAAGTAAATCTACCCTCAAAATCATGGTAAACCTGGGGCACTTACTCATAAATCCAGGTACCAAATCTTCTTACATTTGTTATCCCTGGACTCCTTCCTTTTAAAATCAACTAGTAAAATTATGCTACTTAGCCATATGGGCTCTGGGGGGGCGTTACCAGAGCCCATGAATGCTGTAGCTTAACAGGCTATTACACTGTGTAGGAGCAATCCCCCTCCCACTGTGTGAGATTACAACAGGAAGAGGGGTGGGGGGCGGGAGTGCTGGGGGGGGGGGGGGGGGGGGGGGGGACAGTGAAACAGCCTGTGAAGCTACAGAAAGGAGGAGATCTGGAGGGCCATTCTGGCTCAGTAGCATAATTTTAAAATTGTAGAAAGAAGAAGGCCATAGATAAATATAGACAAATATAAGGTTACCACAGTCACGGTGCCTGGAGTAAGTGTGTCGTTAAAAAAAGCAAAGTTAAGGTCTCCCACCTTCATGTTCAATCCCTAATGACAGGCTATACCCTTTTATATTGACACCCATTTCCCTCTGCTGAGAAACCTTTAGTGAGCGCTCAATTTTTCAACAGTGCCTCCGCAGGACAAATTTAGTATTACATAGTACCACGTTTCCTCCGACAACTTCTTATAACCGGACACTGTGAGCACCTACTGGCCCGCCTCTCTAGGGCGAACCCTAGGCAAAACTTTCTGGTCCATATTTATCAAAATTTCTGTAAGCTGTACTAAGTGAAGTTTGCCTTTCGAATGTGCCAGGTGCAGGAGATTACTGAATACGGGCGCACAGCCTTCGATTATCTGGCACCATCTTTTTTTTTTGGTGCACCTCTAACGTACAGCATGAAAGACAATTCTGTTGAGTGGCAATAATAAATCTGGGGCATGCACCGGAACACCCCTTTAGGTGCACATTTTTTCTGTCTTGTCGGACACAGAGCAATCGCAACACAAACCCGGCGCAGACACTTTATAAATAGACGTACAAACAGTTTGCATGTTCTTTTCAGTGCAAAGTGGACAAAAACTTTGCCAGATCGGACATAACACCAGATCTGAACAGGCAGAGTTTTTTTGCTATAGTCTCCACCTAGCGGGACGGGTGCGCTCACCCCTGCCTGCCCTCCGCCCAACCACATCCCCAACACACCCAACACGGGTTGGAGAAGCCAGAAAACTGGCGGAGAAGAAGTAATGAATCTCCACCATGTGTTTCCATGGCCCTTAAATAGCCAGGGTCTTAAAATTTTGTTATCTTTCGGGGGCTGGAATCCCCTTTAAAGTAAAGCTACCGTGAGGAATCTAGTATCAAAAGTAGATCTGATGGTAGATGCCTCCTTCCTGCCTATGCCCTAATGTGTAATTTAATAATCCTGGAACCAAACTTGTTACAAACTTTATTTTAGTAATATGTAAATTACCTGCAGAGGCTCCTGGGGCATGTACTAGCTTAGCCGGGCTCCGGGAGATAGGGCTACACCACTCCCCAGTAGCCTCTGCAGTTAATTTACATATTACTAAAATAAAGTTTGTAACAAGTTAGGTTCCAGGATTATTAAATTAGGGCAGAGGACAGCAGGAGGAACCCATCAGATCTACTTCTCATGGTAGATTCCCTAATGGTAGGTTCCCTTTAAGTGCATTTGAATCTTATGTAACATCTAATATTACAGAAAGTGCTGCCAAATGCATAAAATACAAGCCTCATCTTTGTTACATCAACTAGAAGTGGAACATACATACTGCATATTGCATAACAGCGCAGTATAGATACTATACGCTGATCCTGTAGTGATGTAACAAGGATTAATATGGTCTGGCGGGCAAAGGCGTCACCAGGCTGCTGAATTAGGCAAACTACAATCTCATTGTAACCCAGCACTTTGATGTGTGTGCCAGCAGATCTTAGTTACAGTGGAGGGTATAGCTAATAGGTGGTAATTGGATGCAGATTCAATAAACCAGGAAAGGATGCAAAGCGCCCGGGGCGTCTATCAAAGTAGCTATCCAGCTGCTGCTATGAGTCAGCAGAACCCCCTGCATCGGGGACATTACAGGGTTGCATCTCTGTGGAGCTCCGAGGCTGTAATCAGATGTGATCCTGCAAAGTTCTTTATCTGGAAAAAAAATATCATTGTGGGCCCTGAAATGCAATATAGGAAACCAGGAGTGGACACAACATAATCTCACATGGTCCCTGGTGGCCAGTAGTGGAATACAAAATAGGCAGTTTGGGGGGTAGCACGGGGCCTAAGCCTTCTGAAGGGTGCCCCCGACTGCATAAGGAGGGCGCCCACTGACTGGGGGTGTCCTAGTGTTGCAATTTATTACATGGGACGTTTGCACTTTAAATAGGGGTGGTATTTGCTTCCTTTCTCCTCCCATAGCTGAGCCTTGATAGGGCAGGCTCTGGGCCTGCACTTCCTCTTGCCCGTGCCATCTTCAAGCTGTCCCTCCCTCCCTCCCTACTGTTACTTGGTTTTTGTTTTTTGATGTTTTCGGTTTTCAGTGATCATCTCAAGTCACAGCTGACGGAAAATGAGAATTGATGTGGATTTTGCCCGGAAGTCGAAGTGCTGATTCGGGAGTCCGGTTGAGCAAACCGCTTCGGGCAGCGATGGTTTACAAAGAGATGGATGAAAATTGTGGTTAATTTTTTTTTTTTTAAAGTATTAAGTAATTGTTTTCGGAGATCATCTCAAGTCACAGCTGAAGGAATATAAGAATTGATGTGGAATTTGCCCGGAAGTCGAAGTGCTAATTCGGGAGTCCGGTTGAGCAAACCGCTTCGGGCAGCGATAGTTTACAAAGAGACGGACGGAGATTGTGGTTAATTTTGAGTATTAAAGTAACAATGGTTTTCGGTGATCATCTCAAGTCACAGCTTGCGGAAAAGAGAATTGATGTGGATTTTTTCGGAAGTCGAAATGGTGGTTCGGGAGTCCGGATGAACAAACCACTTTGGCAGCTATGGTTTCCAAAGAAACGAACAGAGATTGCGGTTGATTTTGAGAATATTAAAATAATAATAATTGTGTTTATCAGCAATAAATAGCTGTGACCTTTTCTGCCCAACAGGAAGCCTCGTGTCATCATTCCTTATAGTTGTGTTTAGTTATTAATGGTTTATGGGGTTAATGTTACGGGTAGGATTATGTATCTTTACTAAAGTGCCTTAATGTGGAGTTAAATGGGTAATGTTTACTAGCTCCCAGTCTAGGGGGCCCATGGCCACCCAAACCACCCCCCGAATTTTGTACTGAAAAGGGCCTTCCCCCATCTGTTCCTGCTCTCATCTACACAAAAGCCATTTCAGGCCCTTAGAAGGTCCTTCAAAGGTCCTTGATGCGACACAGTCATTAAGAACATGCACCAGCAATGATGAATCGGTAGCTTTCCTGCACTATTTGTGGTGCACCTTTAACAAAGGGTGTGCGACAGACTATGCATGTTAAGTACGGCACACGGTCCGACTGAGCGCCGGAACGGCCCTAATTTGTGCATGGTGCCTAATGCAGCTGCATCCCAAAACTGTTGCATGCAACACAATAGCAGTGCAGACATTTCTTATATACCTGTGCAAGCAGTTTTCACCTCAAAGAACGTGCAAAGTCCGTCAGAAAACTGATGCAAAGCGCTTAGTAAATGTGCCCCAATGAATTTGGTGCAGGCAGGGTCTCATTTGGCGCAATGGAACATCGCAAAACAGCATTTGTACCAAAACTGTGCCAAACATAGACAAAATGTGGAATAGCCTGCCTCAGGCGCTGGTCACAGCAGGGACAGCAGAGAGCTTCAAAAAGGGTCTAGATGCCTTTTTTTTGGCTCAATAACATTAATGGTTATGTTATATAGAATTGTTGCCCCTAAATCCCTTCCTCATCCTATCCCTTCCTTGGTTGAACTTGATGGACATGTGTCTTTTTTCAACCGTATAAACTAGGATACAATGAAAACCCAATGATAAATCCCCCCAATGAGTATTTTTGTTACATTCGCCTTCTTTACTTCTACTTTTCCCCTTCACGTCAGTCTTTGCTCGTTCCTGCTGCAATGACATCATCTCCCTGCGTGATCTTTACCTGTGTCATTTCGCACCGCAGAACCACGTTCGCACCATCCTGTTTATTTTCGGAGCTGATTGAAAGACTCCGTATCCATCATTATAAAGTGATTAAGTGCCGTCTTAGCGGAGGGATGATGTAGTCTCCACTAGTAATTGCAAATTATATCCCGTCTTTTGTATGTTTTAATTATGTACCAACATGGCGGTAATTGGTTCTTTTGTGTATAAGCCGTGCACATGTGCATAGATCACACCGCTTTACTTAAACATCATGGTGATATATGTCCGCTCGGCGGTTTCAGGATTCCTATACATCAAGGCAAATCAATCTGTCTTCTGTTTTTCATCTAATTAGAGCCATTTTCGTGGAATTGCTTATTAGCGCAGATCTGATAACCGCCAATGGTCGTACGCTTCAGCGATCGGCACAGTCACAATGTAATTTGCAATAATTGTAAAGTTGTCTTCAGCGCTTTCCACCGTATTTATTGCCCGGCTCCTGAGCTCAGCTGGGATTCAATAGTAAATGATCCACTCATAAACACACTGTCGGCATTAGGAAGATGTGTCTCCTAATTGTTGACATTAGCTCAGCGAGCATTAAGCCCGAACTGCCATTGATGTGTAATGAAGTGTGTGGCGGTGAGAGGCAGCGGAGAATGCAGGCACATGGAAGAAAAATGTTTTGGGAAAAGGGTTCGGCAGGTAAAAGTGAATGTGGTCATGATACAGTATCGGCACATACCTCCTGGATAAAGGTCAAAAAACTAGATTTTTTGCAGCTCTATTGTCAGCTTTGCTGTTTAGACTGTGACAGTGACAGAGTTACTTCATTGTCTTTTGAAGTTGATGGACGTAATTACATTAAGTTACACAATGGGGCTCATTTACTAAGGGTCCGAATCATGCACTTTCGTTGGGTTTCCCGACGATTTCCATCTTGCGCCAAATTGCCCGGCGTTGGCTTTCACACAACAGAAATCGGTAGGCGTGGCCGTCGGACAACCCGACGGATTCGGAAAGACCGTGGAATTTGAAAAAGAATTTGTGTTGCAAGATCAAGCACTCACATTCACCGGGACGAAGAAGGTGAACTCCGGCGGACCTCGGTGCAGCAGCGACACCTGGTGGATATAGGGCGCACGGACCTTAGTGAATCCCGGCAGACCCGAATCAGCGTCGGACAATGTGCCGCTGGATTGCGACTGGACCGGGTAAGTAAATGTGCCCCAATGGATTTTGGCACCAAATTTCAATCAGTGTCAAAATCTTTGCTCATTCCTAAGTGAAATCTGGACAGAAAACAGAAATATAAGCCTTTTTGGTTACAATCTGCCTAAAGTTTGAGATACAATTTGACACAGAGTTTGTGGCGGAAAATTCATTTTAAAATCTTGCTGTGTGAGTACACAGTAAAAAAGGTCACAGACTATTGAGAAGGTTCTGCAACATCTCAAGGCGGCCGCAAGGAACGGGAGATCCTACTTCTTCTGTGCGAAGTCAGAGATGATTCTACTGCGGAATCTCAGGATGTCAGATCCCAGGAATATCCTGCGCTAATAACTGCGCTTATACATGATATCACATCCACACCCTACACACTGGGGAATATACTGAGGGAAGAACATATGGGTTCTAGGAAGTTATTACACATGTGGTATCAGGCGCAGGAAGTTAGATGACATTAGGACCAAACATTTCCTATCTATTTCATATCTATCTATCTATCTATCTATCTATCTATCTATCCATCTATCTATCTATCTATCTATCTATCTATCTATCTATCTATCTCATACCTATCTATCTATCTATCTATCTCCTATCTATCTATCTATCTATCTATCTATCTCCTATCTATCTCATATCTATCTATCTATCTATCTATCTGCAACATCCCCCACCGGGGCCTAGCCTTAAAGGGGAGGCCTGGAGACAGCCGGGGCCCGCGGTACCGGAGTGGCTGGCGGTGGCGGCCTAAGCACGCTATTGTCACGGTGCTTGGTACGGGGGAACCGGAGACGAGTATGTTCGCTCATCTCTAAAAATAAAATAAAATTAGTCAACCCCCCTCCAGCCAAATGAGCCATTGACCAAAAGTGCAGAGCGGGCGTCCCAGCTTAAAGTCGGTCTCTTCCCTACATTAAAATCCCTTTCCCTAAACTTTTTCCCACTTTGCCTGTGTTGTTCCCGCCCCCACAACCATTTGGCCCCGCCCACCATTAGGTGCTGGAAATGGTGACTTGACCATGTATATAAGCAGTAAGGGGGACAGCATTCTGGTAAGGACAGGAAAGACAGGAAATTTGAACATACACCACGCTGTCAGTCAAAAGATGGAGGCGGGGTTCACTAGCAGCCTGGAGAAAACATGACTCTTCTCTTCTACTCATTTACATATCAGAAAAACAGCTGTATTTAATGTACAGTGTCTCAGTGGCAGATAATTTTAGGTGATATGGGGAGGACTCTTAACCCTTTACCAGTAGGTATCACTGGTATGAGAGGTAAAATTCTGCTGACAGGTTTCTTTATTTCTATCCTACCAATACCCTTTTATCTTTCTTGCATTTCAGTTGTTTTGCTTCCCTCCTTTAAAAATCCATCCTTGTTTTTATTTTCCCGTGTACAGAGCTGTAGGAAAGATTGTTATCTGTGTAGCAAATTGTACTCCCTAGTGCTAGGATTTAATATCCAATGGAATGAACTAGGAAGAAACAAATTCCAAAGACAATGAAATTGGCGAAAAAACGTTCAGTGTTCGCGCCCAATGACGCCTCCCCTGCAATCGCTAAACTTGACTCATCTCATGTGATAATGGGATGAGAAGAGTCATATTTTCCTGATTTTAGGGGAGATTTTTTATACGTACATGAATGAGATTTAACATAAAAGAGGGAATTTCAGAAAGGACACTTTTTTTTACCTATCTGAGCAGGGAGGTAGATTAGTGGGGTAAAACCTGGGGGGCAGGTTCCCATTAAGCATTTTTTGTTGTATTCGTGAGTTATTACATGAACCTCTAGGCTGTGCTAGCACTAGGCTGGTGTTTCGCACAAGGGCACTTAGTCCACATATAGATGGCGCACACCACCACCATTACTATGAGCTCCAGGATGATGCAAATCCATGGCTAGACGAGGATTATTGCTCTCTATCTCCTCTCATCATTTAGCGTTTGGAGAATGACATGAGTCACATGCAGAATATCACGCCGGAGGGTAATTATGTTTATTTGACTTTACATACAGTCTACACAGGCCAATAAACAGGCAGAGCGAGAATACAGATGTGGCATGTTGGACGCGATCCCCCACACAAGATCCAGAAAAGTTATAAAGTTATTGTTATAAAACAGCTCTGATGGGGAAAGGTGCAAAATATTTACATGCTACAATCTCCCGACAGCCAAGCGCGGTCTATGGGCGCAACATTATTGTGTGTCTGTAGTATGTGTCATCACTCGGAGGAGAAGAGGAGTTAGGACTTCCATATGGCTGCCATTACTAGGGTTCACACTTATCATAGAGTACTTAAAGACACTTCCCCCTCTATAACATGCTGTCTGCAGATAGGGCGTTATGCATAACCTGTTCCGCTCCTACTGCTCTATAACATGCTGCATGCCAATAGGACACTGTATACAATCTGCTCAGCTCCTCCTGCTCTATAACATGCTGTCTGCAGATAGGACATTATGCATAACCTGTTCCGCTCCTCCTGCTCTATAACATGCTGCATGCCAATAGGACACTATATACAATCTGCTCAGCTCCTACTGCTCTATAACATGCTGCCTGCAGATAGGACACTATATACAATCTGCTCAGCTCCTCCTGCTCTATAACATGCTGCCTGCAGATAGGACACTATGTACAATCTGCTCAGCTCCTCCTGCTCTTTAACATGCTGCCTGCAGATAGGACACTATGTACAATCTGCTCAGCTCCTCCTGCTCTATAACATGCTGCCTGCAGATAGGACACTATGTACAATCTGCTCAGCTCCTCCTGCTCTATAACATGCTGCCTGCAGATAGGACACTGAGGCTCATTCTCCAACGTGGATTCGGGTTCTGCCGGTTCGTGCGCCTGATATCCAGCAGGTGTCGCTGCTGCGCCGATGTCCGCCGGAGTTCACCTGCTTCTTCCCGGTGCATGTAAGTGCTTGATCTTGCGACACATTTCGTTTTTCTAATTCTAATTCTGGTACATGTAGGACATGAAGAAGACCGGTCATCACCCCATGCTCTCCACATGGAGGTCTAGATTCAAGTGACACCGAATACTTATTACGTTTGGAAGGTTTTAATGTAAAAAGTAGTAAAACCTTCTGTTCTGGATGTGATTGTGGGGCTGAGCTGATGAATTGCTGAGAATTATTGGAAGTATCTGAACCATTGAATCATCAACAAAGAACTTATGTCTGAAGTGTCTCGATGTCTTCTGTGTTTTGCGGGATGTTGTGGTTTGGGTTGATATTTCAGCTACTAATATCTGTATTAGATACAAGTCTCCTTCCAACAATACATGAACTTTATGTCAAATTTCACTATAAAAAGCAGCTGAAGTTTGGATTTTTTAGCTGCTTTTCCTTGTGTAAGACATAGAAAAGAAGTTGGTACCCAAGGTTCTCATTTTGGAGGCTGTAGGAAGCTCTCATTGGTCACTTAGGTCATACATGTTCCAGATTTAGTCATGTTGGAGGTATTGCTTATTTTTGAGGAATTTCATGATAGGTCGGACCTTGTAATTGTTCCACCAGACTGACGTGACCCTTGGCTTCCAGTACCTGACACTTACGATAGTTTTCAAGAAGACCACCTTCAAGGATGATGAGGGGTCTGAGGTGAGATTGTCTATAGTGGGGGTAGGAAGGCTTCTTATAAGAAATAGGAGAGATGAAGTCTGGAGATAGTTGGCTATTAGTCGGCCAAATTATTCTCCACCTTCCAAAAATGTGCATGTTCAGCTCAAGCCAAGTGTTCATGTTTTATAATTCTGAACACAGATGCCCAAGATAATGGAAGCCACCGCACACAATCAGATCCCGTCTTGCCACAACCAGCATGGTGAGCCAGCACCCATCTAATGGGTATGTCTAGCTTGAGGCACCCGATGTCTAGATAACTAGAGATAGGTAGCTTGCTTCAATGAAGTCTTTAAAAGGTGCTTGGTATGAAATCTTGGAGGGTAAGATACATGTTTTTTTGGTGGTGGAGAGGTGCAGAGTATGAGGTTTGAACTAGTAAGTCCCCTTATGTCAAGCGGGGGGGTACAAAGGTACTTGGTATCAAGTTTTGGTGAGTAAGGCACTTGGTATGTAGTGGTAGTGGGTACTTGGTATGAAGACATGGGTAATAAAGCACTAGTTGTTCAGGGGTTGTAGGTAGGTACTTGTTGTAAGGTCTTGGACAGTATGACACCTGGTGTCTAGTCGGGGTAGGTATGCAGTTGGTATAAAGTCTCAGAGAGAAAAGCACCTGGTGTCCAATAGGGGTTGGTAGGTACTTTGTATAAAGTCTTGGACAGTAAGACACCTGGTGTTCAGTGGGGGTAAGTAAATGCTTTGTATGAAATCTTGGTGTATTTTAGGGATAGCATGGTACCTGGTATGAAGTTTGGCAAAGTAAGACACCTGATGTCGAGTGGGGATAGGAAAGTACTTGGTATGAAGTTTTGGTGAGTAATGTATATGGTATCTAGTGGGAGTAGGTACTTGGTATGAAGACATGGAGAATAAATCGCCTGGTGTCCAGTGAGGGTAGGTAGGTATTTGTATAAAGTCTTGTACAGTAAGGTACTGGATGTCCAGTGGGGGTAAGTAGGTACTTGGTAGTCTTAAAGAGTAAGGCGCTTGGTGTGTATAATGGTTAGAATGGAACCTGGTGATGAAGTTTGGGAAAGTAAGTCCCCTGTTAAGGACATCGCACTGGTTTCGGACGCCATCTTGACTACTGTCCGCCATCTTAGATACAGCGGCCATGTTCCCTGACTATTGTCAAGTTAATGTCATCATTCAAACTTCATTTTATGTAACATGTTTGCTGGCCTGTCAGCTAATACCCTTTGACATTTAATGAGAAGCTGGTCTGTCCTTGATTATATTGTGATTCTGGAGCCACTTATCATCTCCTTCTCAGCATTAGTATAAACAATATCTGTGTACAAGGTCTCTGAGAACTGAGCACAATTAATTAACTTTTTTTCCCAGAATGTGCTGATGACCAATAGCTTTGCAGTATACTATTCACGCCCCTTTGATGATTCTTCTGTCTGTTATATATTATGCAATTTGATTATTAAAGGAGAGAAGATCTTGACTAAGAGATTGACGTATGTCTTGGTCTTTATGTTCAATCATGAAAGGGTTAATTAGGCCTCACCTTACAAAAGTCAAGAGGGCTGTTGGGGCCCTGCATAAAATATCCCTATCACCCCTCATGTGCAATTGGGGTAGGTAGGTACTTGGAGAAGGTATGAAGTCTTGGATGTGGATGTAGTCAGGTGCCTGGTATGAAGTATGGAGTAAGTAAGTCCCCTGATGATTACTGAGGGTAGATCGGTATTTGGTATAATAAGACACCAGTTGTCTAGTGGATGTTTTTGAAAAAGTGGGTAATTTCTATTGGTGTTGATTTGGGTTATATGTTGGATATCAGGGGTCTTCTATGGGGAGGTGGGTATCTAGTATATAGGTGAGGAATATATATATATATTGATGAATCTTGTATGTACCATTGATCTCCGGTAGCTTAGGATAGAGTCCTCCTTTATGTCTCCAAAAATCCTCCCAAAACTTACATTCATTAGCTGAAAGGTTTTTGAGTACTCAAATCAACCCCTCGAGGTAATTGGGTACCGGTACAGCTCAGCTGGTTGCATATATGGCACTTTTGTCCCCAGTAGCAGAATTTAGATATGTACCCAATGCCTTGTGTAGGTGGATAAGTGCTCGGGATCTAGAGGGTAACATAATGGGGCAAATTTACTTACCCGGGCCATTCGCGTTCCAGCGGCGGCTTCTCTGACGAGCGTTCGGGTCTTCCGGCGATTCATGAAGGTCCTGCGCCCGATGTCCACCAGGTGTCGCTGCTGCGCCGAGGTCCGCCGAGATGCCCCGGAGTTCATCGTCTTCATCGTGGTGCATGTGAGTATGGCCCGTGGGACCAATTTTTTTTTTTTAAATGCGGCGGTTTTTCCGAATCCGTTGGGTTACCGTTCGGCCACGCCCCCGATTTCCGTCACATGCATGCCAGCACCTATGCGCCAAAATCCGATCGCGCGCGCCAAAATCCCGGGGCAATACAGGGAAAATCGGCGCAAATCGGAAATATTCGGGTAACACGTCGGGGAAAACGCGAATCAGGCCCTTAGTAAATGACCCCCAATGTATTGATTCTGGAACATGGGGTCCTCGAGAGAGTCTAGTTTTTCCCAATCTTGAGTAGGCTCCAGAGTTGAAAACCCTTGTACAAGGAAAGTACTTGGTATGAAGTTTTGGTGAGTAATGTATATGGTATCCAGTGGGAGTAGGTACTTGGTATGAAGACATGGAGAATAAATCGCCTGGTGTCCAGTGGGGGTAGGTCGGTATTTATATAAAGTCTTGTACAGTAAGGTACTGGATGTCCAGTGGGGGTAAGTAGGTACTTGGTCTGAAGTCTTTGAGAGTAAGGCGCCTGGTGTGTTTAATGTTTAGAATGGAACCTGGTGATGAAGTTTGGGAAAGTAAGTCCCCTCATGTGTAATTGGGGTAGGTAGGTACTTGGAGAAGGTATGAAGTCTTGGATGTGGATGTAGTCAGGTGCCTGGTATGAAATATGGAGTAAGTAAGTCCCCTGATGATTACTGAGGGTAGATCGGTATTTGCTATAATAAGACACCAGTTGTCTAGTGGATGTTTTTGAAAAAGTGGGAAATTTCTATTGGTGTTGATTTGGGTTATATGTTGGATATCAGGGGTCTTCTATGGGGAGGTGGGTATCTAGTATATAGGTAAGGAATATATATATATTGATGAATCTTGTATGTACAATTGATTTCCAGTAGCTTAGAATAGAGTCCTCCTTTATGTTTCCAAAAACCTATATTCATTAACTGAAAGGTTTTTGAGTACAGGCGGTCCCCTACTTAAGGACAACCGACTTACAGACAACCCATAGTTACAGACAACCCCTCTGACCTCTGGTGACCTCTCTGGATGTTACTATAGTCCCAGGCTGCAATGATCAGCTGTAAGGTGTCTGTAATGAAGCTTTATTGATGATCATTGGTCCCATTACAGCAAAAAATGTTTAAACTCCAGTTGTCACTGGGGCCAATTTTTTTTTTGTCTGGATCTACAATTATAAAATATACAGTTTCGACTTACATACAAATTCAACTTAAGAACAAACCTCCGCATCCTATCTTGTACGTAACCCGGGGACTGCCTGTACTCAGGTCAACCCCTCGAGGTAATTGGGTTCAGGTACAGTTCAGCTGGTTGCATATATGGCACTTTTGTCCCCAGTAGCAGAATTTAGATATGTACCCGATGCCTTGTGTAGGTGGATGAGTGCACGGGGATCTAGAGGGTAACATAATGTATTGATTGTCGAACATGGGGTCCTCGAGAGAGTCTAGTCTTTCCCAATCTTGAGTAGGCTCCAGAGTTGAAAACCCTTGTACATCAGATTTTCCCCAAATCATTATACTGTGGTTTATTTTATAGTGTGAACCTCAGACTGAAATTATTTCCCACCAGGTCTAATTCATCACCAGAAATGGAGTCCATAAACGTCCAATCAAAGCTGGACGACCTTCCCAATACTCCCGCCAAAGAGGAGAACTTAAAAAGAAGTTCTACCCATAAAATCTGTGATTTATAACAATCTTTTTATTGTAATTTTGCACTTTATGAGGTGCTGGCATTCTCACGTGTATCAGTTGTATGATGGATGGGACAGTAGGTCCTCCACCCATAAATGTGTGGTGAGATGTCTACACGGGCTGACATCCAGATATGCAAATAGACCCAGACAGGGAAACTGGACTTTATCATGTTATGTACTTTCTGATGTTTATTGTGATGTTTCTAGTGATGTCATCCTTTCTGAACGCGTCCTAAATACATTCACTATCGGTTGCGATCACTCAATCTTCTGCCAGGGTTAATTCTAAACATCCTGGAGATCCCCAATAAGGTCTAATGTCATCCAATCTCTAGATCTAAACACGGGAGACTGTCATTAAAGCAGGATAACATATGATCTATAAAGTTTTAAGAGGTGTATAGTATCCTGGTGATTGGATATTTTATGTGCTATATTATAGATTGTTTCTGTTGGAACTGCCTAATAGGGCGTTCTAGTCTTGCTTCACTTGGTTTTTTGTTTTACTAACTTTTTAAGTGTTTTCTGGGTGGAAAAATCCATTTTGAAATTACCCAATTAGTATTCGGGTAAAGATGTGTCATTATTAGGTAGCAACTCTGCGGTATTATCATTGGAGTCTCTCTACATGCTGATGCCATCCCCATAGAGTACACCCTATGACTTTTCATAGCTGACACGACTTCAGGCTGAAAAGAGCCTTCAGCAATATACCTCTTGTGTCAACCCCCTCATCCTCATGACGGTAAGCTTCTTGGTAACCCTCATCATAATAGACTTAAGCTTGTGTCCACCCTTCATCCTCATAGGATGTAAGCTTTGTGTACCCCATCTCCTATTTAGATGTAAGCTATTGGTCTCTCCTCATCTCATAGAATGTAAGCTCTTGTGTCACCCCATCATCAAATAGACTGTAAGCTCTTGTGCATCTCCTCATCATCCTCGATGTAAGCTCTTGTGTCACAACCTCATCGATAGATGTAAGCTCTTGTGTCACCCCTATCCTCATATATGTAAGTCTCTTGTGTCTTCCCCTATCCCTCTAGACGTAAGCTCTTGTGTTGTCCACTCATCCTCATAGATGTAGCTCTTGTGGTCACCTCTCATCCTCATAGACTGTAAGATTTGTGTCACCCCTCATTCCTCAAGCTGTAAGCTCTTGTCGTCAACCCCCCTCGTTCATCATAGAATGTAAGCTCTTTGATGTCACCCCCTATCATCATAGACTTGTAAGCTCTTGTGTCACCCCCTCATTCTTATAGCTGTAACCTTTGTGTCACCCCCTCATCTCATGTACTGTAGCTCTGTGTCAGATCCTCATATTCATAGGACTGTAAGCTATGTGTCACCCCTCACCCTCATTTAGACTGTAAGACTTTGTCACCGCCTATCCTCATGCTGTAAGCTCTGTTGTTCACCCCCTCCAGCCTCAAAGACTGTAAGCCTTGTGGCACATCCTATCTCATAGACTTGTAAGATTTGTGTCACCTCCTCATATCATTAGACGGTAAGTCTTGTGTCACCCCCTCATCCTCATAGGATGTGAGCTCTTGTGTCATTTCCTCATCCTCATAGACTGTAGCTTTGGTCACTCCTCATCTCATAGACTGTAAGCTTCTTGTGTAACTCCTCATCATAATAGACTTTAAGCTCTTGTGTCACCCCCTCTCCTCATAGGCTTGTAAGGCTCTTGTGTTTCTTCCTCATCATCATAGACTGGAAGGATCTTGGGTCACCAATCAATCTCATAGACGTAATTCTTGTGTCACCCTCACCCTAGACTGTAAGCTTTCTGTCACCTTTAATACTCATAGACTGTAAGCTCTTGGTCACCCTCACCGCTCATAGACTGTAAGTCTTGTGTCACCCCTGCATACTCATACGAATGTAGATCTGGGTCATTCCCTCATTAATAGACTGAAAGCTTGGGTCACCCCGTATCAATATTCATAGACTGTAAGCTCTTGTGTCACCCCCTCACCATCATAGACTGTTTAAGGTTCTTTTCCCCTCACCCTCATAGCATGTAGCTCTTGTGTCACCCTCATCCTCTAGACTGTAGACTTGTGTCACCCCTTCCTCATGACTGTAAATCTTGTGTCACCCCTCATCCTCACAGGACTGTAAGGCTCTTGTGTCACTCTATCCTCATTAGAACTTAAGTTCTTGTGTCACCCATCATCTCAAGCGGACTGTAAGCTCTTGTGCACCTTCCATCACCTCATTTAAACTATAAGTTCTTGTGTCACCACTCATCCTCATTAGACTGTTAATCTCTTGGGTCACCCTCATCACTCATAGACAGAAAGCTGTGCACCCCTCATTCCTATAGACAGAAACGGATTCTGTGTCACACTCTCATCCTCATAGACAGAAAGCTCTTGTGTACCCCCTCATCCTAAAGGCTGTAAGTCGTGTGTTGTCAACCCCCTCATACTCATTGACTGTAGCTCTGTGTCCCCCCTCATCTCATAGGAACAGAAGCTCTTGTGTCACCCCTCATACATCATAGAAGTAAGTCTTGTGTCATCCCTCATCCTCATAGCTGTAAGCTTATTGTGTCACCCCCTATCCTCATTAGGACTGTAAGCTCTTGTGTCATATCCTCTCTCATAGACTGTAAGCTTTGCTGTCACAACCTATCCTCATAGGACTGTAAGCTCTTGTGTCCTCCCTCATCCTCAGAGACGTAAGCTTTGTTCACCACCTTCCTCATAGACTGTAAGCCCTTGTGTCACCCCCTCAGCCTCATAGACTGTCAGTCTTGTGTCTTCCCTCATCTCATAGAATGTAAAGCTCTTGTGGGTCCGCATCTCCTAGACTGTAAGCTCTTGTGTCACTCTCATCCTCATAGACTGTAGCCTCTTGTGTCACCCCCTCATTCAATAGGACGTAAGTATTGTGTCACCCGCGTCCTCATCGACTGTAAAGCTCTTGTGTCACCCCCATCCTAAGACTGTAAGGCTCTTGTGTCACCCCCTATCTAATAGACTGGAACCTCTGTGTCACCCCCTCATCTCATATGGGACTGTAAGCTCTTGTGTCAGCTGCCTCATCATCTAGAGTACTGTAAGTCTTGTGACCCTTCACCCTCATGACGTAAGCTATGTGTCAACGCGCCTTCCTCATTAGACTGAAGTCTTGGTCACCCCATCATCCTCAAAGACTGTAAGCTATGTGTCCAATCCTCATCCTGATAGACTGTAAAGCCTTCTTGTGTCACTTCCTCATCCTCATAGACTGTAAGCTATTGTGCACCCCTCATCGCCTCATAGGCTGTTAAGCTCTGGTGTCAGTACCTCATTCCATTTCAATAGACTGTAAGCTCTTGGGTCACCTCCTCATCTCATAGCTGTAAGCTCTTGGTGTCACCTCCCTCATCCTCATTACTTAAGCTCTTGTTTGTAACCCCCTTAATCCTCATGGATGTAAGCTCTTGTGTCACCCCATCATCCTGAGACTGTAAGCTTTGGTAATATTCCTCAATCCCTAGGACGTAAGCTCTTGGTAACCCCCTAATCCTCATAGACTGTAAGCTCTTGTGTATCTCCTCATCTCATGACGGTAACTCTGTGCACAACTCATACGTTCATAGGACTGTAAGATATTGGGTCGCTCCCTCCCTATCCTCATAGGACTGTAAAGCTTTGTGTCACCACCTATCCTCATAGACCTGTAAGCTCTTGTGTCAACCCCCTAATCCTCAAGACTGTAGCTCTTGTGTCTTCCCCTCACCGATAGACGTAGCTATTGTGTGGTCCACTCATCATCAGAGACTGTAGCTCTGTGTCACTCCTAATTACTCATAGGACTGAAGCTCTTGTGGCACCCCCTTCATCTATAGATCTGTAAGCTCTTGTGTACACCCATAGTCATCAAGCTGTAAGCTCTGGTGTCACCCCATCATCCTCCTAGACTGTAAGCTCTTGTGTCACACACCTCAGCTATTAGACTGGAACTCTTGTGTCACCCCTCATCCTCATAGACGAAGCTCTTGTGTCACGCTCATAATCCTACATAGAATGTTAAGATCTTGTGTCACCCCTTTCACCCTTCTAGACTGTAAAGATCTCATAAATGTGTGGTGAGATGTCTACACGGGCTGACATCCAGATATGCAAATAGACCCAGACAGGGAAACTGGACTTTATCATTTCTATGATATTTCTGCTGTTATTGTGATGTTTCTAGTGATGTCATCCTTTCCTGGAACGCGTCCCACATACATCACTATCGGTGCGATCATCTCACATCTTCTGCCAGGGTTCATCATAAACATCCTGGAGATCCCCATAAGTGTCTCATGTCATCAATCTATAGATCTAACACGGAGACTGTCATAAAGCAGGATAACATATGCATCTATAAAGTTTTAAGAGGTGTATAGTATCCTGGTGATTGGCATATTTATGTGCTATATTATAGATTGTTTCTGTTGGAATGCCTAATAGGACGTCTAGTTCTTGCTTCACTTTGGTTTTGTTTTACCTAAAATTTTAAGTGTTTTCTGGGTGGGAAAATCCATTTTGAAATACCCAATTACAGTATTCTGGGTTAAAGATGTGTCAGTATTAGGTAGCAACTCTGCTGTATTATCATGGAGTCCTCACACTGCTGTGCCCTCCCCATAGTACTTACCCTATGATTTATAGCTGTAACAGACTTCAGGCTGAAAGAGCCTTCAGCAATATACCTCTTGTGTCACCCCCTCATCCTCATAGACTGTAAGCTCTTGTGTCACCCCCTC
The DNA here is from genome assembly GCA_019512145.1 of Engystomops pustulosus. Lineage (NCBI taxonomy): Eukaryota > Metazoa > Chordata > Amphibia > Anura > Leptodactylidae > Engystomops > Engystomops pustulosus. Next base: position 2,126,743 of record CM033645.1, read on the forward strand.
ATCCTCATAGACTGTAAGCTCTTGTGTCCCCCCTCATCCTCATAGACTGTAAGCTCTTGTGTCACCCCCTCACCTCATCCTCATAGACTGTAAGCTCTTGTGTCACCCCCTCATCCTCATAGACTGTAAGCTCTTGTGTCACCCCCTCATCCTCATAGACAGAAAGCTCTTGTGTCACCCCCTCATCCTCATAGACCTTGGGGGATGCTTATCATACGCTGGCGCTCGAGCTGCAAATTCGGCGGCGCAGCGCAGTGCCTGGCGTAGAAAAAAACGCAGTTGGCGACTTTTCATGTGTGAAGTCGCCGGCAGCAGCAAGTGCGCAGGAGCGGGGACAGTAACGCCCACGCTCCCTCCACCCCCCCCCTCCCCCCCCCCCCCCCCACCCCACCCCTCCCCCCTCAGCCCCCCCACCCGTGCAGATATAACTTAAAATGAATCTACCCATAAAATCTGGTGATTCTAAACACGTTTTATTGTTAATTTTGCACTTTATGATGAGTTGCTGGCATCTAACGTGTATCAGTTGTTGGATGGGCACGATATGTCCCCACCCATAGATGGTGTGAGATGTCTCCACGGGCTGACATCCAGAATGCACAACTTGACCCAGACGGGGAAAACTGGACTTTATCTTTTCTATGATATTTCTTCGCTGTTATTGTGATGTTTTAGTGATGCATCCTTTCCTGGAACTCGTCCCACAATCAACCTATCGGTCGATCATCTCACATCTTCTGCCAGGGTTCATATAAACATCCTCGGAGATCCCCATAATGTCCCTCATGTCATCCAATCTATAGATCTAACACGGAGCTGTCATTAAAGCAGTGATAACTAGTGCATCCTATAAAGTTTTAGAAGGTGTTCGTATTTCCTTGATTGGCAAATTTATGATGCTATATTATGAATTTCTCTGGTGGAAGTGCTAAAGGGCACGTCTAGTTTCTTGCTTCACTTTGGTTTTTTTTACCTAAAATTTTAAGTGTTTTTCTGGGTGGGAAAATCCATTTTGAAATCCAATTACAGTTAGTATCTGGGTTAAAGATGTGTCAGTATTGGTTAGCAACTCTGCGTAATTATCATGGAGTTCCTCCACTGCTGTGCCTCCCATATATCCTACCCTAATGATTTATAGCGTAACCGACTTCAGATTCTGAAAAGAGCCTTCAGCAATATACCTCAACTCCTATGCTGTAAGCTTTGGTTCCACCCCCTCTCCCATAGATGTACAGCTCTTGGTTGTACCCCCCTCATCCTCATGACTGTAAGCTCTGTGTCTCACCCTCAACCCATTACGTCGTCATCCTCATAGACTGTAGCTCTTGTGTCATCTCCCATCCTCATAGACGTAAGCTTCTGTGTCCCCACCCTCATCCTCATAGACTGTAAGCTCTTGTGTCATCTCCTCGTCCTCATAGTACTGGTAAGCTCTTGTGTCAACCACCCCATCCTCATAGACTGTAAGCTCTTGTTCACCCCCTCATCCTCTCCCATAGACTGACGCTCTTGTGTCTTCCCCTCATCCTCGACTGTAGCTCTTGTTTTGGAAACCACTACATCCTCATAGACTGTAAGCTTTGTGTCACCCTCTTCTCCTCAATAGACTGAGCTCTGTGTCACCCCTCATCTCAGTACTCTGCACTCGTCATAGATCCTGTAAGCTCTGGTGGTCCCCCCTATTCCTCATAGACTGTAACGCTCTTGTGTCACCCCCTCACCCCTCACTCATAAGACTGAACTCTTGGTTCCACCCCCACTCATCCCTAATAGACTGTAAGCTCTTGTGTCAGTCACTCATCCGTCATCAGACGTAAGCTCTGTGTCACCCCTTCACATCAATAGACTGTTACGTTATGTGTCACCGCCTCATCCTCATAGACTGTAAGCTCTTTGTGTCACCCCTCATCCTCAAAGACTGTAAGCTCTTGTGTCCACCTCCTCATCCTCATAGACTGTGGGAAGTAAGCTCTTGTGTCACCTCCTCATCCTCATAGACGGTAAGCTCTGTGTCCCCACCCATCCTTAGCTGTAAAGCTCTTGTGTCATATCCCTCATCCTCATAGCTGTAAGCTCTTGTGGTCACCCTCTCATCCTCATAGACTGTAACTCTTGTTCACCTCTCACCTCATAGACTGTAAGCTCTGTGTTCACCCCTCATCCTCATAGACTGTAAGCTCTTGTGTTCACCTCATCCTCATAGACTGTCAGCTCTGTGTCACCCCTCACTCAACTGTAAGGTCTTTGTTTCACCCCATCCTCATAGACTGTAAGCCTTCTGTCACCCCTTCATCTCATAGACTGTAAGCTCTTGTGTCACCCCTCATCCTCCAAGACTGTACCCCTTCTGTTCACGGCCCTTCATACTCATAGACTGTAAGCTCTTGTGTCATCCTCATCGATATACTTACTGACTAACTGTAAGCTCTTGTGTCACCACCCCCTTCACCCTCCTAGACGTAAGCTCTTGGTCACCTCATCCTCATAGACTGTAAGCTCTTGTGTCACCCCCTCATCCTCATAGACTGTAAGCTCTTGTGGTCACCCCCCTCATCCAAGACTGTAAGCTCTTGTGTCACCTCCTCATCCTCATAGACTTAAGTTCTTGTGTCACCCCCTCATCCTCATAGACTGTAAGCTCTTGTGTCACCCCTCACTCATCCTCATAATACTATCAAGTTCTTGTGTCACCCCTCACCTCATAGACTGTAAGTCTCTTGTGTCACCCCCCCTCATCCCTAAGAAAGCTCTTGTGTCACCTCACCCCCTCATCTCATAGACAGAAACTCTTGTGTCACCCCTCATCCCCATAGACGACAGCTCTTGTGTCCTCCCTCCTGCATAGACAGGTAAGCTCTTGTGTCACCCCCCATCCTCATAGACCTGTTCTTGTGTCACCCCCTCATCTCATAGACTGTAAGCTCTTGTGTCACCCCTCTCACCCAAGACTGTAAGCTCTTGTGTCCCCCTCATCCTCATAGACTGTAGCTCTTGTGTCCCCCCTCATCTCATGACTGTAAGCTTTGTGTCTCCCTCATCCTCCTCCATAGACTGTAAGCTTTTTGTGTCCCCCCTCATCCTAATAACTGTGTCTCTTGTCGCTCCCATCCTCATAGGCTGGAGCTCTTGTGTCCCACCTCATCCTAATAGAACTGTAAGTTTGGTGTCAACCCCCCCTCATCCTCATAGACTGTAAGCCTTGTGTCCTTCCCCTCATCCTCATTAGACTGTAAGCTCTTGTGTTGCCACTCACCATCTCATAGACGTAAGCTCTGTGTGTCCTCCTCATCCTCATAGACTGTAGCTCTTGTGTCACCCCATCATCCTATAGAACTGTAAGCTCTTGTGTCACCCCCCTCGCCTCATAGACTGTACTCTCTTCTGTCACCCCCTCATCCTCATAGACTGTAAGCCTCTTTGTCCACCCCCTCCATCATCCTCATAGACTGTAACCTCTTGTGTCACCCCCTCATCATCATAGACGTAAGCTCTTGTGTCAAGCTCCTCATCCTCATAGACTGTAAGCTCTTGTGTCACCCGCCTTCATCACCCTCAATAGACCTGTAAGCCTTGTTCACTATCCTCATAGACTGTAGCTCTTGTGTCACCCCACCGCCCTCATCCTAATAGGAACTGTATGCTCTTGTGTCAAATCTCCTCATCCTCATAAGACTGTAACCTTGTGTCACCGGCGCTCATCTCATAGACTGTAAGCTCTTGTGTCACGACCTCATCCATAGGCTGTAAGCTCTTGTTACCCTCATCCTCATAGACTGTAAGCTCTTGGTCACCTCCCTCCTCCTCATATCTGTAAGCTCTTGTGTCACCTCCTCATCCTCATAGACTGTAAGATCTTGTTCACCCCCTCATCCATAGGCTGTAAGCTCATTTGTGTCACACCCCCCCCCCTCAATCCTCATACCGTAATCTACTTGTGTCACTCTCCTCATCCTCATAGACTGTAAGCATTGTGTCACCCCGGACCCCTCATCCTCATAGACTGTAAGCTCTTGTGTCATCTCATCCTTCTTTCATAGACTGTAAGCTCTTGTGTCCCACCCTCGATCCTCATAGACTGTAAGCTCTCTGTGTCCCCCTCATCCTCATAGACTGGTAAGCTCTTGTGTCCCACTCATCCTCATAGACTGTAAGCCTCTTGTGTCACCACCCCTCATCCTCATCATCTGTAAGCTCTTGTTCCCCCTCATCCTCATAGCTTGTACCTCTTGTGGTTTCTCCTCATCCTCATAGACTGTAAGCTCTGTGTCACCTCCTCATCTCCTAAACGTGCAGCTCTTGTGTCACGCCTCATCTCTAGCTGTAAGCTCTTGTGTCACCCCCTCTTCCTCATAGACTTAATTTGTGTACCCCTCATCCGCATAGCTTAGCTGTGGTCACCCCCGCATCCTCATAGACTGGAACCTCTTGTGTGACCCCCTCATCCTCATAGGCTGTAAGCTCTTGTGTCAGTCCCTCTCCTCATAGAATGTAAGCTCTGTGTACCCTTCACCCTCATAGACTGTAAGCTCTTGTGTCACCGCCTCATCCTCATAGACTGTAAGCTCTTGTGTCACCCTCATCCTCAAAGACTGTAAGCTCTGTGTCACCTCCTCATCCTCATAGACGTAAGCTCTGTGTCACCCCTCATCCTCATAGACTGTAAGCTCTTGTGTCCCCACCCCCTCATCCTCATAGGCTGTAAGCTCTTGTGTCATTCCCTCATCCTCATAGACTGTCAGCTCTTGGTCACCTCCTCATCCTCTAGACTGTAGCTCTTGTGTCACTACCTCCTCATCCTCATAGACTTAAGCTCTTGTGTCACCCCCTCATCCTCATAGGCTGTAAGCTCTTGTGTCATTCCCTCATCCTCATAGACTGTAGCCTCTTGGTCCCCCTCAATCTCATTAACTGTAAGCTCTTGTGTCGTCACCCCCTCACCCACCCTCATAGACTGTAAGCTCTTGTGTCAACCACCTCATCCTCATAGACTGTAAGCTCTTGTGTCACCCCTTCATACTCATAGAGTAGCTCATTTCTTCCTCATCCTCATAACTGTAAGCTTGTGGTCACCCCCCTCAATCTCATAGACTGTAAGCTCTTGTGTCACCCCTCTCCCTCATAGACTGTAAGCTCTTGTGTCACCCCCTCATCCTCATAGACTGTAAGCTCTTGTGTCACCCCCTCATCCTCATAGACTGTAAGCTCTTGTGTCACCACCCCCCCTCATCCTCACAGACTGTAACGCTCCGTGTCACCTCCTATCCTCATAAACTATAAGTTCTTGTGTCACCCCCTCATACCCATAGACTGTAAGCTCTTGTGTCACCTCCTTCCTCCTCATAAACTATAAGTTCTTGCGTCACCACCTCATCCTCATAGACTGTAATCTCTTGTGTCACCCCCTCATCCTCATAGACAAAACGCTTGTGTCACCCCCTCATCTCTATACAGAAAGCTCTTGTGTCACCTCCTCATCCTCATAGAACCGAAAGCTTTTGTCACCACCCACCCTCATCCTCATAGACTGTAAGCTCTTGTGTCACCCCTATCCTCATAGACTGTAAACTTTGTGTCACCCCCTATCCTCATAGACAGAAAAGCTTGGTCACCCCTCATCCTCATAGACCTTGGGGGATGCTATCATACGCTGGGCGCTCGAGCTGCAATTCGGCGGCCAGCGCAGTGCCGTGGCGTAGAAAAAAAACGCAGTTGGCCGACTTTTCATGTGTGTGGCGGAAAATTCATTTTAAAATCTTGCTGTGTGAGTACACAGTAAAGGCAGAGAAAATGAAGATAATGGGGGTCATTTACTAAGGGCCCGATTCGCGGTTTCCCGACGTGTTGCCCGAATATTTCCGATTGTACCTGAATTGCCCTGGGATTTTGGCGCACGCGCTGGCATGCACGCGACGGAAGTCGGGGGGCGTGGCCGAACGAAAACCGACAGATTCGGAAAAAACCGCGCATTTAAGAAAAAAAATGTGTTGGTGCGAAAATACACTACCTTCACTTAAGAATAGGCCGGTGGAATTCCAGGGAATTCCAGCGGCGCTCCGGGGAACTTCAGCGCAAGAGCCGCCGCACCTGGTGGACGCGAGAAAAGAAAAACTCTTAGTGAACTCCAGCGGACCCGAATCCACGCAGAGAACGCGCCGCTTGGATCGCGAAGGACCGGGGGTAAGTAAATCTGCCCCCAATGTGTCGTCTGTAAGCTTTGCTATTGTTGGCCACAGATTCAATTGCAGCTGCCATATTAAGCATGGACGTACTGTGGGTGCCATATAAACCATTAAAGAAGCGCATCCTGCTGTTCCATTTATACAACCATAAACATCCTGCTAGACTACCTATTGTAATGATCCAGAGTTGGGGGTCATTACTAAATTTACTAAATTTGTGTCTGGTACTGCTGTTGGAGTGGACACCGCAGGCCTGCTCAACCTGGGAACATACATTTTCTAGAGTAGGATCCAGCTTTCCCAGGTGATCTCTAGATAAATAGGCAATATTTGATTGCACCAACTACCTAGTGAGTATTGTGTGTGTGCAATATACTTCATTTAAATATGTTTATATTTATACAGGAAGATGTTGTTGCTGCAATTGTGCAAATTCTACAATAAAGGGACTGGAAGCTTTTCAACATTTCCGTCTCATGTGTCCCCGGCTAAAGCCGCTAACATCATAGGACTCCCCTGTACCATCATCCAGGACCCATTACGTAAATCCACTAATAACTATGCACCCCAACCTCTTCTTGCTTCACTCAGCTGGTCCGTATGGGTTTGCCATAAAGTGTGCACCTCCTGCTGTACTGTGTATACTGCCATAAAGTGTGCACCTCCTGCTGTACTGTGTATACTGCCATAAAGTGTGTACCTCCTGCTGTACTGTGTATACTGCCATAAAGTGTGACCCTAGCAGAAATAGACATCTTTTTGACCCTAGACATTATTGCAGGATCGGAGAAGTGGATACTCCTGTACCACCGCAGAAAATGATATAAGCGGGACCACATTGGGACCGAGTCTAAGGGCACCCGGTTTTTCCCAGACCCTGCCGCAAAGCAGGTGGACTTGTTGCGGGTGGTTCCACTAGGTCGTTCCACAAGTGAGACTTTGTCCATGGTGGCAGCCAAGGCAAAGTAAAGAATCATTAAGGCAAACTGTGCTCGGGACAGGAAAAGTCAAGACAGGCAGCACAGGATCGGAGTCGGGGAGGGGATTGTAGCGGGAAGATCAGACAGCACACGGGCATCAGAGTCAATAACGGAGAACCGGGGGTCACAAAGGGAATTCAGAAAACACATAATCGCATGTGAACAGCTTCTTCAGGCACGTAGGAACACAAAGATTCGGACAGGTGTGCAGGGAGAGGAGAGGTTTAAAACGAATTCTGGGAATTGCTCGGCCCTTTAAATTTTCTGTGAAACCGGCACGCGCGCCCATGGGGAAATGGCGTACGCGCACACAGCCCACAGGAAAGAAATCAGGAGAGGGGACTGTGAGCGTAGCACGGAGGGCACTGGTGAGGCCCGCGGACCCGCGTATGTGTACGGGAGCACCGTTGACAATAATTTAGTAACCACAAAACAAATGGAAGTTTGAAGAAGGCACTAGGGTTCAAATGGCATCCTGACAGTGAGGTACATGGAGGAAGAACTCCAGCTCTATTCCAGGACAATGGGGGTCATGTACAAGGGTCCTGATTCGCGTTTCCCGACGTGGTACCCGTACTATTTCCGATATGCGACGATTTTCCCCTGAATTGCACCGCGGATGTTTGCGCGCACGCGATACGTGATTGGTGGCCGGCATCGGCGGCTGGCATGCAGCGCGAACGGGAATCAGGGGGTGTGGCAGAATTGAAAACCCGAGTATTCGGAAAAACCGCAACATTTAAAACAAAAAAAAGGGGTCGCGGGACTTGCTCGTACCTTCACATAGGAATAGGCGGTGAACTGAGTGCGTTCCGAGCGCTTGGCCACTCAGCGCGCAGCGCTTACCTGGTGGATGTCGGAGGAACTGCCTAATGAATTCCCGGGCCGACCCAAATCCCAGCACGCAGCGAAGCGCCGCTGGATCGCGAATGGACCGGACGAGTAAATCTGCCCCAATGTATCAGTAAGGCACAGTTCCTCCCATCTGCAAGGGGCATGCAAGGCTATGTAACAACAGAAAGTTCACGGTCCAGCCGAACTGCAAAATACGGGAGAAAAATCACATATTAAGTGACACAATGACACGCCACCTTGGCCAAGGTGGCCATCCGTATTTGAAAGAGTCGGTGGCGTTCTTAGGTTCGGTACATTGAAGGCTTACCACCCATATATACATTTACAATATATATAATAATACCAGCGGAGGATGATTACGATGGGTGGGAGTGAATAAGCAGGAATCAACTGTATTTGATAGTGAAGGATACAGAACAGGGTATTCCCCATGGATACACATTATGTCGTATGGGATGATTTGTCTCGAGGTGAAGCCTTTAAATATGGCCCATGAATCCCGCGTATGACACAGCAACTTCCATCATCCATTCTGGGCTCGGTTAAACCAACCGCCCCTTATGGGCCTGGAAAGAAGTGTTTCCAGAGTCTCATGGATTAGATAGTCAAGGACTCTTGGATCAGGCTATCGTGTCCTCCACACTCACATTCCTTGTGTATTTCATCTGAGGTTTCCAGATTCCGAATATCTCTTCTATAGTCTGGAAATGTTCTATATGTCCCCTCCCTCTGTATCCGAGGTAAATCCCAAGGATTCCCATCCACGAAAACATCTTTATCTCTATCGCCGCCAGGGAATAGTTCCTCTAACAGATTTAAAAAACCCAAAAGGACACATTATTAATATAATGTCAATTTGCGTAGATGAACATAGGAAACAAAGCTTCTTGTTTGTGCACAGAGCTATACGTTTCGCTTTACAGCCCAAGAGGGGTGTGGAAGAGGTCAATCGAAACCCAAGGCCTCCATGACCACTCATAGCCAGCCACCGGTATTCTGTCTCCGGCTGCCCCCCGCAATTACTGTCGACGCCAGTGAGAAGTGTATATTATAGAATAATAACCATTTGTTATGCCTGTAAACCACCAACAAACCAATTTCTTCTGAAGTTTATCAGGGAAGACACAAAGGTTTCTTAGAATTTCCAACCATTTTGGTTTTCCTCTGCTTAAACATCCTTCTGTCGAAGGCATTGGGCAATTTACTTACGTCCTGTTACGTCCCCGAAAGTGCATTGTCCACCGGCATGATGTGTGCGGCCGATATCCTGATGTGTCGCTCCCCGCTCAGGTCCGACGGAATCACCTTCTTCTTCCTGGTGCATTGTAAGTGCTTTACTTGACATCTAAATCTCGCACTCAGTCGAATCATTCGGATGTCAATGCCCTGCTCCCCGATTTCTGGTAGCAAATCCGAAAATTTGGAAAATTCGCCGAAAGGGCGATCCGTGGTCCCTTAATAAAATAAGCCCTATTGTACATGAGTCTTATTAAGAACATCATAGTCGCAATGTTAGGAGAGGCAAGTGATAAGTAAGTATATTATGGTATTCGTCACCTTTTCTGCCCCCTTTTTCCTTCCAAAAACTTTAATTTTAACAGCAATTATCTGGAATGTACACGAATTCCTTGTAGACGCAGCAGCTTCCAACTGGTGTCAATCGATAATTAATAAACAGTGAATGTGACTTTATCAGTAAGTGTCATGGGGTTTTAGATGTTGGCAGGTTACGGGATTCCCAAAGAAAACATACAACCTAATGCAAAACAGAAACAAAAAGAAAACAAAAATATCTTCCATTGGAACCAGTTAAAAGAACCTTTGTAATACAAATGGATCCAGTACGAGGGAGTCCTCAGGTCTACTAATGGAATGGAATTTTTTGTCTTTTTACATTACACGTTAATTAGGCGAGAGGTTAAGTGGTATGCTAGAGAAGAAGCTGAGCTTTGGGTTGTATGCTCCAATGGAGATCCAACTGTCTGTTTGCCTTGGTACTTCGATAGATAACATAACATAAGGTCAGAGGGAACCAACATTAGGACAAAGTGAGAAAATTGCCTCAAGGTGGCAACCTCCTCCGATAACAGGAGGCGGCATCCTTTGGAGGTTTTGTGTTTCTATAGTTTGTCTCAGGCAGCAAAGAGGTAGGTTGCATCCCTCCATGACAAAGGTAAAGGAAACTTTAGAACATAGCAAGATCACTCTGCTGCTGTGGAAGTCAGTATGACCCTACGATATCCCTATAGCTAGCACAGGAGGACTACATTCTGATGCTTACTATTATGATAAACCAATAGTATGTGTCTATGTGACCATCTACATAGATAACTTGGTCTTCTTACTATAGTAGTAGGACAGTGGTGGCGAACTATGGCACGGGTGCCAGATGGTGGCACTCAGGGCCCTCTTGTGGGCACCAGGGCCAACATGCCCCAGTACAGAGTTCACAAGAATGACCTTAAAAAAAGTTCACCTGCAGGCACAGGCAAGTCCTCAGGCTTCTGGAGAGGGTTGAGAGGGCGAGGGCAGTTTACTGATGGAGGTCTTCTTCTATTGATTTGTGGTAGAACTAGTAGTTAACTGCTTAAATGCTGTGTTGGCACTTGCTATAATACGTGGGTTTTGGTTGGATTTGGGCTCGGTCTCAAAAAGTTCGCCATCACTGTGGTATAGGGGTAAACTGGCCCAAATATATACATAGAATTTGGTCAATCCAGAGCCTGGATTGGATCCCCGATATGCAAAACTCAGGCCTGACCACCTGAATACAGGACCTGGTCCCCACACCCATAATCCCTAAAACTGATACCGAGACCTCAGTTGGAAATTGAATCGTACATCATACTAAGGCATTCCACCTCCTCATTGTTCTGTGGAGCCTCTCTGTAATCCCCTCAAAGCTTTAGGGCCTCTAAACATATATGATATTACAGGTCCTCTTGCAAAGACTATGGGGCAGATTTACTACCGGTCCATTCGCAATCCACGGCCGCCTTCTCTGCGGAGGATTCGGGTCTTTTGCGCGATCAGAAAGGTAGTTCCTCCGACGTCCAACAGGTGCGCTGCTGCGCGAAGTGCGTCGGAAGAGTGCACGTGAAGTACACCAAGCCAGGCGGTGCGGTGGGTCAGGGGTGCAGGTAAAGTGCGTGTCAGCGACACAATTTAAAAAAATACGCGGTTTTCTCCGATCCGACGGGTTTTTCGCAGCCACCACCCCCGATTCCGTCGTGTGCATGCCGGCACAGATGCAGCCACAATCCGAAACGCGTTGCAATCTAAAATCCCGGGGCAATTCAGGGAAATCAGTGGCAAAACTGTAAAAATTGGGTTTTAAACGACATAACAACGCGATTAGGGACCCTTAAGTAAATGACCACCCTATATCACAATGTGGGATCTGGTAGGAACTTGATGAAGTTATTGAAGTCTTTTGACCACGGATCATTGCACAAATTATGTGGTCACAGGTTTGCTGTAATTTGTGAGAAATTCAAAAGCAAGTTATGCAGGGCTCACGGGTCTAGTTCTCGTTTGTCTGCATCCACAGTTCTAGACTTTCATTTCTCTTCAGCATACTTCTCTGCATGTATTTGTGGTACTGGTCGTGGTCATCAGTGTCCATGGGCACCTGTTTGGGTATTGCAGTCCTAGTATCTGCCAGTCAGTTGGCACAGGGTCCACTTTTCCCAGTGTCCCCCATTAGGGAACCTTACTTGGATCTGTAAGGCCTAAGTTTGAAATGCACCTTTGGCATTGCTCTACTACCTTCAAGATGTGCATCTCTATCTCCTTAAAAAGGCGTCCTCCCTCTTACATGAGAGGTAACGACCAGCGCTTATACATGATGATAGGGGGCAGGGGAAAACATTCCTAAAAAATGGATGTGTTCCAAACAAAAACTTATCAACTACATGTAACAAAAGTTCTCCCAAAACAGATGTATAGAATCCACAGAGGAGAAGGAGAGGATTGTTGAAATGATAATTTAAATGTAGCAGGCGGGATACGGCCATAAGGTTTCATCATGGTGGGTTGCACGGAGGAGCACCCGCAGGAACAGCAGCAGCAGCTAAACCGGGATCACGTTTCTTAACAGTTTAAGTCCCTAGGAGCCTCGGCTTTCACACAGTAAGTCATCTGTCCTTTTGATGTTTTCTTGAGACGTTGGGAGTTGCCCCCCCCCCCCAAAACGTATCCACCGAGACTGGAAAGATTGTAATCTTTGGTAATGACTAAAACAGCATAAATTGTACTTTATTCTTGGCTTGTTGGGGGCAAAGAGAAAATATATACAGGCCAGTCACCGGGGTTACAGACAAGATTAGGGTCTGGACGGTTTTTGTTTAAGTTGAATTTGTATGTAAGTCGGGGAAACGTGTTATATTTTATCATTAATCACAACCGAAACTTTTTTGTCTCTGTGGACAATTGGATTTGAAAAAGTTGGTTGTTGTTTCCATTTAAAAGGATGGAATATTAACACAAGCTTCATTACAGAGACACATTTGAGAAAGTACAGCTGAATATTATTGACGCCTGGACTAAAGTACAACAATTACCAATATCCCAGGGGTCCGTTTGTAACTGGGGTCGTAGTTAGAGTCGAGTGTTCTACGTAGGGTGAGCCCCTGTATGGCAGTAATAGTTGACTAGAGAGGAAAATGTCAAAATTCCAACAAAAAAATCTTTAAAGAAAATCTACCCTCAAAATCATTGGTAAACATGGGGACTTACTACAAATCCAGTACCAAATCTCTACATTCTTTTACTCACTGGACTCCTTCCTTTTAAAATCAATAGTAACAATGATGCAACTTAGCATATGGTCTCTGGGGGGCCGTACAGAGCCACATGAATGCTGTAGCTTAACAGGCTATTTACACTGTGTAGAGGCAATCCCCCCTCACCCCACTGTGTGAGATGACAAACAGGAGGAAGAGGGGTGGGGGGCGGGAAGTGCGTGGGGAGGGGCGGGGGGGGGGGGGACAGGGAAACAGCCTGTGAGGAAGCTACAGAAAGGCGGAGTCTGGAGGGCCATTCTGGCTCAGTAGCAAATTTAAAAATTGTAGAAAGAGAAGGCCATAGATTAATATAGACAAATATAAGGTTACCACAGTTCACCGGGTTGCCTGGAGTAAGTGTGTCGTAAAAAAAGCAAAGTTAAAGGTCCTCCCCACCTTCATGTTCAAACAATTCCCCCACCCCCTAAATGAAGGATATACCCTTTGATATTGACACCCCATTTCCCTCTGCTGAGAAAACCTTGAGTGATGCGCTCAATTTTTCAACAGTGCCCGCAGGACAAAATTTATATTTAATAGTACCACGTTTCCTCCGACAACTTCTTATAACCGGACACTGTGAGCAACCTCGCGCCGCTCTCTAGGGCGAACCCTAGGAAAACTTTCTGGTCCAGATTATGAAAATTTCTGTAAGCTGTACTAAGTGAAGTTTGCCATTCAAAGTGCCAGGTGCAAGGAGCAGTACTGAATACGGGCGCACAGCCTTCGATTATTGTGGCACCAATATTTTTTTTTTGGGTGCACCGTCAACGTACAGCATGAACGACAATCTGTTGAGTGGGCAATAATAAATTGGGGCATGCACCGGACACACCCTTTAGGTGCACATTTTTTTGTCTTGTCGGACCACAGAGGCAATCGCCAACACAATAACCCGCGCGCAGACACTTTATAAATAGAGTACAAAATGTGCATGTTACTTTCAGGGCCAAATGGACAAAAAACTTTGCCAGATCGGACATAACACCAGATCTGAACAGGCAGAAGTTTTTGCTATAGTATCCACCTAAGAGGGACGGGTGCGCTCCCCACGCGGCCCTCGCGCCACCACATCCCCAACACACCCAACACACGGGTTGGAGAAGCCAGCAAGAAAAACTGGCGGAAGAAGAAGTAATGAATCTCCACCATGTAGTCCATGGACCTATAATAGCCAGGTCTTAAAATTTTGTATCTTTCGGGGGCGGGAATCCCCTTTAAGTAAAGCTACGTGAGGCAATCAGTATCAAAGAGATCTGATGGTAGATTGCCTCACTTCCGCCTAGCCATAATGTGTTAATTTAATAATCTGGAACCAATTGTTACCACAACTTTATTTTAGTAAATGTAAATACGCAGAGGCTACTGGGGATGTACTAGCTATAGGGGCTCCGGGAGGATAGGGCTCACCCCACTTCCCCAGTAGCTCTCGCAGTTAATTTACATATTACTAAAATAAAGTTTGGAACAAGTTATGTTCCAGGATATTAAATAGGGAGAGGACAGCAGGAGGAACCCATAGATCTAATTCTCAGGTAGATTCCCTAATGGAGGTTCCCTTTAAGTGCATTGAATCTTATGATAACATCGAATATTACAGAAAAGTGGCTGCCAAATGCACCTATATAAAAACAAGCCTTCATCTTTGTACATCCAACTAGAAGGGAAAACGACATACTGCATAGCATAAACAGCCGCAGTATAGATACTGTATACGCTGATCCTGTAGTGATTTGTAAACAAGGAAGTTATATGGTCTGGCGGGCAAAGGGCGTCACCAGGGACTGCGAATAGCAAAAAATACAATCTCATTGATACCCAGCACTTTGAGTGTGTTGCCAGCAGATCTTAGTACAGTGGAGGGTTATAGCTAATAGGGAGGGGTAATTGGGGATGCAGATCATTATAAACCAGGAAAGGATGCGAACGCCCGGGGCGTCTATCAAATTGAGATATCCAGCTGCTGCTATGAGTCGGCAGACCCCCTGCATCGCGGGACATTACAGGTTTGCATCTCTGTGGAGCTCCGAAGGGCTGTAATCAGCATGTGATCCATGAACAAAGGTTTCTTTATTGGAAAAAAAAATATCATTGTGTGCCCCTGAGAAATGAAATAATAAGGAAAACCAGGAGTGTGAACAACCATACTCACCATGGCCCTGGGTGGCCATAGTATGGAATACAAAATAGGCAGTTTGGGGGTGGTAGCACGGGGCCTAAGCCTTCTGAAGGGGTGCCCCGACTGCATAAGGAGGGCGCCCACTGCCTGGGGTGTCTAGGTGAATTTATTACATGGCACGTTTGCACTTTAAATCGGGGGTGGTATTTGCTTCCTTTTCTCTCCCATGCTTGAGCCTTTATAGTAGGGCAAGGCTCTGGGCCTCACTTCTCTGCCCGGCCTATCTTCAAGCTGTCCCTCCATCCTTCCCTACTGTTACTTGGTTTTTTCGTTTTTGATGTTGCGCGGTTTCATTTGTGATCATCTCAACACGCAAAGCATGACGGAAAACTGACGAATTGATGTGGATTTTGCCCGAAGTCGAAGAGTGCTGATTCGGATGAGTCCGGTTTTGAGCAACAAACCGCTTGCGGGCAGCGATGCGTTTACAAAGAGATGTGATGAAAATGTGGTTAATTTTTTTTTTTTTTTAAAGATAAGGTTAATTGTTCGGAGATCATCTCAAGTCACAGCCGAGAGAATATAACGAATTGATGTGGAATTTGCCCGGAAGTGAGTGCTAATTCGGGATTACGGTTGAGCAACCGCTTCGGAAGCGCAGCGATAGTTACAAAGAGACGGACGGAGATTGTGGTTAATTTGAGTATTAATAACAATGGTTTTCGGTGTGATCATTCTCAAGTCACAGCTTGCGTGAAAAAGAGAATTGGATGTGGATTTTTTCGGAAGTCGAAATTGGTGGTTGGGGGGGAGAGGAGTCCGGATGAAAAACCACTTGGCCAGCTAGGTTTCCAAAGAAACGAACAGAGAGTTGCGGGTTGATTTTGAGAATATAAAATAAATAATTAATGGTGTTTATCAGCAATTAAATAGCTGGGACCTTTTCTGCCCAAAAGGAAAGCCTGTGTCATCACTTTCCTATAGTGTGTTTAGTTAGTATAAGGTTTATGGGGTTAATGTTACGGGTAGGTATTATGTATCTTACTAAAGTGCCTTAATGTGGAGTTAAATGGAGTATGTTCACTAGCTCCAGTCTAGGGGGCGACCTGGCCGCCACCAACCACCCCCCCGAATTTGTACTGAAAGGGCCCTTCCCCCATCCTGTCCTGCTTCTCTCCAAACAACAAAAGCCATGTTAGCCCTTAGAAGGGTCCTTCAAAGGTCCTTGATGCGACACAGTCATTAAGAACATGCACCAAAGCAATGAGAATCGGTAGCTTCAATGCACTATTTGGGTGCACCTTTAACTAAAGGTGTGCGACCAGACTAGTGCATGTTAAGTACGGCACACGGTCGACTTGAGCGCCGGGAAGGCCCCTAATTTGTGCATTGGTTGCATAATGCACTCATCCCAAAAACTGTTTGCATGCAAACAAATAGCAGTGCAGACTTCTTGATACCTGTGCAAGCAGTTTTCACCTCAAAGAACGGCAAAGTCCGTCAGCAAAACTGAGGCAAGCGCTTAGTAAATGTGCCCCAATGAAATTTGGTGCAGGCGGGTCTCATTTTGGCGCAATGGAACATCGCCCAAAACCGGCACATTTGTACCAAAACTGTGCCAAAACATAGACAAACTGTGGAATAGCCTGCCTAGGCGCTGGTCACAGCAGGGACAGCGAGAGAGAGCTTCAACAAAAGGGTTCAGATGCCTTTTTTTGGCTCAAATAACATTAATGGTTATGTATATAGAATTGTTTCCCCTAAATCCCTTCCATACCTATCCATCCTTGGTTGAACTTGAAGGACATGGTGTCATTTTTTCAACCGTAATAAAATAGGTAACAATGAAAACCAATGATAAACCCCCCAAGAGCATTTTTTTTACATTGCCCTCTTTATTCTACTTTTCCCCTTCACGTCAGTCTTTGCTGTCTCTGCTGCAATAATGACATCATCTCCTGCGTGATCTTTACCTGTGTCATTTCGCACCGCAGGAACCCGTTCGCACATCCGTGTATTTTCGGAGTTTGATTGGAAAAGGAATCCGTTTTATCCATCATTATAAAGTGATTAAGTGCCGTCTAGCGGGAGGGATGATTTGTGTCTCCTTAGTTAATTGCCAAATATTATACGTCTTTGTATGTTTAAGTATTGTAACCAACATGGCGGGTGGTGGTAAATGTGTTCTTTTGTGTTATAAGCCGTGCACCATTTGCATAGATCACAACCGCTTTTACTTAAACATCATGGGGATATATGTCCGCATCGGCGGTTTCGGGAGTCCTATACATCCAAGGCAAATCAAATCTGTCTTCTGTTTTTCATCTAATTAGAGCCATTTGCGTGGAAAGGAAGTGCTTATTACGCGAATATCTGAAAACCGCCATGGTCGTAAGCTCAGCGATCGGCCACAGTCACATGTAATTTGACATAATTGTAAAGTTGTCTTCAGCGCTCTCCACGTCGTATTATTGACCCGGCTCCTGAGCTCAAGCTGGGATCAATAGTAAATGATCCACTCAAAACCACAGTCGGCATAGGAAGATGTGCTCCTAATGTTGACATTAGCTCAGCTAGCATTTAAGCCCCGACTGCATTGATGTGTAATGAAGTGACCCCTCTTTGTCGCTGGCTGGTGAGAGGGCAAGCGGGGATGGAATGCAGGACACATGAGAAAGAAAATGTTTGGGAATAGGGTTCGGAGGTTAAAAGTGAAATGTGTCATGAACAGTTATCGGCACATACCTCCTGGATAAAGGTCCAAAAAACTAGATTTTTGCAGCTACTATTGTCAGCTTTGCTGTTTAGCTGTTTGACAGTGACAGCGTTACTTCTGTCTTTGAAGTGATGGACGTAATTACATTGAAGTTACACAATGGGGCTACTCTTACTAAGGGTCCGATCATGCCACTTCGTTGGGTTCCCGACGAGTTCCATCTGTGCGCCCCAATTGCCCGGCGTGTGGCCTTTCACACAACAGAATGGTAGGGTGGCCGTCGGAACAACCCGACGGATTCGGAAAAGACCGTGGAATTTGAAAAGAAGAATTGTGTTGCAAGATCAAAGTCACTCAACATCACCGAGGACGAGAAGGTGAACTACCGGCGGACCTCGGGCAGTCAGGCGACACCTGGGGGATATGGACGCACGGACCTATTGGAATCCCGGCAGCAGAACCGAATCAGCGTCGGACAATTGGCCGCTGGAATTGCGACTGGGACCGGAGGAAGTTAAATGTTTTTTTTTTTTCTGCCCCCAATGGAGTTTTGGCACCAAATTTCAATCAGTGTCAAAATCTTTGCTCATCCTAAGTGAAAATCTGGCAGAAAAACAGAAAATATAGCCTTTTTGGTTACAATCTGCCTAAACGTTTGAGATACAACTTGACCACACGAGTTTGGGCGGAAAATTCATTTTAAAATCTTGCGTGTGTGAGTAACAGTAAAGGCACGGAAAATGAAAGATATGGGGTCATGTTACTAAGGGCCCGATTCGCGGGTTCCCAGACGGTTACCCGAATATTTACGATTTTGCCACGATTTTCCCTGATTGACCCGGGATTTTGGCGCACGCGATCGGATTGTGGAGTACATATAGACGCCGGATGAAGCGCGAAGGACTATGGTGTGGGGGGTGGCGGCGAGCGAAAAACCCGAGGCATTCCGGAAAAACATTTTTAAAAAACATTGTGTTGCGCTTACCTTAATCAGGCATTATGGCTCGTGGCATTCCGGCGACCTCGGCAGACTTCAGCGCAAGCAGCGACATCTGGTGGACGGCGGAGGAGGAACACTTAGTGGATCGCTGGGAAGACCCGAATCCACTGCACAGAACGCGCCGCAGGATGCGAATGGACCGGGTTAAGTAAATTTGCCACCAGGTGGGGATCATTTACTAGGGCCCGATTCGCGGTTTCCCGAACGTGTGTGCCCGAATCTTTCCGATTGTACCTGAATGCCCTGGGGATTTGGCGCACGTCGTGGCATGCACGCGACGGAAAGTCGGGGAGGCGTGTAGCCCGAACGAAAACCGACAGATTCGGAAAAAACCGCCAGCCATTTAAGAAAAAAAATGTGTTGTGCGAAAATTACACTACCTTCACTTAAGAAAGAGGCCGGTGGAATTCCAGGGCAATTCCAGCGGCCATCCGGGGGAACTCAGCGCAAGAGCGCCGCCACCTGGTGGACGGCGAAGAAGAAAAATAACTTAGTGAATCCAGCGGACCCGAATCCACGCAGAGAAGCGCGCCGCTGGATCGCGAAGGACCGGGGGTAAGTAAATCATGCCCCCAATGTGTCCTGTAGCTTTCTATTGCTTGGCCAAGATTCATTGCAGCTGCCATAAAGCATGGACGTACTGTGGTGCCATCTATATAACCATAAAGCAAGCGCATCCTGCAGTTCCATTTATACACCTTATAAAGCATAAACATCCTGCTAGACTACACTATGTACAGATCCAGAGTGGGGGTCATTACTAAATTTAACTAAATTTGTTATGGTATGTGTTGGAGTGCGACACCGCAGGCCTGCTCAACTGAGGAACATACATTTTCGTAGAGTAGGATCCAAGCTTCTCAAGGTGATCTCTAGATAAAATTAGCATATTTGATTGACACAACTACCATAGTTTAAGTTTTGTTTTGTGTGTGCAATATACTTTCATTTAAAATAGGTGTATATTTATTACAGGAAGATGTTGTTGCTGGCAATTGTGCCAAATTATACATATAAAGGGACCTGGAAGCTTTCAACATTTCCGTCTCAATGTGTCACGGCGTAAAGCCGATAATCTATCATAGGGACCTCCGGCTGTACCATATCCAGGTACACATTAGTAAATCCACTAATAACTATGCACCCCAACCTTCTTGCTTCACTAAGTGAGTCCGTATGAGGTTTGCCATAAAATCAAGTGCTGCACCCTCTGTGTACCCACTGCTGTATTGTGTATACTGCCATAAAGTGTGTACCCACTGCTGTATTGTGTATACTGCCATAAAGTGTGCACCTCCTGCTGTACTGTGTATACTGCCATAAAGTGTGCACCTCCTGCTGTACTGTGTATACTGCCATAAAGTGTGTACCCACTGCTGTATTGTGTATACTGCCATAAAATGTGCACCTCCTGCTGTTGGAATATATGTCCTGATGGGACATATATGACCCTAGCAGAAATAGACATCTTTTTGACCCTAGACATTATTGCAGGATCGGAGAAGTGGATACTCCTGTACCACCGCAGAAAATGATATAAGCGGGACCACATTGGGACCGAGTCTAAGGGCACCCGGTTTTTCCCAGACCCTGCCGCAAAGCAGGTGGACTTGTTGCGGGTGGTTCCACTAGGTCGTTCCACAAGTGAGACTTTGTCCATGGTGGCAGCCAAGGCAAAGTAAAGAATCATTAAGGCAAACTGTGCTCGGGACAGGAAAAGGTCAAGACAGCAGCACAGGATCGGAGTCGGAAGGGGGGGATGTACGAGGAAGATCACGAGCAGGCACACGGGTCAGAGTCAATAACGGGAACCGGGGGGTCACAACGGGGAATTCAGAAAACACATAATCGCATGTAACAGCTTCTTCAGGGCACTAGGACACAAAGATTCGGCAGGGTGCAGGGAGAGGAGAGGTTTAAAACGAATTACTGGGAATTGCTCGGCCCTTTAAATTTCTATGAAACCGGCACGCGCGCCCATGGGAAATAGGGTACGCGCACACAGCCACAGAAAGAATCAGGAGAGGGGGATCTGTGAGCGTAGCACGGAGGGCATGGTGAGGCCCGCGACCCGCGTAGTGTACGGGAAGCACCGTTGACCAATAATTTAGTAACACAAAAACAATGGAAGTTTGAAGAAGGCCACTCGGGTCAAATGGGCATCTGACAGTGAGGTACATGGAGGAAGAACTCCAGCTTCATTCCAGGACAATGGGGTCAGTACAAGGGTCTCTGATTCGGTTTCCCGACGTGGTTACCCGACTATTTCCGATATGCGACGATTTTCCCCTGAATTGCACCGCGGATGTTTGGCGCACGCGATAGGATTGGTGGCGGCATCGGCGGCTGGCATGCAGCGCGAACGGGAAATCAGGGGGGTGTGGACGAATTGAAAACCCGAAGTATTCGGAAAAACCGCCACATTTTAAAACAAAAAAAGGGCGGTCGCGGGACTTTGCTCGTTACCTTCACATAGGAATAGGCGGTGAACTGAGTGCGTTCCGAGCGCTGTGCCACAGCGCAGCAGCGCTACCTGGTGGATGTCGGAGGAACTGCCTAATGAATTCCCGGGCCTGCCCAAATCCCACCGCAGGAAGCGCCGCTGGATCGCGAATGGACCGGTACGGGAGTAAATCTGCCCAATGTATTCGTAAGGCACAGTCCTCCATTGGCAACGGGCATGCAAGGCTATGTAACAAACGAAAGTTCACGGTCCAGCCGAACATGCAAAATACGGAAGAAAAATGCACATATTAAAGTGACACAATGACACGCCACCTTGGGCCATAGGTTGGCCATCCCGTATTTGAAAGAGTCGGCTGGCGTTCATTAGGTTCTTGTACCATTGTAAGGCCTTACCACCCAATATACATTACAATATATATAATAATACCAGCGGAGGAATGATTACGATGGCTGAGGTGAATAAGCCAGGAATCAAACTGTATTGTGATAGTGAAGATACTGAGAACAGGGTATCCCCAGATAACACATATGTGTATGGGCATGATCTTGTCTCGAGGTGAAGCCTTTAAATATGGCCCATGAATCCCGCGTATGACACAGCACTTCCATCATCCACTTTCTGGCTACAGGTTAAACCAACCGCACCCCTTATGGGCCCTGGAAAGAAAGTGTTTCCAGAAGTCTCATGGATTAGATAGTCAAGGACCTCTGGATTCAGGCTTATCGTGTCTCCACACTCACATTTCCTTTGTATTTCATCTGAGGTTTCCAGATCCGCAATATCTCTTCTATACGTCTGGAAATGTTCTTATATGTCCCCTTCCTCTCTATCCAGGGTAAATCCCAAGGATCCCATCCACGAAAACATCTTTATCTCTATCGCCGCCAGGGAATAGTCCTCTAAGTTTAAAAAACCAAAGACCGACCCACTATTATTAATTAATGTCAATTATGCGTAGATGAACATAGAAACAAAGCTTCTGTTTGTGCACAGAGCTATACGTTCGCTTTACAGCCCAAGAGTGGTGTGGAAGAGGTCTACATCAGAACCCAAGGCCTCCATTGACCACTCATAGCCAGCCACCGGTATCTGTATCCGGCTGCCCCCCGGCATTACTGTCGACGCCGTGAGAGTATATTATAGAATAATAACCATTTTTATGCCTGTAAACCACCAACAAACCAATGTTTTTGAAGTTTATCAGGAAGACACAAAGGTTTTCTTAGAATTTCCAACAGTTTTGGTTCTACCTCTGCTTAACATCCGTTCTGTGCGAAGCCATTGGGGCACATTTACTTACTGCCTGCTACGTCCCCGAAAGTGCATTGTCCACCGGAATGATAGTGTGGCTGGCCCGATATCCTGCATGTGTCGCTTCCCCGCTCAGGTCCGACGGAATTCACCTTCTTCTTCCTGGTGCATTGTAAGTGCTTTATCTTGCATCTAAATCTCGCACTCAGTCCGAATCATTCGGATGTCCAATGGCCCTGCTCCCCGATTTCTGGTAGCAAATCCGAAAATTTTGAAAATTCGCCGAAAAGGGCGATCCGTGGTCCCTTAATAAATAAGCCCTATGTTACATGAGTTATATTAAGAACATCATAGTCGCATATGTAGGGGCAGGTAGTAATATAAAAGGGTATATCTATGGGAATTGTCACTTTTCCTGCCCCCTTCTTTCCTTCCAAAAACTTTAATTTTGAACAGCAATTAATCTGGATTACACGAATTCCTGTAGACGCGCAGCTTCCAAACTTGGTGTCATATCGATAATTAATAAACAGGATTGACTTTATCAGTAAGTCGTCACATGGGGTTTTAGATGTTTGAGGTACGGATTCCCAAAAGAAAACATACAACCTAATTGCAAACAGAAACAAAAATGAAAACAAAAATATCTTCCATTGGAACCAGTTAAAAGAACCTTTGCTAATACAAATGGATTCAGTACGAGGGAGTCCTCAGGTCTACTAATGGAAGGGAATTTTTTGTCTTTTTACATTTTACACAGTAATTAAGGCGAGAGGTTAGTGGTTATGCCTAGAGAAGAAGCTGAGCTTTGGGTTGTATGCTCCAATGGAGATCCAACAATGTCTGTTTGCCCTTGGTACTTCGATAGATAACTATAACAAAGGTCAGAGGGAACCAACCATTAGGACAAAGTGAGAAAATTGCCTCAGGTGGCAACCCCTCCGAATAACAGGAGGCGGCATATTTGGAGGTTTTTGTTTCTATAGTTTGTCTCAGGCAGCAAAGAGGAGGTTCATCTCCATGACAAAGGGTAAAGGAAAACTTTAGCAACATAGCAAGATCACTTGCTGCTGTGGAAGTCAGTAGACCCTACGATATCCCTATAGCTAGCACAGGAGGACTACATTCTGATGCTTACTATTAGTGATAACCAAAGTATGTGTCTATGTGACCTATCATACATAGATAACTTGGTTTTTACTATAGTATAGGACAGTGGTGGCGAACCTTATGGCACGGGTGCACAGAAGGTGGCACTTCAGGGCCCTCTGTGTGGGGCACCAGGCCAACATTGCCCCAGTACAGAGTTCACAAGAACATGACTTAAAAAAATTCACCTGCAGCACAGGCAAGTCCTCAGGCATTCGAGAGGGTTGAGAGGGCGAGGGCAGTTTACTGATGGAGGTCTTCTTCTATTGAATTTGTGGTAGAACGTAGTAGTTACTGCTTAAATGCTGTGTTGGCACTTGCTATCAATACGTGGGGTTTTGTTGTGAATTTGGGCATTCGGTCTCAAAAAGGTTCGCCATCATGTGGTAATAGGGTAACTGGCCAAATATATACATAGAATTTGGTCAATCCAGAGCCGTGCGATTGGATCCCCGAATGCAAAACATCAGGCCTTGACCACCTGAATACAGGACCTGGTCCCCACACCCATAATCCTAAAACTGAACCGAGACCTCAGTTGGAAATTGAATGTACTTCTACTAAGGCATTCCACCCTCATTTTCTGTGGAGCCTCTCTGTAATCACCCTCAAGCGTTTAGGGCCCTAAACATATATGAATCTAAGGTCCTATTGCAAAGACTATGGGCAGATTTACTTACCCGGTCATTCGCAATCCACCGGCCGCCTTTCTCTGCGGAGGTTAGGGTCTTCTGGCGATCAAAAGGTAGTTCTCCGACGTCCACAGGTGGCGCTGCTGCGCTGGAAGTGCGTCAGAGTGCACGTGAAGTACACAAGCCAGCCGGGCAGTTGGCAGGGGTGCAGGTAAAGTGCGTGTCAGCGACACAATTTAAAAAAATACGCGGTTTTTCTCCGATTCCGACGGGTTTTTCCGCAGCACACCCCCCGATTTCCGTCGTGTGATGCCGGCACAATGCGCCACAATCGAAACGCGTATGCATCTAAAAGTCCCGGGGCAATTCAGGGAAATCAGTGGCCAAAACTGTAAAATTGGTTTAAAGACATAACAACGCGATTCGGGACCCTTAAGTAAATGACCCCTATATCACAATGGGGGAAATTCTGTGTAGAGAACTTGATGAAGTCTAATTGAAAGTCTTTTGACCAACGGATCAATTGCACAAATTATGTGTCACAGGTTTTGCTAATTGTGTGAGAAATTCAACCAAGACAAGTTTATGCAGGGCTACGGGTCTAGTTCCTCGTTTGTCTGCTATCACAGTTCCTAAGACTTCATTTCTCTTCAGCATACTTCTCTGCATGTATATTGTGGTACTGGTCGTGGTCATCATTGTCCATGGGTCACCTGTTTGGGTATTGCAGTCCGTAGTATCTGCCAGTCCAGTCATCACAGGGTCCACTTTTCCCAGTGTCCCCCATTAGGAGAACCTTACTTTGGATCTGTAAGGCCTAAGTTTGAATGACCTTTGGCATTGCTTACTACCTTCAAGATGTGCATCTCTATCTCCTTAAAAGGCGTCCTCCCTCTTACATGAGAGGTAACTGACCAGCGCTTATTACATGATGATGGGGGCAGGGGAAACATTTCCTAAAACATGGATGTTGTTCCAAACAAAAATCTTTCAACTACATGTCAACAAAGGTTCTCCAAAACAGATGTATAGAATACTCCACAGGAAGGGAGAAGGAGAGGATTTTGAAATGATAATTTAAATGTAGCAGGCGGGATACGGCCATAAGAGTTTCATCATGGTGGGTGCACGGAGGAGCACCCCGCAGAAAGCAGCAGCAGCTAAACCGGGATCAGTTTCTTACAGTTTAAGTCCCTAGGAGCCTGGCTTTTCACACAGTAGTCATCTCCTTTTGCATGTTTTCTTGAGACGTGGAGTTGCCCCCCCCCCCCAAAACGTATCCACCAGAGGACTGGGAAAGATTGTAATCTTTTGGTAAGACTTAAACAGCATAAATTGTATTTATTCTTGGCTGTTGGGGGCAAATGAGAAAATATATACAGGCCAAGTCACCGGGTTACAGTACAAGATTAGGGTCTGGACGGTTTTGTGATTAATTGAATTTGTATGTAAGTCGCGGGAAAACGGTATATTTTATCATTGTAATCACAACCGGAACTTTTTTGGTCTCTGGGACAATTGGCATTTAAAAATGTGGGTGTTTTGTTTTCATTTTAAAAAAGGATGGAATATTAACACAAGCTTCATTACAGGGACCACATTTGAGAAATCGTACAGCTGATTTATTGACGCCTGGACTAAAGTACAACAATTACCACTATCCAGGGGTCCGTTTGTAACTGGGGTCGTATGTAGGTCGAGCTGTTCTAACGTAGGGGGAACGCCCCTCCTGTATGGCAGTATATTGACTAGAGATGAGAAATGTCATAAATTCCAACAAAAAAATCTTTTAACGAAAATCTACCTCAAAATCATGGTAAACTGGGGACTTACTACTAAACTCCAGTACCAAATCTCTGACATTCTTTTATCACTGGAACTCCTTCCTTTTTAAAATCAATAGTAACAATTATGCTAATTAGCCATATGGGCTCTGGGGGGCCGTACCAGAGCCCATGAATGGCTGTAGCTTAACAACGGCTATTTACACTGTGTAGTGAGGCAATCCCCTCTCACCCCACTGTGTGAGATTACAACGAGGAAGAGGGGGGGGGGGGCGGGAGTGGGGAGGGTAGGGGCGGGGGGGGGGGGGACAGGGAAACAGCCTGTGGAAGCTACAAGAAAGGACGGAGATCTGGAGGGCCATTCTGGATCAGTAGCAAATTTAAAATTGTAGAAAGAAGAAGGCCATAGATTAATATAGACAAATATAAGGTTACCACAGTCACCCGGGTTTGCCTGGAGTAAGGTTGTCGTAAAAAAAGCAAAGTTAAGGTTGCCCTCCCTTCATGTCAAACAAAATTCCCCCCAACCTCAAATGAAAGGCATATACCCTTTTATTATTGACACCCCATTTCCCTTGCTGAGAAACCTTGAGTGAGCGCTCAATTTTTCAACAGTGCCCGCAGGACAAAATTGTATGTTACATTAGTACCACGTTTTCCTCCGACAACTTCTTATAACCGGACACTGTGAGCACCTCGCGCTTCTCTAGGGCGAACCCTAGGAAAACTTTCTGGTCCAGATTATGAAACATTTCTGTAAGCTGTACTAGTGAAGTTTGCCATTCACAGTTGCAAGGTGAGGAGCAGTACTGAATACGGGCGCAAGCCTTCGATTACTTGGGCACCATTTTTTTTTTTGGTGCACTCAACGTACAGCATGAAGACAATTGTTGAGTGGCAATAATAAATCTTGGTGGCATGCACCGGAACACCCTTTAGGTGCACATTTTTTTGTCTTGTCGGACCACGAGGCAATCGCCAACACAAAACCCGCGCAGACAACTTTATTAAATAGACGTACAAACAGTGTGCATGTTTTTCAGGTGCCAAAGTGGACAAAAAACTTTGCCAGATCGGACATAACACCAGATGGCTGAACAGGCAGAGTTTTTTGCTATAGTCATCCAACCTAAGCGGGACGAGGTGCGCTCCCCCTGCGGCCCTCCCCACCACATCCCCAACACACCCACACACGGGTTGGAGAAGCCAGCGGAAAAAACTGGCGGGAAGAAGAAGTAATGAATCTCCACCATGTAGTTTCCATGGCCTATAATAGCCGGTCTTAAAATTTTGTATCTTTCGGTGGGCGGGAATCCCTTTAAAGTAAAGCTACGTGAGGCAATCGTATCAAAGTAGATCTGATGGTAGATTGCCTACTTCTCGCCTATGCCACTAATGTGTTAATTTAATAATCTGGAACCACATAGTGTTACCACAACTTTATTTTAGTAAATGTAATTACCTGCAGGAGCATCCTGGGGCATGTGACTAGCTATAGAGGGCTCCGGGAGATAGGGCTACACCCACTCCCAGTAGCATCTGCAGTTAATTTACATATTACTAAAATAAAGTTTGGGAACAAGTTAGGTTCCAGGATATTAAATAGGGCGGGACAGCAGGAGGAACCCATAGATCTACTTCTCAGGTAGATTCCCTAATGGTAGGTTCCCTTTAAGTGCATGTTGAATCTTATGATAACATCGTAATATTACAGGAAAGTGGCTGCCAAATGCATCACTATATAAAATACAAGCCTCATCTTTGTTAATCCAACTAGAAGGGAAACTGACATACTGCATAGCATAAACAGCCGCAGTTTATAGATACTTATACGCTGTCCGTAGTGATTTTGTAAAACAAGAAGTATATGGTCTGGCGGGCAAAGGGCGTCACCAGGATGCATGAATTAGCAAAAATACAATCTCATTGGTACCAGCACTTTGGATGTGTGTGCCAGCAGATCTCTGTTACAGTGGAGGGTTATAGCTAATAGGGGAGGGGTAATTGGGGATGCAGATCAATAAACCAGGAAAGGATGCGAATCGCCCGGGGCGTCTATCAAATAGATACCAGCCTGCTTGCTATGAGTCGGCAGAACCCCCTGCATTCGGGGACATTAACAGGGTTGCATCTATGTGGAGCTCGAAGGGCTTGTAACAGATGTGTCCTGAACAAAGGCTTTTCTTTATTGGAAAAAAAAATATCATTGTGGCCCCTAAGAAATGAAATATGAGGAAACCAGGAGTGTGAACAACATAACTCACCATGGGCCCTGGGTGGCCATAGTATGGGAAACAAAATAGGCAGTTTGGGGGGGTAGCACGGGCCTAAGCTTCTGGAAGGGGTGCCCCGACTGCATAAGGAGGGCGCCCACTGACTGGGGTGTCCTAAGGTGCAAATTTATTACATGGGCGTTTGCACTTTAAATACGGGGGTATTTGCTTCCTTTTCTCATCCCATGCCTTGAGGCCTTTAGCTAGGGAAGGCTCTGGGGCCTCACTTCCTTCTTGCCCGTGCCTATCTTCAAGTGTCCCTCATCCTCCCTACTGTTACTGGTTTTTGTCTTTTTTGATGTTCGGGGTTTCATTTGTGATATCTCAGCCGCAACCAGCTGACGGAAACTGACGAATTGATGTGGATTTTGCCCGGAAGTCGAGAGTGCTGATTCGGGGAGTCCGTTTGAGCACAAACCGCTCGGGCAGCGATGGTTTACAAAGAATGGATGATGAAAATGTGGTTATTTTTTTTTTTTTTAAAGATTAAGGTAATTGTTACGGAGATCATCTCAAGTCACAGCCGAAGTAATATAACGAATTGATGTGGAATTTGCCCGGAAGTCAGAAGTGCTAATTCGGGATACGGTTGAGCAACCGCTTCGGAAGGCAGCGATAGTTTACAAAGAGACGGACGGAGATTGTGGTTAATGTTGAGTATTAAAGATAACAATGGTTTTCGGGTTGATCATTCTCAGTCACAGCTTGCGGAAAAAGAGAATTGATGTGGATTTTTTCGGAGTTCGAAATTGGTGGTTCGGGGGGAGAGGAGTCCGGATGAACAAAACAACTTTGGCCAAGCTAGGTTTCCAAAAGAAACGAACAGAGATTGCGGTTGATTTTGAGAATATTAAAATAAATAATAATTGTGTTTATCAGCAATTAAATAGCTGTGGACCTTTTCTGCCCAACAGGAAGCCTCGTGTCATCATTCCTTTAGGTGTGTTAGTTAGTCTAGGGGTTTATGGGGTTTAATGTTACGGGTAGGATATGTATCTTTACTAAAGTGCCTTAATGTGGAGTTAAATGGGTATGTTTACTAGCTCCAGTCTAGGGGGCCCATGGCGCCACAACCACCCCCCCGAATTTTGTACTGAAAAGGGCCCTTCCCACCATCTGTTCTGTCTCTCTACCATATACAACAAAAGACCATTTAGCCTTAGAAGGGCCTTCAAAGGTCCTTGATGCGACACAGTCATTAAGAACATGCACCAAGCAATGATGAATCGGTAGCTTTGCACTATTTGTGGTGCACCTTTACACAAAGGTGTGCGACCAGACTACTGCATGTTAAGTACGGCACACGGTCGACATGAGCGCCGGAAGCCCCTTAATTGTGTGCATGGTGCTAATTGCACTCATCCCAAACGTGCTTGCCATGCAAAACCAAATAGCGTGCAGACATTCTAGATACCTGTGCAAGCAGTTTTCACCACTCAAAGAACGTGCAAAGTCCGTCAGCAAAACTGAGGGCAAGCGCTTAGTAAATGTGCCCCCAATTGAAATTTGGTGCAGCGTCGGGTCTCATTTGGCGCAATGGAACATCGCCCAAAACCGGACATTTGTACCAAAACCTGTGCCAAAACATAGAAAACTGTGGAATAAGCCTGCCTAGGCGCTGGTCACAGCAGGGGACAGCAAAGAGAGCTTCAACAAAAGGGTTCAGATGCCTTTTTTTGGCTCAATAACATTTAATGGTATGTTATATAGGAATTGTTTCCCCTAAATCCCTTCCCATCCTATCCATTCCTTGGGTGAACTTGAAGGACATGGTGTCTTGTTTTCAACCGTAATAAACATAGGTACAATGAAAACCCAATGATAAAACCCCCCAATGAGCATTTTTGTTTACATTCAGCCTCTTTATTCTACTTTTCCCCTTCACGTCAGTCTTTGCTCGTTCTGCTGCATAATGACATCATCTCCCTGCGTGATCTTTACCTGTGTCATTTCGCACCGCAAGAACACCGTTCGCAACCATCCGTGTATTTTCGGAGTGATTTGGAAAAGGATCCGTTTATCCATCATTATTAAAGTGATTTAAGTGACCCGTCTTAGGGGAGGGATGATTTGTAGTCTCCTTAGTTAATTGCCAAATTATATACTCTTTTGTATGTTTGTAATTATTGTTAACCAAATGGCGGTTGGGGGTAAATGTTTCTTTGTGTATAAGCCGTGCACATTGTGCATAGATCACAACCGCTTTAACTTAAACATCATGGGATATAGTCCCTCGGCGGTGTTCAGGATTCCTATACATCCAAGGCAAATCAAATCTGTCTTCTGGTTTTATCTAATTAGAGCCATTTGCGTGGAATGGAAGTGCTTATTAGCGCGAGAATCTGATTAAACGCCAATGGTCGTAAGCTTGCAGCGATCGGCCACAGTCACATGTAAGTTGCATAATTGTAAAGTTGTCTTCAGCGCTTCCACGCGTATTATTGCCCGGCTCCTGAGCTCAGCTGGGATTCAATAGTAAATGATCCACATAAAACCACATGTCGGCATTAGGAAGGTGGCTTCCTAATGTTGACATTAGCTCAGCTAGCATTTAAGCCCCCGAACTGCATTGATGTGTAATGAAGTGACCCCCCCCCTGCTTGTTGCGTGGCGGTGAGAGGCAGCGGATGGAATGCAGGCACATGGGAAGAAAAATGTTTTGGGAAATAGGTTCGGGCAGGTTAAAAGTGAAAATGTGGTCAGATACAGTATATCGGCACATACCCTCCGGATATAAGGTCAAAAAAACTAGATTTTTTGCAGCTACTATTGTCAGCTTTTGGTGTTAGAATGTTGACAGTGACAGAGGTTACTTCTATGTCTTTGAAGTGATGGACGTAATTACATTGAAGTTACACAATGGGGGCTACCTTGTACTAAGGGTCCGAATCATTGCACTTTCGTTGGGTTCCCGACGATGTTCCATCTGTGCGCCCCAAAGTGCCCGGCGGTGGCTTTCACACAACAGAATGGTAGGCGTGGCCGTCGGACAACCCGACGGATTCGGAAAAAGACCGTGGAATTTGAAAAGAAGAATTTGTGTTGCAAGATCAAAGTCACTCACATTCACCGAGGACGAAGAAGGTGACTCCGGCGGACCTCGGTGCAGTCAGGCGACACCGGGGGAATAGGGCGCACGGACCTAGTTGGAATCCCGCAGCAGAACCGAATCACGTCGGACAATGTGCCGCTGGATTGCGACTGGACCGTGGAAGTTAAATGTTTTTTTTTGTCTGCCCCCAATGGATTTTTGGCACCAAATTTCAATCAGTGTCAAAATCTTTGCTCATTCCTAAGTGAAATCTGGCAGAAAACAGAAAATATAAGCCTTTTTGGTTACAATCTGCCTAAGTTGAGATACAATTGACACAGAGGTTTGGGCGAAAATTCATTTAAAATCTTGCGTGTGTGAGTACACAGTAAAGGCAGCCGGAAAATGGAGAGATATGGGGTCATGTTACTAAGGGCCCGATTCGCGGGTTCCAGACGGTTACTCCGAATATTTACGTATTTGCGCACGATTTCCCTGATTGACCCCGGGATTTTGGCGCACAGCGAGTCGGATGGGTGGAGATATCAGACGCCGGAAGACTGGAGACGGACTAGTGGTGTGGGGGGGGCGGACGAGCGAAAAACCGACGGCATTCCGGAAAAACATTTTTAAAAAAAATTGTGTTGCGCTTACCTTCATCAGGCATTACGGGCATCGTGGCATTCGGCGACCCTCGGCAGACTTCAGCGCAAGCTAGCGACATCTGGTGGACGGCGGAGGAGAACACTTAGTGGATCGTGGGAAGACCCGAATCCACTGCACAGAACGCGCCGCAGGATACGCGAATGGACCAGGGTTAAGTAAATTGCTGCCCATGTGGGGATCATTTACTAAGGGCCCGATTCGCGGTTTCCCGAGGTGTTGCCCGAATATTTCCGATTGGACTGAATGCCCTGGGGATTTTGGCGCACGTCGTGGCATGCACGCGACGGAAGTGGGGGCGTGTAAGCCGAACGAAAACCGACAGTTCGGAAAAAAACCGCCAGCATTAAGAAAAAAAATGTGTTGTGCGAAAATTACACTTACCTTCACTTTAAGAAATGTAGGCCGGTGTGAATTCCAGGGCATTCCAGCGGCCTCCGGGGGAACTCAGCGCGAGAGCCGCGCCACCTGGTGGACGGCGAAGAAGAAAAATCAACTTAGTGAACTCCAGCCGGACCCGAATCCACCGCAAGAGAAGCGCGCCGCTGGATCGCGAAGGACCGGGGTAAGTAAACATGCCCCAATGTGTCGGTCTGTAGCTTTCTATTGTTGGCAGATTCATTGAGCTGCCATATTAAGCATGACGTACTTGTGGGTGCCATATAAACCAGTTAAAGAAGCGCACCTGCAGTTCCATTATACAACCATAAAGCATAAACATCCTGCTAGACTACTATGTCATGATCCAGAGTGGGGGGTCTTACTTAAATTCTAACTAAATTGTGTCTGGTAATGCTGTGGAGTGGACACCGCAGGCCTGCTCAACCTGAGGAACATACATTTTCTAGAGTAGGGATCAGCTTCTCAAGGTGATCTCTAGTAAAATAGGCAATATTTGATTGACACAACTACATAGTTAGTTTTGTTTTGTGTGTTGGCAATATACTTTCATTTAAAATAGTGTTATATTTATTTACAGGAAGATGTTGTTGCTGCCAATTGTGAAATTATACATATAAAGGGACCTGGAAGCTTTCAACCATTTCCGTCTAGTGTCCCGGCTATAAAGCCGATAATATCATAGGGACCTCCCCGTACCATCATCCAGGACCATTACAGTAAATCCACTAATAACTATGCCCAACTTCTCACCACTGTCGTAGGTGCCATATGCACTTCCGTTTGTACTCCATACACAAGTCACTGATGTGAAGTGGTACCAGGTATGACGGTCTTGCTATATTGTAAATAAAGTGTGCACCTCTGATGTACTGTGTATACTGCCATAAAAGGTGTGCACCTCCGCCTTACTGTGTATAATGCCATAAGTGTGTACCTCCTGCTGTACTGGTATTACTGCCTTAAACGTGTGCACCTCCTGCTGTACTGTGATACTGCAATAAAGTGTGCACCTCCTGCTGTACTGTGTATACTGCCATAAAGTTGTGCACCTCCGGCTGTGACGTTGTTTACAGTCTAAGGGTTGATACCCACTGCTGTGTGCTGTACTGTGTATACTGCCATAAAGCGTGCACCTCCTGCTGTACTATGTGTACTGCCATAAAGTGTGCACCTCCTGCTGTACTGTGTATACTGCCATAAAGTGTGCACCTCCTGCTGTACTGTGTATACTGCCATAAAGTGTTCACCTCCTGCTGTACTGTGTATACTGCCATAAAGTGTGTACCCACTGCTGTATTGTGTATACTGCCATAAAGTGTGTACCCACTGCTGTATTGTGTATACTGCCATAAAATGTGCACTTCCTGCTGTTGGAATATATGTCCTGATGGGACATATATGTGACTTACAAGCAGCTTTCCTAAAGAAATTTGTCACGCCATTCAATTCTATAGGTATGGACTGGGGCAGCACGCTAATTGTGTGTCGCCCCTCCTGGCATCATGCCCCCCGCCCTCCCTTTTTAGTAAAATTTTGGGGTATTTTATTAATGGGTGCTAATTTGAGGAAATTTTACCTCAGATTTGGTCCTCCCTGTATTGTGGTATATTGGGGCGTATTTTGGTTTAGTCCACCCCCCTCTGAGTTGGTTTACCTGTGTACTGGCCCACAGCATCTGCTCAGCAACAGATGTTTTATTGGCCAGAAACAGCTGGGCTATTTTTAGACCAGTTTGCCCAGAGACCGCACCGGAGCTGGAGACAGCACACATGAAGAAAGAAAAGAGTTGCATGGGGCGTCTGAAAGGTGAGTATTAAAAAAATAATTTGTGCTGAAAAACTCGGCTTATACTCGAGTATATACGGATATATGTTACTTTTGTGGCCTTAACCTCCAAGCACGTTGTTACGTGTGTTTTTTTTAATATTAATTGTTAAAAGTGTTTGTTTGCGGGTGTGTGATGCCATGTGGCAGTATGGGTGTCCTGTGGATAAGAGAACTTGGAACAACCGCTTTAAAGGAAATCTACCATTTGCTTTGATGCATTATGAAGCAAACATACCTTGAGGACGCTGTAGCTACACTGAACCCTAGCAGAAATAGACATCTTTTTGACCCTAGACATTATTGCAGGATCGGAGAAGTGGATACTCCTGTACCACCGCAGAAAATGATATAAGCGGGACCACATTGGGACCGAGTCTAAGGGCACCCGGTTTTTCCCAGACCCTGCCGCAAAGCAGGTGGACTTGTTGCGGGTGGTTCCACTAGGTCGTTCCACAAGTGAGACTTTGTCCATGGTGGCAGCCAAGGCAAAGTAAAGAATCATTAAGGCAAACTGTGCTCGGGACAGGAAAAGGTCAAGACAGCAGCACAGGATCGGAGTCGGGGATGTAGAGGAAGATCAGACAGGCACACGGGATCAGAGTCAATAACGGGGAACCGGGGGGTCACAAAGGGAATTCAGAAAACACATAATCGCATGGAACACAGCTTCTCCAGGGCACTAGGAAACACAAAGATCGGCAGGTGTGCAGGGAGAGGAGAGGTTTAAAACCGAATCTGGAGAATGCTGGCCCTTTAAATTTTATGAAACCGGCAGCGCGCCATGGGAAATAGGCGTACGCGCCACACAGCCCACAGAAAGAAATCAGGAGAGGGGGATCTGGTGAGCGTAGCACGGAGGGCATGGTGAGCCCGCGGACCCGCTATGTGTCACGGGAAGCACCGCTGACCAATAATTTAGTAACCACAAAACAATGGAAGTTTGAAGAAGCCACTAGGGTCAAATGGCATCTGACAGTGGGTACATGGAGAGAAGAACTCCAGCTTATTCCACGGACAATGGGGGTCAGTACAAGGGTCTCCTGATTCGCGTTTCCCGACGGTTACCCGACTATTTCCGATATGCGACGATTTCCCCTGAATTGCCCCGGATTTTGGCGCGCCGCGATCGGATTGTGGCCGGCATCGGCGCTGGCATGCACGCGAACGGAATCAGGGGGGGTGTGGCGAATGAAACCCGAAGTATTCGGAAAAAACCGCCACATTTAAAACAAAAAAAAGGGCGGTCGCGGGCTTTGCTCTTACCTTCACATAGGAATAGGCGGTGAACTTGAGTGCGTTCCGAGCGCGTGGCCATACAGCGCGCAGCGCTACCTGGTGGATGTCGGAGGAACTGCCTTAATGAATTCCCGGCCGGACCCAAATCCCACCGCAGCGAAGCGCCGCTGGATCGCGAATGGACCGGACGGGGTAAGTAAATCTGCCCAATGTATTCGTAAGGCACAGTCCTCCATATGGCAAGCGGGCATGCAAGGCTATGTACAAACCGAAAGTTCACGGTCCAGCGAAATGCAAAATACGGGAAAGAAAAAATCACATATTAAGTGACACAATGACACGCCAACTTGGCCAAGGTTGGCCATCCCGTATTGAAAAGTTCGGCTGGCGTTCATTAGGTTCGGTACATTGAAGGCTTACCACCCAGATATACTATTTATACAATATATATAATAAACCAGCTGGAAGAATGATTACGATGGGTGGGAGTGAATAAGCAGGAATCAAACTGATTTGATATGTGAAGGATACGAGAACAGGGTATCCCCCAGCGATAACAACATATGTGTATGGGCATGATTTGTCTCGAGTGAAGCCTTTAAATATGGCCATGAATCCCGCGTAGACACAGAACTTCCATCATCCATTTCTGGCTCAGGTTAAACAACCGCCCCCTTATGGGCCCTGGAAAGAAGTGTTCCAGAGTCTCTGGATTAGATAGTCAAGGACCTGGATCAGGCTTATCGTGTCCTCCACACTCACATTTCCTTGTGTATTTCATCTGAGGTTTCCAGATTCCGCAATATCTCTTCTCTAGTCTGGAAGTTCTAATGTCCCTCCCTCGTATCCAGGGTGAAATCCCAAGGATTCCCATCCACGAAAACATCTTTATCTCTATCGCGCCCAGGGAATAGTTCCTCTCAGGTTATAAAAAAAAAAAGCCGACCCACATTATTAAATAATGTCAATTCTGCCGTAGATGAACATAGAAACAAAGCTCTGTTGTGCACAGAGCTATACGTTTCGCTTTACAGCCCAAGAGGGTGTGTGTGGAAGAGTCTAATCCGAAACCCAAGGCCTCCAATGACCATCATAGCCAGCCACTCCAGGATTCTGTCTCCGGCTGCCCCCCCGAAATACTGTCGACGCCGTGAGATGTATATTATTAGAATAATAACCATTTTTATGCCTGTAAACCACAACAAACCAATTTTCTCTGAAGTTTATCAGGAAGACACAAAGGTTTCTTAGAGTTTCCAACCATTTTTGGTTTTCCCTCTGCTTAAACATCCTTTCTGTGCGAAGGACATTGGGGCAATTACTTACCGTCCTGATTACGATCCCCGAAAGTGCATTGTCCACCGGCATGATAGTTCTGTGCCCGATATCCTGCATGTGTCGCTTCCCCGCTTCAGTCCGACGGAATCACCTTCTTCTTCCTGTGCATTGTAAGTGCTTTACTTGCATCTTAAATCTCGCACTCAGTCGAATCATTAGGATTGTCCAATGCCCTGCTCCCCGATTTCTGGAGCAAATCCGAAAATTTTGAAAATTCGCCGAAAAGGCGCGATCCGTGGTCCCTTAA
The DNA here is from genome assembly GCA_019512145.1 of Engystomops pustulosus. NCBI lineage: Eukaryota > Metazoa > Chordata > Amphibia > Anura > Leptodactylidae > Engystomops > Engystomops pustulosus. The sequence continues at coordinate 2,163,676 of CM033645.1, forward strand.
TAAAATAAGCCCTATGTTACATGAGTTATATTAAGAACATCATAGTCGCATATGTTTATCTAGTAGCTAATTTCAATAAGTTATCTTGATGTCACTCTGCCCCCTTTTTCCTTCCAAAAACTTTAATTTTAACAGCAATTAATCTGGATTTACACGAATTCCTTGTAGACGCAGCAGCTTCCAACTGGTGTCAATCGATAATTTAATAAACATGAATGTGTTACTTTACAGTAAGTGTACATGGGGTTTTAGATGTTTGGCAGGTTACGGATTCCCAAAAGAAAACATACAACCTAATGCAAACAGAAACAAAAATGAAAACAAAAATATCTTCCATTGGAACCAGTTAAAAGAACCTTGTAATTACAAATGGATTCCAGTACGAGGGAGTTCCTCAGGTCTACTAATGGAAGTGAATTTTTGTCTTTTTACATTTTACACGTATAATTAGGCGAAGGTCTAAGTGGTTATGCTAGAGAAGAAGCTGATGCTTTGGGTTGTATGCTCCAATGGAGATCCAACTGTCTGTTTGCCCTTGGTACTTCGATAGATAACTATAACATAAGGTCAGAGGGAACCCCATTAGGACAAAGTGAGAAAATTGCCTCAGTGGCAACCCCTCCGAATAACAGGAGGCGGCAATTTGGAGGTTTTTTCTATAGTTTGTCTCAGGCAGCAAAGAGGTAGGTTCATTCCTGACAAAGGTAAAGGGCAAACTTTAGCAAATAGCAAGATATCTGCTGCTATGGAAGTCAGTAGACCCTACAGATATTCCCTATAGCTAGCACAGGAGGACTACATTTGATGCTTACTATTATTGATAACCCAATAGTATGTGTTAGTGACCATCTACATAGATAACTGGTCTTCTTACTATAGTATAGGACAGTGGTGGCGAACTTATGGCACGGGTGCCAGATGGTGGCACTTCAGGGGCCCTCTTGTGGGCACCAGGGCCAACATTGCCCCAGTACAGAGTTCACCAAGACATGACTCTTAAAAAAATTCACCTGCAGCACAGGCACTCCTCAGCTTCGGAGAGGGTTGAGAGGGCGACGGGCAGTTTACTGATGGAGGTCCTTCTTCTATTGAATTTGTCGGTAGAACGTAGTAGTTACTGCTTAAATGCTGGTGTTGGCACTTGCTATAAATACGTGGGTTTTGTTGGAATTTGGGCATTCGGTCTCAAAAAGTTCGCCCATCATGTGGTTATAGGGGTAAAACTGGCCCCAAATATATACATAGATTTGGTCAATCCAGAGCCTCTGATTGGATCCCCGATATGCAAACATCAGGCCTTGACCACCTGAATACAGACCTGGTCCCCACACCTATAATCCCTAAACTGAACAGACCCAGTTGGAAATCTGAATTACATTATACTAAGCATTCCACCTCATTGTTCTGTGGAGCCTCTCTGTAATACCCTCAAGCTTTAGGGCCTAAACATATATGATATTACAGGTCCTCTTGCAAAGACTATGGGGCAGATTTACGTACCGGTCAATTCGCAATCCAGCCGGCTGCCTTTCTCTGCGGAGGATTCGGGTCTTCTGCGCGATCAGAAAGGTAGTTACTCCGACGTCCACAGGGGGCGCTGCTGCGCGGAAGTGCGTCGAGTGCACGGTGAAGTACACAAGCCAGGCCGGGGTGCAGGGTTGGGTGCAGGGGTGCAGGTAAAGTGCGTGTCAGCGACACAATTTTAAAAAAATACGTCGGTTTCTCCGATCCGACCGGGTTTTTCCGCAGCACACCCCCGATTTCCGTCGTGTGATGCCGGCACAATGAGCCACAATCGAAAACGCGTATGCATCAAAAGTCCCGGGGCAATTCGGGAATCAGTGGCCAAAACTGTAAAAATTGGTTTTTAAACGACATAACAACGCGATTAGGGCCCTTAGTAAAATGACCCCCTATTATCACAATGGGGGAAATTCTGTGTAGGAACTCTGATGAAGTCTATGAAGTCTTTTGACCACGGATAATTGCACAAATTATTGGTCCACAGGTTGCGCTAATTTGTGAGAAATTCAAACAGCAAGCTTTATCAGGGCTACGGGTCAGTTCATCGTGTCTGCTCACAGTTCCTAAGACTTCATTTCTCTTCAGCCATACTTCTCTGCATGTAATTGTGGTCTGGTCTAGTGGTCATCATTGTCATGGGCACCTGTTTGGGTATTGCAGTCCGTAGTATCTGCCAGTCCAGTATGGCACAGGGTCCACTTTTCCCAGTGTCCCCCAGTAGGAGAACTTACTTGGTATCTGTAAGGCCTAAGTTTGAAATGCACCTTTGGCATTTGCTTACTACCTTCAAGATGTGGCATCTATATCTCCTTAAAAGGAGTCCTCCCTTACATGAGAGGTAACTGACCAGCGCTTATACAGTGATGGGGGCAGGGGAAACATTCCTAAAACATGGATTTGTTCCAAACAGAAAACTTATCAACTCATGTCAACAAAGGTTCTCCCAAAACAGATGATAGAATTCCACAGAGGAAGGGAAGAAGGGAGAAGGATTTTGGAAATGATAATTTAAATGTAGCAGGCGGGATACGGCCATAAGGTTTACATCATGGTGGGTGCACGGAGGAGCACCCGCAGAGCAGCAGCAGCAGCTAAAACCGGGATCACGTTTCTTACAGTTTAAGGTCCCTAGGAGCCTAGGCTTTCACACAGCTAGTCATCTTCCTTTGATGTTTTCTTGAGACGTGGGAGTTGCCCCCCCCCCCCCCCCCCCAAAACGTATCCACCCGAGGACGGGAAAGATTGTAAGCTTTTGGTAAGACTAAAACAGCATAAATTGTATTTATTCTTGGCTTGTTGGGGGCAAATGAGAAAAATATATAAGGCAGTCACCGGGTTACATACAAGATTAGGGTCTGGACGGTTTTTGTTTTAAGTTGAATTTGTATGTAAGTCGGGGAAAACTGTATATATTTTATCATGTAATCACAACCGAACTTTTTTGTCTTCTGTGGACAATTGATTTTAAAAAGTTGGGTTGTTTTTGTTTTTTTCCATTTTTAAAAAAAAAGGATGAATATTAACACTAAGCTTCATTACAGGGACACATTTGAGAAACGTTACAGCTGATTTATTGACGCCTGGACTAAAGTACAAACAATTACCACTATCCAGGGGTCCGTTTGTAAAACTAGGGGTCGTATGTAAGTCGAGCTGTTCTTACGTAGGGGGAAAGCCGTATGGCAGTATATTGACTAGAGATGAAAATGTCAAAATTCCAACAAAAAAATCTTTAAAGGAAAATCTACCTCAAAATCATTGGTAAACTGGGGACTTACTCATAACTCCAGGTCCAAATCCTTACATTCTTTTATCACTGGAACTCCTTCCTTTTTTAAAATCAATAGTAACAATTATGCTAATTAGCATATGGGCTCTGGGGGGGCCCGGTACAGAGCCACATGAATGCTGTAGCTTAACCGGCTATTACACTGTGTATGAGCAATCCCCCTCTCCACCCCCACTGTGTGAGATTACAACAGGAAGAGGGGTGGGGGGCGGGAAGTGTGAGGGAGGGGCGGGGGGGGGGGGGACAGGGAAACAGCCTGTGAGTACAGAAAGGACGGAGTCTGGAGGGCCATTCTGGCTCAGTAGCAAATTTAAAAATTGTAGAAGAAGAAGGCCATAGATTAATATAGACAAATATAAGGTTAGCACAGTTCACGGTTTGCCTGGAGTAAGGTTGTCGTAAAAAAAGCAAAAGTTAAAGGTTTCTCCCCCTTCATGTGCAATCCTAAATGACAGGATATTACCCTTTGATATTGACACCCCCATTTCCCTTGCTGAGAAAACCTTGAGTGAGCGCTCAATTTTTCAACAGTGCTCCGCAGGAACAAAATTTAGTATTTACATTAGTACCACGTTTCCTCCGACAACTTCTTATAACCGGACACTGTGAGCAACCTACGCCCGCTCTCTAGGGCGAACCCTAGGCAAAACTTTCTGGTCCAGATTTATGAACATTTCTGTAAGCTGTACTAAGTGAAGTTTGCATTCACATGTTGCAAGGTGAAGGAGAGTACTGAATACGGGCGCACAGCCTTCGATTATTGGCACCATATTTTTTTTTTGGTGCACGTCAACGTACAGCATGAACGACAATTGTTGAGTGGCAATAATAAATTTGGGGCATGCACCGGAAACACCCTTTAGGTGCACATTTTTTTGTCTTGTCGGACCACGAGGCAATCGCCAACACAATAACCCGGCGCAGACAACTTTATAAATAGAGTACAAAAGTTGTGCATGTTCTTTCAGTGCAAAGTGGACAAAAAACTTTGCCAGATCGGACATAAACACCAGATCTGAACAGGCAGAAGTTTTTTGCTATAGTATCAACCTAAGAGGGACGAGGTGCGCTCCCACGCGCCCTCCGCCACCACATCCCCAACACACCCAACACACGGGTTGGAGAAGCCAGAAGGAAAAAACTGGCGGAAGAAGAAGTAATGAATCTCCACCATGTAGTTTCCATGGCCCTAATTAATAGCCAGGCTTCTTAAAATTTTGTTATCTTTCGGGGGCGTGGAATCCCTTTAAGTTAAAGCTACGTGAGGCAATCTAGTATCAAAGTAGATCTGATGGTAGATTGCCTACTTCCGCCTAGCCACTAATGTGTAATTTAATAATCTGGAACCAAAAGTGTTACACAACTTTATTTTAGTAATATGTAAATTACCTGCAGAGGCTACTGGGGATTGGACTAGCTTAGCGGGCTCCGGGAGATAGGGCTACCCACTTCCCCAGTAGCCTCGCAGTTAATTTACATATTACTAAAATAAAGTTTGGGAACAAGTTAGGTTCCAGGATATTAAATTAGGGAAGAGGACAGCAGGAGGAACCCATAGATCTACTTCCAGGTAGATTCCCTAATGGGAGGTTCCCTTTAAGTGCAGTTGAATCTTATGTAACATCTAATATTACAGAAAAGTGGCTGCCAAATGCCCTATATAAAAACAAGCCTTCATCTTTGTACCAACTAGAAGGGAAAGACATACTGATATGCATAACAGCCGCAGTATAGATACTTATACGCTGATCCTGTAGTGATTGTAAAAACAAGAGTTAATATGGTCGGCGGGCAAAAGGCGTCACCAGGCTTGCATGAATAGCAAAAAATACAATCTACTTGTACCAGCACTTTGGAGTGTGTTGCCAGCAGCATCTCTGTACAGTGGAGGGTATAGCTAATAGGGGAGGATGGTAATTGGATGCAGATTCAATAAACCAGGAAAGGATGCGAAGCGCCCGGGGCGTCTATCAAAGGAGATATCCAGCTGCTGCTATGAGTCGGCAGACCCCCTGCATTCGCGGGACATTACAGGTTTGCATCTCTGTGGAGCTCGAGGCTGTAACAGATGTGTCCATGAACAAAAGTTCTTTATTGGAAAAAAAAATATCATTGTGGCCCCTGAAATGACAATATAGGAAACCAGGAGTGGAACAACATAACTCCACCATGGGCCCTGGGTGGCCACGTAGGAATACAAAATAGGCAGTTTGGGGGGGTAGCACGGGGCCTAAGCTTCTGAAGGGTGCCCCGACTGCATAAGGAGGGCGCCCACTGACTGGGGTGCTCCTAAGGTGCAAATTTATTACATGGGACGTTGCACTTTAAATCGGGGGGGGTATTTTGCTTCCTTTCTCTCCCATGCTGGGCCTTGCTAGGGAAGGCTCTGGGCCTGCACTTCATCTTGCCCGTGCCTATCTTCAAGCTGTCCCTCTCCTTCCCTACTGTTACTTGGTTTTGTCTTTTTGATGTTCTTCGCGGTTTCATTTTGTGATCATCTCACCCGCAACCAGCATGACGGCAAATGCGAATTGATGTGATTTTGCCCGAAGTCGAAGTGCTGATTCGGGATGAAGTCCGTTTTGAGCCCAAACCGCTGCGGGGCAGCGATGGTTTACAAAGAATGGATGAAAATTGTGGTTATTTTTTTTTTTTTTTAAAGATAAAGTTAATTGTCGGAGATCATCTCAAGTCACAGCGAAGAATATACGAATTGATGTGGAATTTGCCCGGAAGTTAGAAAGTGCTAATTCGGGAGTACGGTTGAGCAACCGCTTCGGGCAAGCGCAGCGATAGTTTACAAAGAGACGGACGGAGATTGTGGGTTAATGTTGAGTATTAATAACAATGGTTTTCGGTGATCATCTCAGTCACAGCTTTGCGTGAAAAAGAGGAATTGATGTGGATTTTTTCGGAGTCGAAATGGTGGTTCGGGGAGGAGAGGAGTCCGGATGAAAAAACAACTTTGGCAGCTAGGTTTCCAAAGAAACGAACAGAGATTGCGGTTGATTTTGGAATATTAAAATAAATAATTAATGGTGGTTTATCAGCAATTAAATAGCTGGGACCTTTTCTGCCCAACAGGAAGCCTCGTGTCATCACTTTCCTTTATAGGTGTGTTTAGTTATTAAGGGGTTTATGGGGTTAATGTTACGGGTAGGATATGTATCTTACTAAAGTGCCTTAATGTGGAGTTAAAGGGTATGTTTACTAGCTCCCAGTTAGGGGGGACCATGGCGCCACCAACCACCCCCCCAGAATTTGTACTGAAAGGGCCCTTCCCCCATCTGTTGTTCTGCTCTCATATACACAAAAGCCATTTCAGGCCCTTAGAAGGTCCTTCAAAGGTCCTTGATGCGACACAGTCATTAAGAACATGCACCAAGCAATGAGAATCGGTTAGCTTAATGCACTATTTGTGGTGCACCTTTAACTAAAGGTGGCGACCAGACTATGCATGTTAAGTACGGCACACGGTCGACTATGAGCGCCGGAAGGCCCCTAATTTGTGCATTGGTTGCATAATGCACTCATCCCAAAAACTGTTGCATGCAACCAAATAGCAGTGCAGGACTTCTGAATACCTGTGCAAGCAGTTTTCACCACTCAAAGAACGGGCAAAGTCCGTCAGCAAAACTGAGGCAACGCGCTTAGTAAATGTGCCCCCAATGAAAATTTGGTGCAGGCAGGTCTCATTTGGCGCAATGGAACATCGCCCAAAACCGGCATTTGTACCAAACCTGTGCCAAAAACATAGAAAACTGTGGAATAGCCTGCCTAGGCGCTGGTCACAGCAGGGACAGCAGAGAGCTTCAACAAAAAGGGTCAGATGCCTTTTTTTGGCTCAATAACATTAATGGTTATGTATATAGGAATTGTTTCCCTAATCCTTTCATACATCTATCCATTCCTTGAGGTGAACTTAAGGGACATGGTGTATTTTTTCAACCGTATAAAATAGGATAACAATGAAAACCAATGATAAAACCCCCCAATGAGCATTTTTTGTTACATTAGCCCTTCTTTACTTCTACTTTTCCCCTTCACGTCAGTCTTTGCTCGTTCTGCCTGCAATGACATCATCTCCCTGCGGATCTTTACCTGTGTCATTTCGCACCGCAGAAGAACCCGTTCGCACATCCGTTTATTTTCGGAGTGATTGGAAAAGGAATCCGTATCCATCATTATTAAAGTGATTAAGTGCCGTCTTAGCGGGAGGGATGATTGTGTGTCTCCTTAGTAATTGCCAAATTAATTATATCCGTTTGTATGTTTTAAGTATTGTTAACAAAAATGGCGGTGGGGGTAAATTGTTTCTTTTGTGTTATAAGCCGTGCGCCATGTGCATAGATCACACCGCTTTTAACTTAAACATCATGGGATATAGTCCGCTCGGCGGTTTCGGATTCCTATACATCAAGGCAAATCAATCTGTCTTCTGGTTTTATCTAATTAGAGCCATTGCGTTGGAAGGAAGTGCTTATTAGCGAAGATCTGATTAAACCGCCAATGGTCGTAAGCTGCAGCGATCGGCACAGTCACAATGTAAGTTGCATAATGTAAAGTTGTCTTCAGCGCTTCTCCACCGTCGTATTATTGCCCGGCTCCTGAGCTCAAGCTGGGATCAATAGTAAATGATCCACTCGAAAACACCAATGTCGGCATTAGGAAGATGTGTCTTCCTAATGTTGACATTAGCTCAGCTAGCATTAAGCCCGAACTGCATTGATGTGTAATGAAGTGTGTGCTTTGTGTGGCGCGTGAGCTGGTGAGAGGGCAAGCGGCGGAATGCAGGCACATGGAAGAAAATGTTTTGGGAAAGGTTCGGAGGTAAAAGTAATGTGGTCATGATACAGTATCGGCACATACCCTCCTGGATAAAGGTCCAAAAAAACTAGATTTTTTGCAGCTCTATTGTCAGCTTTTGGTGTTTAGAATGTGACAGTGACAGGCGTTACTTCAGTGTCTTTGAAGTGATGGACGTAATTACATGAAGTTACACAATGGGGCTCCTTCATGTACTAAGGGTCCGAATCATTGCACTTTCGTTGGGTTCCCGACGAGTTCCATTCTGTGCGCCCAATTGCCCGGGCGGTGGCCTTTCACACAACAGAATGGTAGGGTGGCCGTCGGACAACCCGACGGATTCGGATAAAGACCGTGGAATTTGAAAAGAAGAATTTGTGTTGCAAGATCAAAGCACTCAACAGTCACCGGGACGAAGAAGGTGACTCCGGCGGACCTCGGTGCAGCAGCGGACGACACCTGGGGGATATGGCGCCGGACCTTAGTTGGGAATCCCGGCAGACAGAACCGAAATAGCGTCGGACAATTGTGCCGCTGGAAATTGCGACTGGGACCGGGAAGTAAATGGTTGCCCCAATGGATTTTTTGGCACCAAATTTCAATCAGTGTCAAAATCTTTGCTCATCCTAAGTGAAAATCTGGACAGAAAAAACAGAAAATATAGCCTTTTTGGTTACAATCTGCCTAACGTTTGAGATACAATTTGAAAACGAGGGTTTGGGCGAAATTCATTTTAAAATCTTGCTGTGTGAGTACACAGTAAAGGCCCGCGAAAATGAAGATATGGGGTCAGTTACCTAAGGGCCCGATTCGCGGTTCCCAGACGTAGTTACCCGAATATTTACGTATTTTGCCCGATTTTCCCTGTATTGCCCGGGATTTTGGCGCAAGCGATCGGATTGTGGAGCATAAGCGCCGGCAGCTGTCGCGACGGACATGGGGGGGGGGGCGGGACGAGCGAAAAAACCCGACGGATTCCGGAAAAACATTTTTAAAAAACATTGTGTTGCCGCTTACCTTCATCAGGTATTAGGGCATCGTGCATTCCGGCGACATCGGCAGACTTCAGCGCAGCTAGCGACATCTGGTGGACGGCGGAGGAGGAACACTTAGTGGATCGCTGGAAGACCCGAATCCACTGCACAGAACGCGCGCAGGATCGCGAATGGACCAGGGTTAAGTAAATTCTGCACCAGTGGGGATCATTTACTAAGGGCCCGATTCGCGGTTTCCCGACGTGTGTTGCCCGAATATTTCCGATGGTACTGAATGCCCTGGGATTGGCGGCACGCGATGGCATGCACGCGACGGAAGTGGGGAGGCGGGGCCCGAACGAAAACCGACAGTTCGGAAAAAACCGCAGCCATTTAAGAAAAAAAATGTGTGGTGCGAAAATACACTTACCTTCACTAAGAAAGGCCGGTGGAATCCAGGGAATTCCAGCGCGCATCCGGGGGGAACTCAGCGCAAGCAGCGCACCTGGTGGAACGCGGAAAAGAAAATAACTTAGTGAATCACAGCGGACCCGAATCACGCAAGAGAACGCGCCGCTGGATCGCGAAGGACCGGGGGTAAGTAAATCATGCCCCCAATGTGTCCTGTAGATTGCTATTGTTGGCAAGATTCATTGCCAGCTGCCATAAAAGCATGACGTACTGTGGTGCCATATAAAACCATTAAAGCAAGCGCACCTGCAGTTCCATTTATACACCCAAAAGCATAAACATCCTGTAGACTACCTATGTCATGATCCAGAGTTGGGGGTCATTACTTAAAATTTACTAACTAAATTTGTGTATGGTAATGCTGTGGAGTGGACACCGCAGGCCTGCTCAACATGGGAAACAATACATTTTCTAGAGTAGGATCAAGCTTTCAAGGTGATCTCTAGTAAATAGCATATTTGTTGCACCAACTACCATAGTAGTGTGTTTTGTGTGTGGCAATATACTTTCATTTAAAATATGTTTATATTTATACAGGAAGATGTTGTTGCTGGCAATTGTGCCAAATTTACAATAAAGGGACTGGAAGCTTTCAACATTTCCGCTCAAGTGCCCGGCTGATAAAGCCGCTAAATCATAGGGACTCCCTGTACCATCATCCAGTACACATTAAGTAAATCCACTAATAACTATGCCACCCCAACCTATTTCTGCTTCACTAAGTGAGTCCGTATGAGGTTTGCCATAAAATCAAGTGCTGCACCCTCCTGCTGTACTGTGTATACTGCCATAAAGTCGTGCACACTCGCTTGACTGTGTATAATGCCATAAGTGTGTACCTCCTGCTGTACTGGTATTACTGCCTTAAACGTGTGCACCTCCTGCTGTACTGTGATACTGCAATAAAGTGTGCACCTCCTGCTGTACTGTGTATACTGCCATAAAGTTGTGCACCTCCGGCTGTGACGTTGTTTACAGTCTAAGGGTTGATACCCACTGCTGTGACTGTGTATACTGCCATAAAGCGTGAACTCCTGATGACTATGTGTACTGCCATAAAGTGTGCCACCTCCTGCTGTAATGTGTCTACGGCCAAAAGGGGGCACCTCCTGCTGTATGTGTTATCTGCCATAAAGTGTGCACCTCCTGCTTGTACGTTGTTATACTGCCCTAAAGTGTACACCTCCTGCTGTACTGTGATACTGCCATAAAGTGTGCACCTCCTGCTGTATGTGTATACTGCCAATATAAAGTGTCACCTCAATGCTTACTGTGTGTATAATGCCATAAAGGTGTACCCACTGCTGTTATTGTGTATACTGCCATAAAGTGTGTAACCACTGCTGTATTGTGTTTATAGGCCAAAAATGTGCCATTTCTGCTGTTGGAATATATGTCCTGCGGGAATATATGTGACTTACAGCGCTTCCTAAGAAATTTGTCACGCATTCAATTCTATCGGTATGGACTGGGGCAGCACGCTATTGTGTGTCGACCCCTCATGGCATCATGCCCCCCCGCCATCCTTTTTCAGTCAAATTTTGGGGTATTTTATAAGGGTGCTTAATTTGGGATTTTACCTCACATTTGGTACTCCCTGTATTGTGGTATATTGGGGCGTATTTGGTTTAGTCCACCCCCTCTGAGTTGGTTTAACGTGTAAAGGCCCACAGCATTGCTCAGCAACGAGTTTTATTGCCAGAAACAGCTGGGCATTTTTTAGCAGTTTGCCCAGAGACCGCCAACGGAGCTGGAGACAGCCCAAATGAAAGAAAGAAAAGAGTCATGGGGGCGTCTGAAAGGTGAGTATAAAAAAATAATTTGTGCTGAAAAACTCGGCTATACTCGAGTATAATACGGATTATATGTTATTTTGCGGCTTAACTCAAGCACGTTGTTACGTGGGTTTTTTAAATAGAATTGTCAAAAGTGTTTGTTGCGGGTGTGTGATGCCATGTGGCAGTATGGGTGTTCCTTTGGATAAGGAAACTGGAACAACACTTTAAAGGAATCTTACCATTGCTTTTAGCATTATGAAGCACACATACCTGAGGGGACGCTGTGTTTTTGTTGTAGCTACAATGATTGCAGAAAACATATCTGTTTATTCCATGAAGGAGTGGTTTTGCTTGAAAAAACAATGATAAAATAATGATAAGGGGCCTCTGTCCCCAACTCCGTGGCTGCCCAGTGATCTCCTCTTAACCATAACTAGGCAACTGATTTTATTTGTGTTGTCCCTGCAGGCAGAAGTAAGAATAGTAATCGATCTGTGCAGCATCCCCCAGCTGCTCTGTATGACATCAGTCAGTTTTTGATTAGTCCTGTCTGGAAAGTTCGGCACTCCTGTGTATGTAGAAAGAAGTAATGGGGCTCATTACTAATGGTTTCCGAACGCCGCACTTAAGCGGGTTCCCCCCCGAATATTTCCGTTTGCCCTGAATTGCCACGGGACTTTGGCGCACGCGACAGATGTGGGCGCATCGGGCAGCCGGCTTTCACGCTACAGAAATTCAGGACGGCGTGGGAGTCGGGGAAAAACTGATAGGTATTTGGTAAAAAAACTGCGGAATTTAAACAAAACAGCGAACGGAGTGCGAAACCCCGTCAGAATTCAAGCAGGAGCGCGACACCTAGTGGACATCGGGTCCGGCAGACGTGCACACGGCAGAACACGAATTCAGCGTGGAGGGAGAAACGCGATGCTGGATTGCGAATTGGGACTGGCAAGTAAATCTGCCCCAATTATGTTTTGGAACACAGTACCCAGCTTTCCCAAAGTGCTGAATTTTATAATGTTTTTTTTTTAGCAAAACTACTCAATTCAGAGATTAAACAAGATATGTTTGCGTCAGTGTAGCTAAAGCATTCTCAAGGTAAATTTGGTTCACAAGCATAAAAAACACATGTAGCTCTCCTTTAAGCAACCACAATTTGCCATACATGCACAATCACCAGGATCATTAAGACATAGGGGGGTAATTTAAATAAAGGGCCACGATTAGAGTTTTCACGAAGTGGTCGAAATAGAAAGTAGGTGTGAAGAGTAGGAGGCGAGTAATGTCATCCAGGGAGAGAAGGGATAGGGAAAAGATGGAGGGGGCCCCATACATTGCTAGAAACCCCCACGTGATATGAGGCCAGGGGAGGAAGAACCGAGGATCGGAGGGAGGAAAGAAGACGGACAAAGGGGGGGGGGGCGTGGCCGAACAAAAACCCGACGGATTCGGAAAAACCGCCGCATTTGCACTTACCTTCACTCAGCCCGGCTCGGTGAACTCCAGCGCGGTCCGATGCTTTTCAGCGCAGCAGCGCCACCTGGTGGACGGCGGAGGAACTGCCTTAATGAATCCCGGCCGGACCCGAATCCAGCGCAGAGAACGCGACGCTGGATCGCAAATGGACCGGGTAAGTAAATCTGCCCCATAATTTTATTTCCAAATGCCAGAAGGGGTTAAATAAATAAATTCCCATAATTTTATTTCCAAATGCCAGAAGGGGTTAAATAAATAAATTCCTCAATAACGTAAATTCTTCCATCCCTTTATGTTATCGGCATGTCATATTTTTTAGAGTCAAAATAACTGAGGCACAAAAAAATGAGGAAATTTAAGACTTTTTCATGCCCTGGAAACCATGGTAAAAACAAAATGATACTCACAGCCACGGGATGAAAAACATCCAATTCTGAGAAAGCTGATCTTTGGGGAAATACTCTCTTCATTGGCCAGATTTCCAGGGGCCGACTAGAATCGTATTTTCTTAACCTCCTCGTAATAAAAACAGACACAAAACGTCAGAATGGACCTTGTTATCGAGATACAAAGAGTCTCTTCATAGCGGCTCCGGGCCTCGGGCGGCACACGTGCTGCTCTATGGTAATGGGATTTTCTTCTAGTCATCATAGATATTATTGTCTCCGGATGAATAATGATTTTATTTTATTTTTTTAGGTAATTATTATAACATACATTAACGGCAAGGTATATCAATGCAGAATACAGAAGTAGAAGCTTCAACTGAGTAGAAGTTTTACAGTCCTGGAATTTACTATGGACAAGGGAAAGCCATAAACACGTATGACGCTCACATCTTGTCGTAAAATAAGTTCTTGCCATGCATTCATAAATCATTATTTCCATATTGCAGCTTCTTCTACATTCAGAATTCTGGCTAAAGAAAATGAATTCCCCTCATTATTCTCCATTGACATTGCTAAATGTAGGGGAAAGGAGCGGCACTCACCCTCTCCCCCTCTCCCCAGCGCCGATGTATGTCCGCCGTACTACAGTACGACAGGCATACATCATGTGAATGTAGCCTAAGTTCTCTGCTGTGAGACTGAAGGGGGAAGGGGTGTGGTTGATGGACAGGAATTGGCTAAGGGTGGGGAGTAACATGATTTTCTGTATCAAACTGAGCTATCTGCTGTGAGATGGGAAGGAGTGTAGCTGAGGGTGGGGAGTAACAGGGCATTCTGTATAAAACTGAGCTGTCTGCTGTGAATGAGAAGGGTTGTGGCTGAGGGAGGGGAGTAACAGGGCATTCTGTATCACACTGAGCTGTCTGCTGTGAGATGAGAAGGGTTGTGGCTGAGGGAGGGGAGTAACAGGGCATTCTGTATCACACTGAGCTGTCTGCTGTGAGATGGGAAGGAGTGTAGCTGAGGGTGGGGAGTAACAGGGCATTCTGTATCACACTGAGCTGTCTGCTGTGAGATGATTGCAGAAAACATATCTTGTTTATCCCTGCAACGGGTGTTTTGACTGAAAAACAAGATTAAAATAATGATAAGAGGTGCTCTGTCCAACTCCGTGGCTGCACCCAGTCGATCTCCTCTTACCATAACTATGGCACTGATTTTATTTGTTTGTCCCTGCACAGAGTAAGATAGTAATCGATCGTGACAGACATCCCCCAGCTGTCTGTGATGAGTCATCCAGCTCAGTTTTGATAGTCCGTGTCTGGAAAGTTCGGCACCTCCTGTGTATGTGAAAGAATGTAATGGGGCTCATTTACTATGGTTAGTTGGTTGTGTGAGTTTAAAGTCCGAACGCCGCACTTAAGTACGGGTTCCCCCGAATATGTCCGTTTCGCTGCCTGAATTGCCACGGGACTTTGGCGCACGCGACCTAGATGTGGCGCATCGGGCAGCCGGCTTTCACGCTACAGAAATTCAGGACGGCGTGGGAGTCGGGGAAAAACTGATAGGTATTTGGTAAAAAAACTGCGGAATTTAAACAAAACAGCGAACGGAGTGCGAAACCCCGTCAGAATTCAAGCAGGAGCGCGACACCTAGTGGACATCGGGTCCGGCAGACGTGCACACGGCAGAACACGAATTCAGCGTGGAGGGAGAAACGCGATGCTGGATTGCGAATTGGGACTGGCAAGTAAATCTGCCCCAATTATGTTTTGGAACACAGTACCCAGCTTTCCCAAAGTGCTGAATTTTATAATGTTTTTTTTTTAGCAAAACTACTCAATTCAGAGATTAAACAAGATATGTTTGCGTCAGTGTAGCTAAAGCATTCTCAAGGTAAATTTGGTTCACAAGCATAAAAAACACATGTAGCTCTCCTTTAAGCAACCACAATTTGCCATACATGCACAATCACCAGGATCATTAAGACATAGGGGGGTAATTTAAATAAAGGGCCACGATTAGAGTTTTCACGAAGTGGTCGAAATAGAAAGTAGGTGTGAAGAGTAGGAGGCGAGTAATGTCATCCAGGGAGAGAAGGGATAGGGAAAAGATGGAGGGGGCCCCATACATTGCTAGAAACCCCCACGTGATATGAGGCCAGGGGAGGAAGAACCGAGGATCGGAGGGAGGAAAGAAGACGGACAAAGGGGGGGGGGGAGTGGCCGACCTCCGAACAAAAAAACCCGACGGATTCGGAAAAACAAAAAAACAAAAACCGCCGCATTTGAACTTACCTTCACTAAAGCCCCGGCTCGGTGAACTCCAGAGAGGTCCGTGCTTTTCAGCGCCGGCAGCGCACCTGGTGGACGGCGGAGGAACTGCACTAATGAATCCCGGCCGGGACCCGAAAGCCCAGCGCAGAGGACGCGACGCTGGATCGCAAAAGGACCTCTTCAAGGGTAAGGAATCGGCCCCACATAAATTTTATTTACAAAGGCCCAGAAGGGGTTAAATAAAATAAGATTGCCTCAAAACAGTTAAATCTTCCATCCTTTATGTTATCGGCATGTAACATTTTTAGAGTCAAAAATAACTGAGGCACAATAAAAAAAAATGACGGAAATGTAAAGGAACTTGTTCCATGCACCTGGAAACCATGTAAAAAACAAAATGATACTCACAGCCACGGGATTGAAAAAACATCAATTCTGAAGAACAGGGAAAGCGGAATCTTTGGGGAAATACTCTCTTATGGCCAGGATTTCCAGGGCCGGACTATAGAATCGTATTTTCTTAACCTCCTAGTATAAAAAAGACACAAAACGTCAAGAATGGACCTTGTTATAGAGATACAAAGAGGTCTCTTCATAGCCGGCAAGAAAGGACTCGCGGAGGACAAAAGTGGGCGATGGGTAAAGTGGTCGGATAGTGATTAGAGTATATAATAGATATTATTTGGTCTAAGGACCATGAATAATGATTTTATTTTATTGTTTTAGGCTAAGTTATTATGTACATACATTAACGGCAAGGTATATTAAATGCAGATACAGAAGTAGAAGCTTCAAATGATAGGAAGTTTTTACAGTCCTGGACTTTATATGGACAAGGGAAAGGCCATATAAACACGTAGACGCCACATCTTGTCGTTTAAAATAAGTTCTTGCCCATGCATTCGTAAATTTTCCATTAATTTCCATATTGCAGCTTTCTCTACATTCGAATCGGCTAAAAAATGAATTTCCCCTTCATTATTCTCCCGGGAAAGGGAATAAAGGGAGGGTGAGGAAAGGAGATGGGAAAGAAAAGACTGCACCAGTATGATAAAGCGCCCGCTGTATGTCGACGTACTACGACAGACAGGCATTACATAAGTGAATGTAGCCTAAGTTCTCTGCTGTGAGAACTCATGAAGGGGGAAGGCGGTCTTATTCTTCGGCTCTGGGTTGATGGAGACCAGGAATTGGATAAGGGTGAGGGAGAGAGTACGAGAGATAGAGTAAAATGATTTTCGGATTCAAACCAAACTGAGCTATCTGCTGTGAGATGGGGAAGGAGGTAGCTGAGGGTGGGGAGTAACAGGGCATTCTGTATTAAAACTGAGCCACTCTCTAACATCCCCTCGGTTCATCGAGGAGTATCTTTTCCCCCCTTAGCTCTCCTTTAAGCAACCACAATTTGCCATACATGACACAATCACCAGGATCATTAAGACATAGGGGGTAATTTACTAAAGGCCCGATTCGCGTTTTCCCGACGTGTTACCCGAATATTTCCGATTTGCGACGATTTATCCTGAATTGCCCCGGGATTTTGGCGCACGTGATCGGATTGTGGCGCATCGGCGCTGGCATGCACGCGACGGAAATCGGGGGGGGGGGCGTGGCCGAACAAAAACCCGACGGATTCGGAAAAACCGTCACACTGAGCTGTCTGCTGTGAGATGAGAAGGGTTGTGGCTGAGGGTGGGGAGTAACAGGGCATTCTGTATCACACTGAGCTGTCTGCTGTGAGATGGGAAGGGATGTGGCTGAGGGTGGGGAGTAACAGGGCATTCTGTATCACACTGAGCTGTCTGCTGTGAGTATTTGTGCAATCCTCCAGCAGAGGGGTCGTATCCGAGGAAGCCATCTCGTTTCTAATGAACAAAATACCTACATTATAAGAAATTATCTTCACACAGGAACATTTTTTTAAATAATATCTAATTGAAGAAATGTTTATATATGGCAGATTTATCAAACTGAATGTGAGTGCCCAGACGACAAGACCCCTTTAAGTTTTTTACTTTACCCACCCAGGCATTTTCATCTCATCTCTCTGCTATTTCCACAACCTATACCTAGACCATATTTGCATCCAGGTAAGCCCCCAGACCTGTCCTTGTATCTCACGCCTATCTCTGTCATGTGGTAGTTATTTTAGTCTATTTTCCCATGTCTTTTTTAACTTTTTTTAATGACTTCTATTGGAATTTCTGCATTATTGTATTATGTATATATACAAATATTGTTATAGTTTTTTACCGTACTAATGTGTGTTTAGACCTACCCCTACTCATCTGTGTATAGCTATGTGCTGCTGGTAATCTCTTGATCATTGAGAAATGCCCAAGTTTTATATGGAATTTTATACTCCACATATTTATGTCATTACCCCCCCCCCCCTACTTTGTTTAATGTTTTTTAGTGTATATGCTAGGACCTGATGAAGAGGACAGTACTGCCTTGAAACGCGGTCGCGTTACCGAAAAATAATAAAATATTCGCTACTATCCAGAGCCCATCTTTCTTATTTAGACTTAGGGGCAGCGCGCACATACAAACCTGTGTTTTTTCTTGACACTATTGTCTCTTTCTCTACATTACATTGGATCACAGGATCTCCTGTGTGCCCCAGGGTACGCTGCAGCCCACCACAACGCTATTTTTCACCTTTACCCTCTCCCTTTAGATTGTAGACCCTTCTACTCACAACATAACCAGGCGCCACGTGTCTCCCTCTATCACCTCTACATTGGACAACCCGACGGATTCGGACAAACTGCGGAATTTAAAAAAACGGAATTGTGTCGCAAGATCAAGCACTCACATGCACCGGGAAGAAGAAGGTGAACTCCGGCGGAACTCGGCGCAGAAGCGACGGATACAGGAACTCAGACGCACGACCTTAGTGAATCGCGGCAGACCCCAATCCACATCGGACAACGCACCGCGGGATCGCAACTGTACCGTGTAAGTAAATGTGCCCCAAAGTGTATATACTATTATAGTGTATATTTGAGGTCTATATACTGTATGTTTGTTTATGATGTGTATATACTGTAAGAGTGTGTATATGCTATATGTATAAGAGTATAAATGTATATATCAGTGCAGTAATATGTGGGAATGAGTATATTCTTATATTTATGTGTGTAAAAGTGTATATATGAGTGTATATTTGAGTATGTTATAACTTATAAGTAATATTCTTGTACATAGGGGGCAGTATTATAGTAGTTATATTCTTGTACATAGGGGGCAGTATTATAGTAGTTATTATTGTTACATAGGGGCAGTATTATAGTAGTTATATTCCGTACATAGGGGGGAGTATTATAGTAGTTATATTCTTGTACATAGAGGGCAGTATTATAGTAGTATTCAATGTACAGGGGGCAGTATTATAAGTAGTTATATTCTTGTACATAGGGGAGTATTATAGTAGTATATTCTTGTACATAGGGCCAGTAGATAGTAGTTATATTCTTGTACATAGGGGGGCAGTATATAGTAGTTATATTCCTGTACATAGGGGGCGTATATAGTAGTTATATTCTGTAATAGGGGGCAGATTATAGTAGTATATTCTGTACATAGGGGGCAGTATTTAGTAGTTTATTCTTGAGATAGGCGTCAGTATATAGTTATATCTGTACATAGGGGCAGTATTATAGTGGTTATATTCCTGTAATAGGGGCAGTATTACAGTAGTTATATTCTTGTACATGGAGGTAGTATTATAGTAGTTAATTATTGTACTAGGGGGCAGTATTTAGTTTATATTTTGTACATAGGGGGCAGTATTATAGTAGTTAATTCTTGTACATAGGGGGCAGTATTTAGTAGGTATATTCTTGTACATTGGGGGCAGTATTATAGTAGTTATATTCTTGTACATAGGGGGCAGTATTATAGTAGTTATATGTCCTGTACATAGGGGGGAGTATTATAGTAGTTATATTCTTGTACATAGGGGGCAGTATTATAGTAGTTATATTCTGTACATAGGGGGAGTATTATAGTAGTTATATTCTTGTACATAGAGGGCGATATAGTAGTATATTCTGTACTAGGGGCCAGTATATAGTAGTTATATTCTTGTACATGGGGCAGTATTATAGTAGTTATATTTGTACTAGGGGGCAGTTTATAGTAGTTTATTTTGTACATAGGGGGGCAGTATTATAGTAGTTATATTCTGTACTAGGGGCAGTATTATAGTGTATAGTCTTGTACATAGGGATAGGGTATTTATAGTAGTGTATATTCTGATGTACATAGGGGGCAGTATTAAGTATTATATTCTTGTACATAGGGCGAGTATTATAGTAGTTATTTCTTGTACATAGGGGCAGTATTATAGTGTTATATTCTTGTAATAGGGGAGTATTAACAGTATTATATTCTTGTACAATAGGGAGTATTATAGTTATCTTTGTACATAGGGGGCAGTATTATAGTAGTTTATATTCTTGTACATAGGGGGCGTATTATAGTAGTTATTTCTGTAATAGGGGCAGTATTTATAGTTTGATATTCTTGTACATAGGGGGCAGTATTATAGTAGTTATATCTCTGTACATAGGGAGCAGGATTATAGTAGTTATATTCCGTACATAGGGGGCAGTATTATAGTATTATATTCGTGACATAGGGGGCGTATTATAGTAGTTTATTCCTGTACATAGGGGGCAGTATTTATAGTAGTTATATTCTGTACATAGGGGGCAGTATTATAGTAGTTATATTTTCCTGTACCTAGGGGCAGATTATAGTAGTATATTCTTGGACATAGGGCGTATTATAGAGTTATATTCTTGTACATGGGGGCAGTATTATAGTAGTTATATCCTGCTATAGGGGCAGTATTATAGTTTATATTCTTTTACAGAGGGGCAGTATTATAGTAGTTATATTCCTGTACATAGGGGGCAGATTATGTATTAGTTATATCTCTTGTACATAGGGGCAGTATTATAGTAGTTATATCCTGTACATAGGGGGCAGTATTATAGAGTTTAACCTGTACATAGGGGCAGTATTATAGTAGTTAATTCTTGTACATAGGGGCATATAGTAGTTATATCTTGCAATGGGGCAGTATTTATAGTAAATCCTGTACAAGGGGCAGTATTATAGTAGTATATTTCTTGTACATAGGGGAGTATTATAGTAGTTATATCTTGCCATAGGTGCAGTATATGTAGTATTTCTGGACATATTCTTTTGGAGTATTTAGTAGAGTTATTATTACTTGTACTAGGGGACAGTATTATAGTAGTTATTTCCTGTACATAGGGGCAGTCTATAGTAGTTATATCTTTCATGGACAGTATTATAGTAGTTACTGTACATTGATGCATATAGAAGACAGTATTAGGGAAGGTATGTCCAAATTATTTTCTATATAATGGATACTTTTATAGGATGATTAATCTGTCTTCCCACTTCTTTACTCCTCTCTCATTTCTTTATTGTTCTTTGTTTTACTACATCTATGTATCCCCCCCACCACCACATATTTGCACTATATAAATAGAGGTACCTGGCTACGTAGGGTATGTGAGCCCAATGGGATTATGGGTTTGAACAGACTTCAGATTTGTCTCCTGACTTACTGGATATTACAATATCAGGGCTATGATTTAACTCTAAGACTCGGAAACAACTGTTCCCAATTATCTTCTCTTCCCAGAAGGCTTTTTACCCTGTGGCCGCGCAAGAAACATAATTGAAACTTTAAAATTTGCAAACCCCATGAAAAGAAGCTTTTCAGGTTCCCCATAATATTAAACAAATACAGCGTGTTATTTTACCAGCCCGTTTACAATAGATGTTGGTGAGTGGGATATTGGGGGTTATGGTAGCGCTTGTGGTTTGGCGACCGTGCGCTTCACTAGCATCGAATTGCGTGTATATTTTCGGGAAAAAAGGATTAAGACCTTGCTCACTTTTTATATCTCATTTTTAGAATTTTAGAATTACTCTACATACTCTATATACAGGCGGTCCCCTACTTAAGAACACCTGACTTACATACGACCCCTAGTTACAAACGGACCTCTGGATGTTGCTAATTTAGTCCTAGGCGACTATAAACAGCTATAACGGTTATCAGGTGTCTGTAATGAAGCTTTATTGTTACTCCTGGTTCTTATGACAATCCAAAACTTTTAAAATCCAATTGTCACAGAGACCAAAAAAAATTTGGCTGGGGCTACAATAATAAAATATACAGTTCCGACTTACATACAAACTCAACTTAAGTACAAACCTACAGACCCTATCTTGTATGTAACCCGGGGACTGCCTGTAGTTGCTTTCCACCAGTTATTTAACCTGACCACTAGGGGCGCTGTTTTATAGTACAAGATCCTGCCAATCTTACAGGGTAGAGGCTATTATAACCACGAGTTCCGTGGATCCTGACCATCTATCGGATTCGGATCCACCCACGAACCACCCCTCTATTGACAATCCATTAACGCGGATATTCTAGGTCAAATTGTGCGATCTTGTTTTGTCTCTACGTGCGATAGCCTTCCAGCCCCCTGTAGTATATAGCCTTCCAGCCCCCTGTAGTATATAGCCTGCCAGCCCCCTGTAGTATATAGCCTGCCAGCCCTTCTTTGAGGTTTCCTTCTTTGGTCGGTTAACAATATGATCAGGCGCATTTCCTTTGTGCTATACAAATACCATCCATTTCCTTCTCTCTGTGTCCGCGGCGTTAGCTCTGCTACATTGACTCTCTGGATGTATGTAACATAAGCAGGGCCCATCACACATGACATATAATCCTGCCTGTAGCGTGTTACTCCGATGACTACGGGCAGTAAATTATATGTACAGCATATACACACATACATAAATGTACAGCATATACACACACATGCATAAATGTACAGCATATACACACATACATAAATGTACAGCATATATACACACATACAGAATATATACACACACATACATAAATGTACAGCATATACACACACATACATAAATGTACAGCATATACACACACATGCATAAATGTACAGTATATACACACATACATAAATGTGCAGCATATATACACACATACAGAATATATACACACATACACACACATGCATAAATGTACAGCATATACACACACATACCTAAATGTACAGCATATACACACACATACATAAATGTACAGTATATACACACATACAATATACACACACTATACACCGTACAGTATACACATACAGAATATATACACACACATACACACATACATAAATGTACAGCATATACACACATACATAAATGTACAGCATATACACACACATACATAAATGTACAGCATATACACACACATACATAAATGTACAGTATATACACACATACAATATACACACACTATACACCGTACAGTATACACATACAGGATATATACATCACACATATGTTATGTAAATACTATGCTCTACAATTCGCAGCATAATATGTATATAATGGTGCACTTCCTCCACTCTTTAGGTCGGATGCCGGGGGCCCCTGATATTGCGAGGCCCCATAGAATCTGTTATGGCTGCTACCCCTGTAGTTACACCCCTGTCTAGAGTTCACCCAGGGGTGTCTCATACAGTGTAGAGGATTGCCTACCCAATATCAGGGCAATATGACCATCAACATAGTCATACGTGGGCTTCATTTTTACTTGACAGGCTGTATTTTGTAAAGGTGCCATTTGACTATTTATTTAAAAGTATCACGCAAAAACTAATAGTTATTACTAACGATAACAAAAAAAGGGCTTTTTTTAAAGAAAAAAAAGAAAAAGAGGAGTAAAAGGGGGGGGGGGGGGGGGGGGGGGGGGGAAAGGGAAAAAAAAGGGAAGGAGAGGAAGGCTGTCCGCCGATCCTGTCCGCCCCCGCCCCCCCTGTTATAATAGCCTACACCCCCATGTAGTAGATACCTATCAACTTCCTGTATTTAGCCCTCCTCCCCCTGGATATAGCCTGGGGCTCTCCCCCTGGACGTTTATATATGCCTCGGTGCAGCCCCCTGTTTATCTAGCCTGCCACGCCCCCCCTGTAATTCTTAGCCTTTGAGCCTGCCACTCCCCCTTGTAATACGCCGGTCATCCTATATGCCTTTCACGCCCCCTGTAGTATTTGTATCTACTTTCGCAACATATAAGCCGTTTCAACCCCCTGTAGATATGCCTTTAGATAGCCTAGCCAGCCCCCTTTAGTATATATCGCCTTCCAGCTTCCGCCCGCCCTGTAGTATAAAAGCCTGACAGCGCCCCTGTAGTATATGCCTCAGCCCCCGGTCGTATATCTATCCGCCCCCAGCCCCCTTAGTATTAGCCTCCAGCTCCCCTGGATATATAGCCTTATCATTTCCAGCCCCCTTTATTTATTCGACCGCTCCATCCCCCTTTGGTCTTTAGCCCTTCCAGCCCCACTGTATTATATCGCCTGACACCCTGACCAAGGCCCCCTGTAATTAACATATAGCCTACCACAGCCCCCTGTAGTATAGTAGCCATCCTGACTGACTGCCCCCTGTCGTATATACCTTCCAGCCCCCTTTAGTATATCTATAGCCTGCCAACCCCTGTGAGTAATATATCCTCCTGGCCTTCACCGTATATAAAGCCTGCCCAGCCCCCTGTAGGTATATAGCCTGTTACCGCCAACCCTGTAGTACTTCGCCTTAACAAAATAGCGCCCCGCTGTTCTTCCTATTATCCCTTCTGTCCATTTCACGCCCCCTTATATAATATAGCCTTCCAGCCCCCTGTAGTATATAGATAGCCAGCCTGACAAAGCCCCCTGTAGTTTATTAGCCGCCAGACCTTCTTTGAGTTTCCCTTCCTTCTCTTTGGTTTTCTTTTGTGTCAGTTAACAATCTTATCAGGGCTCCTTTCCCTCCTTTTTGCTAAACAAATACCATTACCATTTCCTTCTCTCTTTGGTCCGCGGTGTTAGCTCTGCTACAATTGATCTCTTGATGTTGTAACAATAAGCAGGAATGGCCCCATCACAATACACATGACATATAACAAGCCTCCTGTATCGTGTTACCTACCTTTTACGACTTACCTGACACTACTACTACTTCCGATGACTACGGCAGTAAATTAATGTTAAAATTAGTGACTTTTCCACTGGAATGACAATTTGAGATTTCTGATGTGAATCCATCGCTCTGTTGAAAGACGAAATAGTCATTAATGGCTTTTCCTCCCCCGGGGAAGACTTCCTGCAGATGAAAAGGTCCACAGGCTTCTTACTCGCCCCATCTACACTACAAAGCAGCGCTATCATACACCGGGGAGATACGGACACAGCCATGTAAGTATTATTTATCACTAATTATTGTGTACCCCCTCAAAAGAATGTATAACAGGTCATACCGATGTCTTATACAGTTTCACTGACAAGGCTGCAACTATGGTGGCAAACAGGGCATTTAACCCAGTGCCCCCTGTCCTATAGGAGCGGGCCCCCTACATGTGGTTTAATCTAGCTTTTTGATCTTCTCTATCTATCTATCTATCTATCATCTATCTATCTAATATCTATCTCATACTATCGATCGATCTCATGCTAGCATCTATCTCATATCTTCTATCTATCTATCTTCTATCTCATATCTATCTATCTCATATCTATCTATCATCTCTCTCATATCTAATCTATCTATCTATCTCATAGCTATCTATCTCTCTATCTCCTATCTATCTATCTATCTATCTAATCTATCTACTATCTCTCTCATCTATATCTATCTATCTATCTAATTCTATCTATCTTATCTCAGATGTATCTATCTCATATCTAATCTATCTCATATCTATCATCATTCTATCTATCTAATCTTATCTATCTATCATCTATCTCATCTCTATCTATCTCATATCTATCTTCTATCTATCTTCTATCTATCTATCTATCTGCTAATCTACTATCTATCTTCATACTATCTATCTATCCTCTTTCTATCTCCTATCTATCTATCTCCTCTATCTATCTATCTACTCTCTATCTATCTATCTATCTATCATCTATCTATCTATCGATCTATCTATCTACTATCTATCTATCTCATATCTATCTATCTCATATCTATCTTCTATCTATCTATCTATCTATCTATCTTCTATCTATCTATCTTCGCATATCTATCTATCTATCTCTTATCTATCTCATATCTATCTATCTCATATCTTATCTATCTCATATCTATCTATCTCTCTCATATCTATCTATCTATCTATCTACTATCTAGCTCATATCTTCTATCTCATATCATCTATCTATCTATCTATCTATCTATTTATCCTATCTCTATTATTTATATATAAGCTATGTTATATTTATGCATTCTAAAATATATCTACTACTGGTGTACTCCAAAGTGTTTTTATAAAGGAGCCTCTCTGACTGCCCGTGACTGTTCAGAATCGATTTTTTTGGGGCCCCACTTTTAGTTTTTGCACATGGTCCTCTGGTGTCTAAAACAAGCCTGGTCACTATGCCTCTCCCTATGGGATTAGAGCCAGCCATTCTAAAATAAGACTTTTATTGATGTCCTCTGTTCCAGTCATGGGGTGGGGAAGTACAGTATACAGTCAATCTAGCCCCCTCCTCCCTGACACTACTACCCAAAAGGAGAGAGATATGTGACTCCCTGTACAAGAAATTCCCAGGGATGGATGAGGAGAGGCTACTTTCTATTCACATCCAGCACAATCACTCCTCATCGCCCCCTTTCCGTGGGTAGTGGATAATGATTAGCGAGCCGATTCACACACATCGTCCCCCTGTCCTCTCACTTCCTCCTCACCACCACTCTGAATTCTTACAGCATCACATGGCATTGCCTCTCATCCCTGATAACAGCCCCTTCAGGGGAAAGTAAACCTCGCTTTATTGTCTGAATACTGGAAGACGTGGCGAATACTCAGTTCCTAATCCAGCTTTTCCATCATGAATAGGAGGCAGGTCAGTGCAAGGGATCAATGAATATCGGGACTCACTTACTGTGATTGGACCTCATCCAGGTTATTTTTTTTCAACATTGCGCGCCATGAAGAGGTAAGCATTTAGGAATTAGATCTATGTGAATATATGGCCAACATTTATCACTTGTTTTTTCCTCTGTTGTTTTTGCGCCTTTTTTTTCGGCTCAACCGTTTTTTGCGCCTTTTTTGCGATTAACCGTCAAATTAGCAGCGCAGCTAAATAACCACCTTTCCCTCATCTATCGTCAATTCCAGATGTTTTGGCTGCGCCTAATGAGATTCATCACGTGCTCTTTTCGTTTAGGCGCAAAAACGGGCGCAAACACCCAGTCCCGAAGGTGGCGTTATCTGAGAAGAAAGCACTGAGCCCATTTGCCAGACAGCTCTATTTCGAGCAGCAAGCTCACCCGACACGGCAACAGATAAATAGATACAACCATTAGCTACCTTCAGTGACACTTGAACATATAATAATACTTAGATACATTGCGGATACTGGAACATATAATAGATACATTAGATACACTGCACAGCCACTGGAACATATATAGATCCGTTAGATCATTGCAGACACTGTACCATATAATGAGATTACTTAGATACACTGCGACAACTGGAACATATAATAGATTACATTAGATACACTGCAGACACTTGAACATAAATAGATTACATAGATTTACACTGCAGACACGGAACATATAATAATTACATTAGATACACTGCAGACACTATATCTCATATAATGTACATTAGATACACTGCAACACGAGACAGATACTACAGAGACATTACATACACTGCAGACACTGGACATATAATAGATACATTAGATACATTACATACAGTATCTGCAGACAATACAGACAGGACTTGCAGACACTACAGACAAGGATCCTCAGACTCTATTTACAGTTCAATCACCTGCTATTTATCAAACATTCTGCAAAAACGCGAGCTCACAGCAAGAGAGAAGAGAAGCTTGCAGAAGTTTTCAGAAACTACAAACAAGTGTCCCCCATGTAATTTCGGCACAGTGTCTGAGTGGGATATTGTTGCAGAATTACAGGGGTGCAGCATGAGACCACCCTGGGGGATCCCCTCCAGGAGACACTGCTGAGGAGGCACTGGGTGCTTGGTGTCACAACAACCTGTTGCTGCTGTGAGTGTTTATCTTCATTCGGGGATTTTGGAGAAGCAGATAGGTAGCGTTGTAGCAGGATGACATGTACGTGCCCGAAGCTAACATTGCGCCCTAACTGCGCCTCAACTGCGCGCCTAAACTGTGTTTAAATGTAATGATTATAATAGGCGAAATAATACTTTCACTTGGTTGGTAGCTTTGTGTAATTCTGGCAAACAGTGCCCTGAATTTAGTGCGGCACTACTACACTTAGCGCCACAAAAGTGCTAAATGTTGGCCCATAGTGGCATGAATTCACATCACCGTATATACTCGTTAATCGCCGAGTTTTTGTCAAGCTCAAAAATGTGCTGAAAACGGTCATACTGTCTAAATCCGCTAAACTGAACTAAAATGTGACTAAAAAATAATAAACTTATATACTCACCCTCCGTGGCCCCGATGCGCAGCGCTGCTCCCCCGCTTCATCTGGCTCCTCTTCGGCTTCCCGGCCTGTTCTTCTTCCTTTCATTCAGCTGTGCTGGCGCCGCCATGCTCTCCTCCGCGGCGGCGCCTAGTATGACTTCAGCAGCGGCGCGTCATACTCGGCGACGCCCGCTGATGAAAAAAAGAAAACATGACGGCGCCAGCAAGCTGAAGCAAGATAGGAGCCTCGATGACATCGGGGAGCATCGTGCGCTCGGGGCGTCACGGTGAGTATATACTTTATTTTTTATTCTGCTGGGGGCACGGCTGGGGGCAACGGCTGTATACTACTGGGGGCACACTCTATCAACGGGGGGCAGCTGTGCTGTTATACTACGGGGCACACTCTATACTACTGGGGGCAAGCTGTGCTATATTTTTAAAAAACCTACTGTGGGCACATCTCTATACTACTGGGGGCAGGCTGTGCTGTAATACTCTGGGGGCACAGCTCTATACTACTGGGGCAGGCTGTGCTGTATACTACGGGGGACAGCTGTGCTGTATACTCTGGGGGCAGGCTGGGCTGTAACTACTGGGGTCTTGCTGCTATATACTGGGGTCTGTGACCAATGCATTCCCACCCTCTGCTTATAATCGAGTCAATAGGTTTTGTCCCAGTTTTGTTTGGTAAAATTAGGGTTCTCTCGTCGCTTATACTCACTTTCGGGTCGCTTAACTCCAGTAATACTGTATTTCTTTGAGGTTTTAAAAAGAACTTAATTGCGTTAAACAGGTGGAATACATATACATGCGAAGTATGTAGTAAGATTGTTTTGCCTCCAGCTTAATCATGGTCTATTTTTTCATCATACTTCTACTCACATATACAAAGTTAGGATAACACATCTCTCCAGGTATTATACTTATACTGGTCGCATAGAACACAGAGCAAAGCAGTGTGAGACATGTCCCCAGTGCAACTCGGAGAAGCTACCCTGGAATATAAATCCTATATCACAGTCATGCTGCTACTACTAACATACACAAAGTAAAGATTACACATCTCTCCAGGGACTATACCTAACACTGGGTCGCACAGAACAGAGGCAACAGCAGTGGTGAGAACATGTCACTATGCACGCGTAGAAACTACAAATCCTGAATATAAATTCCATATATCACAGTCCTGCTGCTACTACTAACATAGACAAGGCTAAGTACACATCTCTCCAGGGACAATCCCTAGGCAATGGTTGCAGAGAGCACAGAGGAAGCGTGCATTTAGCAAGACAACAATCCTGGAATATAAATCCATATATCACAGTCCCTGCGGTACTAACAACACTACGCAATTTTGATTACACATCCTCCAGGGACATACCTAACACTGGTGACAGTAGTGCATGGTAACACTTGCTGACAGTTTCACTTTTAACTTGAATATGGATATTTATAACCTCGGCTATGCCATATTTGTGATAAGCTCAGCATGAATGAGTACCATATCTCCCCCCCCTCTCCCCGTGTCCTCCTTCTCTCTGATCCTGCAGCTTGGGATCGCCTGGCCTACTGACATGTAATCGCTGCTAAGGTCGGAAACACATTGTCAAACGGGATGATCACTGGATGTAACGCACGTCACGCACAGTCCTATCATATTCATGTCACTGTACTGTAATGTCCATTCACCGGCTTCTGTAGGACCGGCACACTCAGTCCCTCTCGGCTTTCGAAGAAATTTTTTTTAAAAAGTCGTACAAACATCTAAAAATTTACTTGTTTTGCAGATTTTCTCACTATTTGAATCCTTGAACTTTTCCTTATAGAGAGGAGAGCAGCCTCTCTCCATGACTGATTCTATAGTCTATATCTATATCTAACAGTCAGGTTCGTAACTAGAGAGAACAGAGCCCACAGCTCCTCTGAATGGGGCCCCATTGCTACTGATACATATCCTATTTGCAGCAAGTTACAATACACTACGCACCATATAGAGCTATACATACCACCTCCATCATATTACCACACATACAGAATATATCCACTGACACACGACAGATACACAATTTAGCAGCACTATACACACACATACATAAATGTACAAGCATATATATCACATACTAATGTTACATGCATATACCACACACATACTAAATGTGAGCAATACACACACATATCATAAATTGTACAAGCAGTATACACACTGGGCATAAGTACAGTATATCACACATACCAAATGTACAGCATATACAACACAACATACATAACCCTGTACAGCCCATACACAGCGACCTACATAAATGTTACAGCTATACACACCATGCATATCAATTACAGTATATACACACATACACAATGTTACAGCATATCACACACACATCACATAAATGTAGACAGCAATACACACACAGACATAAATGTACAGCATATACCACACACATGACATACCTTAATCCTAACCCACAGCATAAAGTTACAGCATAATCCACACACACTGCATAAATGTACGTTTAAAAAATTTAAATACACACATACATAATGTACAGCATATACACACACATACATAAATGTACAGCTATACACACACATGCATAATGAACAGCATCTACCCACACATGCATAAATTATCAGTATATACACACATACATAACTTTACAGCATATACACACCCTCATAAAGTACAGCAATACCACACTTACATAAAGTACAGCATATTACACACACCCGCATAATGTACAGCATATACACACACATACGAATATATACACCCCATACACACATACTATATGTTACAGCTTAACACCATACATAGTGTCCAGCATAATACAATACATACCAATGTACAGCATATCACACATACTAAATGTACAGACCATATGCACACCACTTACATAATGTACAGCATATACACACACTTACATAAATGTACAGCATCACACACACGCATAAATTTACAGCATATACACACACACTACAGAAATACTACACTCACATACACACATACTAAATGTACAGCATAAATATAAGTACAGCTATACACCATCATAAATGTACGCATATACACACATCACACCTCAAATGTACAGCATATACACACACATACATAATGTACCATCTATCTACACACTACATACATATTACAACACATACTTAAATGTACAGCAGCCTACACCACATACAAAATGTACACATATACACCACATGCATAATGTAAGTATATACACCACCTACATAACATGTGCCACATAATACACACATACAGCAATACACACATACACACCCATGCATATGTCACATATACACACACTACCTAAATGTACACTCATAACACACACATACACTAATGTACCGTATATACACACATACAATATACACACATATACACGTACAGATATACATACAGAAATATATACACCACATCCACAACATAACTGTACACAATAACACATACAAATGTCAGAGCATATACACACTACATCAATGTACATCATATACACAATACATAATGTCACGCATCTACACACCAATCAACATGATAACAGCATCTAACACACATACATAAATGTACGCATATATACAGCACCTACAATATAGTACACCCACATACATAAATGTACAGCATATACACACACTACATAATGTACAGCATATACACACACATGCATAAATGTACAGTATCTATACACAACCTAAATGTTGAGCATATATACAACATACAGATATATATACACAATTAACACACATGCATAAATGTACCGCAGATCACCACACATACCTAAATGTTACAGCAATACCACACATACATAAATGACATATAATTACACACATACAATATACACCACAATTACCCGCTACAGTATACCATACAGGATACTATACATCCACACATATTTATGTAACATCTATGCTTACAATCGCAGTCATAATATGTCGATAATGGTTGCACTTCTCCACTCTTTAGTCGGAGATCCGGGGCCCTATTGCGGGGCCCAAGTAGAATGTTATGGCTGCTACCACCTGTAGTTACAAACCTCCCTGTCGTAAGAGTTCACCCATGGGTGTCTCATACAGCTGTAGCAGGATGCCTACCCAATAGTCAGGGCAATATGATCCATCAACATATCATACGTGGGCTCAATTTTTACTTTGACAGGCTGCTAATTTGGGTGTAAAGTGCCATTTGACTATTTAATTATAAAAGTTCACGCAAAACAAAAACTAATAGTTATTACTAACGATAACAAAAAAAGGGCTTTTTTTTTAATAACTTTACAACTTACTAAAAACTTATAATCAATACAATAATCAGCTGTAACAGTTATCACAGGTGTCTGTAATGAAGCTTTATTGTTAATCCTGGTTCTTATGACGACCCAACATTTTTAAAATCCAATTGTCGCAGAGACCAAAAAAGTTCTGGCTGGGGTTACAATGATAAAATATACAGTTCCGACTTACATACAAATTCAACTTAAGAACAAACCTACAGAACCAATCTTGTATGTAACTCGGGGACTGCCTGTATTAGATTTTTAAAAGGTCAATCTGTCTTTCCTACAGATCACAGGATGTTGTTCAGGTCTGTAGTGTCCACTCCAACAGGATAACCAGACAGAAGTTTAGTAATAGCCCCAACATGGATCATTACTAGAGATGAGCGAGTATACTCAAAGAAAAAAAAGAAAAAGAGGAGTAAAAGGGGGGGGGGGGGGGGGGGGGGGGGGGAAAGGGAAAAAAAAGGGAAGGAGAGGAAGGCTGTCCGCCGATCCTGTCCGCCCCCGCCCCCCCTGTTATAATAGCCTACACCCCCATGTAGTAGATACCTATCAACTTCCTGTATTTAGCCCTCCTCCCCCTGGATATAGCCTGGGGCTCTCCCCCTGGACGTTTATATATGCCTCGGTGCAGCCCCCTGTTTATCTAGCCTGCCACGCCCCCCCTGTAATTCTTAGCCTTTGAGCCTGCCACTCCCCCTTGTAATACGCCGGTCATCCTATATGCCTTTCACGCCCCCTGTAGTATTTGTATCTACTTTCGCAACATATAAGCCGTTTCAACCCCCTGTAGATATGCCTTTAGATAGCCTAGCCAGCCCCCTTTAGTATATATCGCCTTCCAGCTTCCGCCCGCCCTGTAGTATAAAAGCCTGACAGCGCCCCTGTAGTATATGCCTCAGCCCCCGGTCGTATATCTATCCGCCCCCAGCCCCCTTAGTATTAGCCTCCAGCTCCCCTGGATATATAGCCTTATCATTTCCAGCCCCCTTTATTTATTCGACCGCTCCATCCCCCTTTGGTCTTTAGCCCTTCCAGCCCCACTGTATTATATCGCCTGACACCCTGACCAAGGCCCCCTGTAATTAACATATAGCCTACCACAGCCCCCTGTAGTATAGTAGCCATCCTGACTGACTGCCCCCTGTCGTATATACCTTCCAGCCCCCTTTAGTATATCTATAGCCTGCCAACCCCTGTGAGTAATATATCCTCCTGGCCTTCACCGTATATAAAGCCTGCCCAGCCCCCTGTAGGTATATAGCCTGTTACCGCCAACCCTGTAGTACTTCGCCTTAACAAAATAGCGCCCCGCTGTTCTTCCTATTATCCCTTCTGTCCATTTCACGCCCCCTTATATAATATAGCCTTCCAGCCCCCTGTAGTATATAGATAGCCAGCCTGACAAAGCCCCCTGTAGTTTATTAGCCGCCAGACCTTCTTTGAGTTTCCCTTCCTTCTCTTTGGTTTTCTTTTGTGTCAGTTAACAATCTTATCAGGGCTCCTTTCCCTCCTTTTTGCTAAACAAATACCATTACCATTTCCTTCTCTCTTTGGTCCGCGGTGTTAGCTCTGCTACAATTGATCTCTTGATGTTGTAACAATAAGCAGGAATGGCCCCATCACAATACACATGACATATAACAAGCCTCCTGTATCGTGTTACCTACCTTTTACGACTTACCTGACACTACTACTACTTCCGATGACTACGGCAGTAAATTAATGTTAAAATTAGTGACTTTTCCACTGGAATGACAATTTGAGATTTCTGATGTGAATCCATCGCTCTGTTGAAAGACGAAATAGTCATTAATGGCTTTTCCTCCCCCGGGGAAGACTTCCTGCAGATGAAAAGGTCCACAGGCTTCTTACTCGCCCCATCTACACTACAAAGCAGCGCTATCATACACCGGGGAGATACGGACACAGCCATGTAAGTATTATTTATCACTAATTATTGTGTACCCCCTCAAAAGAATGTATAACAGGTCATACCGATGTCTTATACAGTTTCACTGACAAGGCTGCAACTATGGTGGCAAACAGGGCATTTAACCCAGTGCCCCCTGTCCTATAGGAGCGGGCCCCCTACATGTGGTTTAATCTAGCTTTTTGATCTTCTCTATCTATCTATCTATCTATCATCTATCTATCTAATATCTATCTCATACTATCGATCGATCTCATGCTAGCATCTATCTCATATCTTCTATCTATCTATCTTCTATCTCATATCTATCTATCTCATATCTATCTATCATCTCTCTCATATCTAATCTATCTATCTATCTCATAGCTATCTATCTCTCTATCTCCTATCTATCTATCTATCTATCTAATCTATCTACTATCTCTCTCATCTATATCTATCTATCTATCTAATTCTATCTATCTTATCTCAGATGTATCTATCTCATATCTAATCTATCTCATATCTATCATCATTCTATCTATCTAATCTTATCTATCTATCATCTATCTCATCTCTATCTATCTCATATCTATCTTCTATCTATCTTCTATCTATCTATCTATCTGCTAATCTACTATCTATCTTCATACTATCTATCTATCCTCTTTCTATCTCCTATCTATCTATCTCCTCTATCTATCTATCTACTCTCTATCTATCTATCTATCTATCATCTATCTATCTATCGATCTATCTATCTACTATCTATCTATCTCATATCTATCTATCTCATATCTATCTTCTATCTATCTATCTATCTATCTATCTTCTATCTATCTATCTTCGCATATCTATCTATCTATCTCTTATCTATCTCATATCTATCTATCTCATATCTTATCTATCTCATATCTATCTATCTCTCTCATATCTATCTATCTATCTATCTACTATCTAGCTCATATCTTCTATCTCATATCATCTATCTATCTATCTATCTATCTATTTATCCTATCTCTATTATTTATATATAAGCTATGTTATATTTATGCATTCTAAAATATATCTACTACTGGTGTACTCCAAAGTGTTTTTATAAAGGAGCCTCTCTGACTGCCCGTGACTGTTCAGAATCGATTTTTTTGGGGCCCCACTTTTAGTTTTTGCACATGGTCCTCTGGTGTCTAAAACAAGCCTGGTCACTATGCCTCTCCCTATGGGATTAGAGCCAGCCATTCTAAAATAAGACTTTTATTGATGTCCTCTGTTCCAGTCATGGGGTGGGGAAGTACAGTATACAGTCAATCTAGCCCCCTCCTCCCTGACACTACTACCCAAAAGGAGAGAGATATGTGACTCCCTGTACAAGAAATTCCCAGGGATGGATGAGGAGAGGCTACTTTCTATTCACATCCAGCACAATCACTCCTCATCGCCCCCTTTCCGTGGGTAGTGGATAATGATTAGCGAGCCGATTCACACACATCGTCCCCCTGTCCTCTCACTTCCTCCTCACCACCACTCTGAATTCTTACAGCATCACATGGCATTGCCTCTCATCCCTGATAACAGCCCCTTCAGGGGAAAGTAAACCTCGCTTTATTGTCTGAATACTGGAAGACGTGGCGAATACTCAGTTCCTAATCCAGCTTTTCCATCATGAATAGGAGGCAGGTCAGTGCAAGGGATCAATGAATATCGGGACTCACTTACTGTGATTGGACCTCATCCAGGTTATTTTTTTTCAACATTGCGCGCCATGAAGAGGTAAGCATTTAGGAATTAGATCTATGTGAATATATGGCCAACATTTATCACTTGTTTTTTCCTCTGTTGTTTTTGCGCCTTTTTTTTCGGCTCAACCGTTTTTTGCGCCTTTTTTGCGATTAACCGTCAAATTAGCAGCGCAGCTAAATAACCACCTTTCCCTCATCTATCGTCAATTCCAGATGTTTTGGCTGCGCCTAATGAGATTCATCACGTGCTCTTTTCGTTTAGGCGCAAAAACGGGCGCAAACACCCAGTCCCGAAGGTGGCGTTATCTGAGAAGAAAGCACTGAGCCCATTTGCCAGACAGCTCTATTTCGAGCAGCAAGCTCACCCGACACGGCAACAGATAAATAGATACAACCATTAGCTACCTTCAGTGACACTTGAACATATAATAATACTTAGATACATTGCGGATACTGGAACATATAATAGATACATTAGATACACTGCACAGCCACTGGAACATATATAGATCCGTTAGATCATTGCAGACACTGTACCATATAATGAGATTACTTAGATACACTGCGACAACTGGAACATATAATAGATTACATTAGATACACTGCAGACACTTGAACATAAATAGATTACATAGATTTACACTGCAGACACGGAACATATAATAATTACATTAGATACACTGCAGACACTATATCTCATATAATGTACATTAGATACACTGCAACACGAGACAGATACTACAGAGACATTACATACACTGCAGACACTGGACATATAATAGATACATTAGATACATTACATACAGTATCTGCAGACAATACAGACAGGACTTGCAGACACTACAGACAAGGATCCTCAGACTCTATTTACAGTTCAATCACCTGCTATTTATCAAACATTCTGCAAAAACGCGAGCTCACAGCAAGAGAGAAGAGAAGCTTGCAGAAGTTTTCAGAAACTACAAACAAGTGTCCCCCATGTAATTTCGGCACAGTGTCTGAGTGGGATATTGTTGCAGAATTACAGGGGTGCAGCATGAGACCACCCTGGGGGATCCCCTCCAGGAGACACTGCTGAGGAGGCACTGGGTGCTTGGTGTCACAACAACCTGTTGCTGCTGTGAGTGTTTATCTTCATTCGGGGATTTTGGAGAAGCAGATAGGTAGCGTTGTAGCAGGATGACATGTACGTGCCCGAAGCTAACATTGCGCCCTAACTGCGCCTCAACTGCGCGCCTAAACTGTGTTTAAATGTAATGATTATAATAGGCGAAATAATACTTTCACTTGGTTGGTAGCTTTGTGTAATTCTGGCAAACAGTGCCCTGAATTTAGTGCGGCACTACTACACTTAGCGCCACAAAAGTGCTAAATGTTGGCCCATAGTGGCATGAATTCACATCACCGTATATACTCGTTAATCGCCGAGTTTTTGTCAAGCTCAAAAATGTGCTGAAAACGGTCATACTGTCTAAATCCGCTAAACTGAACTAAAATGTGACTAAAAAATAATAAACTTATATACTCACCCTCCGTGGCCCCGATGCGCAGCGCTGCTCCCCCGCTTCATCTGGCTCCTCTTCGGCTTCCCGGCCTGTTCTTCTTCCTTTCATTCAGCTGTGCTGGCGCCGCCATGCTCTCCTCCGCGGCGGCGCCTAGTATGACTTCAGCAGCGGCGCGTCATACTCGGCGACGCCCGCTGATGAAAAAAAGAAAACATGACGGCGCCAGCAAGCTGAAGCAAGATAGGAGCCTCGATGACATCGGGGAGCATCGTGCGCTCGGGGCGTCACGGTGAGTATATACTTTATTTTTTATTCTGCTGGGGGCACGGCTGGGGGCAACGGCTGTATACTACTGGGGGCACACTCTATCAACGGGGGGCAGCTGTGCTGTTATACTACGGGGCACACTCTATACTACTGGGGGCAAGCTGTGCTATATTTTTAAAAAACCTACTGTGGGCACATCTCTATACTACTGGGGGCAGGCTGTGCTGTAATACTCTGGGGGCACAGCTCTATACTACT
The DNA here is from genome assembly GCA_019512145.1 of Engystomops pustulosus. Lineage (NCBI taxonomy): Eukaryota > Metazoa > Chordata > Amphibia > Anura > Leptodactylidae > Engystomops > Engystomops pustulosus. The sequence continues at coordinate 2,201,665 of CM033645.1, forward strand.
GGGGCAGGCTGTGCTGTATACTACGGGGGACAGCTGTGCTGTATACTCTGGGGGCAGGCTGGGCTGTAACTACTGGGGTCTTGCTGCTATATACTGGGGTCTGTGACCAATGCATTCCCACCCTCTGCTTATAATCGAGTCAATAGGTTTTGTCCCAGTTTTGTTTGGTAAAATTAGGGTTCTCTCGTCGCTTATACTCACTTTCGGGTCGCTTAACTCCAGTAATACTGTATTTCTTTGAGGTTTTAAAAAGAACTTAATTGCGTTAAACAGGTGGAATACATATACATGCGAAGTATGTAGTAAGATTGTTTTGCCTCCAGCTTAATCATGGTCTATTTTTTCATCATACTTCTACTCACATATACAAAGTTAGGATAACACATCTCTCCAGGTATTATACTTATACTGGTCGCATAGAACACAGAGCAAAGCAGTGTGAGACATGTCCCCAGTGCAACTCGGAGAAGCTACCCTGGAATATAAATCCTATATCACAGTCATGCTGCTACTACTAACATACACAAAGTAAAGATTACACATCTCTCCAGGGACTATACCTAACACTGGGTCGCACAGAACAGAGGCAACAGCAGTGGTGAGAACATGTCACTATGCACGCGTAGAAACTACAAATCCTGAATATAAATTCCATATATCACAGTCCTGCTGCTACTACTAACATAGACAAGGCTAAGTACACATCTCTCCAGGGACAATCCCTAGGCAATGGTTGCAGAGAGCACAGAGGAAGCGTGCATTTAGCAAGACAACAATCCTGGAATATAAATCCATATATCACAGTCCCTGCGGTACTAACAACACTACGCAATTTTGATTACACATCCTCCAGGGACATACCTAACACTGGTGACAGTAGTGCATGGTAACACTTGCTGACAGTTTCACTTTTAACTTGAATATGGATATTTATAACCTCGGCTATGCCATATTTGTGATAAGCTCAGCATGAATGAGTACCATATCTCCCCCCCCTCTCCCCGTGTCCTCCTTCTCTCTGATCCTGCAGCTTGGGATCGCCTGGCCTACTGACATGTAATCGCTGCTAAGGTCGGAAACACATTGTCAAACGGGATGATCACTGGATGTAACGCACGTCACGCACAGTCCTATCATATTCATGTCACTGTACTGTAATGTCCATTCACCGGCTTCTGTAGGACCGGCACACTCAGTCCCTCTCGGCTTTCGAAGAAATTTTTTTTAAAAAGTCGTACAAACATCTAAAAATTTACTTGTTTTGCAGATTTTCTCACTATTTGAATCCTTGAACTTTTCCTTATAGAGAGGAGAGCAGCCTCTCTCCATGACTGATTCTATAGTCTATATCTATATCTAACAGTCAGGTTCGTAACTAGAGAGAACAGAGCCCACAGCTCCTCTGAATGGGGCCCCATTGCTACTATACATATCCTATTTGCATCAAGTTACAATTACACTACGCACCATATACGCAGATACATACATCCATCATATTTGACCACACATACAGAATTAATCCACAACACGACATACCACAATTAGCAGCACTATACACACACATACATAACATGTACAAGCAATATATATCACATACACTAAATTTACATCATAACCACACACATACCTAAATGTCAGCATATACACACCATAACATAAATGTACAAGCATATTACACACTCGGCATATGTCATATATCACACATACCAAATGTACAGCATATACAACACAACATACATAACCTGTACAGCCCATACACAGCGACCTACATAAATGTTACAGCTATACACACCATGCATATCAATTACAGTATATACACACATACACAATATTACAGCATATCTCACACACATCACATAAATGTAGACAGCAATACACACACAGACATAAATGTACAGCATATACCACACACATGACATACCTTAATCCTAACCCACAGCATAAAGTTACAGCATATCCACACACACTGCATAAATGTACGTTTAAAAAATTTAAATACACACATACATAATGTACAGCATATACACACACATACATAAATGTACAGCTATACACACACATGCATAATGAACAGCATCTACCCACACATGCATAAATTTCAGTATATACACACATACATAACTTTACAGCATATACACACCCTCATAAAGTACAGCAATACCACACTTACATAAAGTACAGCATATTACACACACCCGCATAATGTACAGCATATACACACACATACAGAATATATACACCCCATACACACATACTATATGTACAGCTTAACACCATACATAGTGTCCAGCATAATACAAGACATACCAATGTACAGCATATCACAACATACTAAATGTACAGACCATATGCACACCACTTACATAATGTACAGCATATACACACACTTACATAAATGTACAGCATCACACACACGCATAAATTCTACAGCATATACACACACACTACAGAAATAGTACACTCACATACACACATACTAAATGTACAGCATAAATATAAGTACAGCTATACACCATCATAAATGTACGCATATACACACATCACACCTCAAATGTACAGCATATACACACACATACATAATGTACCATCTATCTACACACTACATACATATTACAACACATACTTAAATGTACAGCAGCCTACACCACATACAAAATGTACACATATACACCACAATGCATAATGTAAGTATATACACCACCTACATACATGTGCGACATAATACACACATACAGCATATACACACATACACACCCATGCATATGTCACATATACACACACTACCTAAATGTACACTCATAACACACACATACACTAATGTACAGTATATACACACATACAATATACACACATATACACGTACAGCTATACATACAGAAATATATACACCACATCCACAACATAACTGTACACAATAACACATACAAATGTCAGCGCATATACACACTACATCAATGTACATCATATACACAATACATAATGTACGCATCTACACACCAATCAACATGTAGAACAGCATCTAACACACATACATAAATGTACGCATATATACAACACCTACAATATAGTAACCCACATACATAAATGTACAGCATATACACACACTACATAATGTACAGCATATACACACACATGCATAATGTACAGTATTAACACAACTAAATTGACAGCATATATACAACATACAGAGATATATACACTACACACATGCATAAATGTACTAGCATCTCACACATACCTAAATGTTACAGAATACCACACATACATAATGTCATATATACACACATACAATATACACACCTTCCCGCTCAGTATACATACAGATTATACATCACAATATTTATGTAACATCTATGCTTACAATCGCATCATAATATGTATAATGGTGCCTTCTCACTCTTTAGTCGGAGCCGGGGCCCCCTATTTGCGGGGCCCAATAGAATCTGTTATGGCTGCTACCACCTGTAGTTCAACCCCCTGTCTAGAGTTCCCCAGGGTTGTCTCATACAGTGTAGAGGATTGCCTACCCAATATCAGGGCAATATGATCCATCAACATAGTCATACGTGGGCCTTCATTTTTACTTGACAGGCTGTATTTGTGTAAAGTGCCATTTGACTATTTATTTTAAAAGTTCACGCAAAACATAATAGTTATTACTACGATAACAAAAAAGGGCTTTTTTTAATAACTTTACAACTTACTAAAACCTTATAATCAATACAATAAACGCTGTAACGTTATCCACGCTCTGTAATGAAGCTTTATGATAATCCTGATCTCATGACACCCAACATTTTTAAAATCCAATTGTCAATAGAGACCAAAAAGTTCTGGCTGGGATATACACTGAAAAATATACCAGTTCCGACTTACAATATAATTCAACTTAAGAACAAACCTACAGACCCTATCTTGTATGTAACTCGGGGACTGCCGTATTAGATTTTATAAGAGGTCAATCTGTCTTTCCTACAGATCGCAGGATGTTGTTCGTCTGTAGTGTCCCCTCCAACAGGATAACAGGACAGAGTTTAGTAATAGCCCCAAACATGGATCATACCTATACAGACACGAAATTGTTTAATGTGAGATACAATTGAAGGTGCAGATGTGTATGTTACTGGTTCCAGTTGTTGTTTGCTTATTTAGCCCTGGTGTAATATTTTTGTCATTATTTTTTGGGGGATTACTTTGCTGTTTTTAGCAGGAAATTGTTGCAAATTAGCTGCAGACCTTGTATTATTTTTATATCGAATGCTTCATGATGAAATTAGGTGCAGCCTCTGAATAAATACCAGCCCATTCCCTGGAAAATGTATCACAAGGCTGATCCATAACATTGTTTCCCAAAGAAACATCTTTTTGGTTGCATTTAATTAAAATTTTTATGTTATCTCAATTTGAATGCTACAAAAACAAACTTTTTTTGGAATTTTTAGTTCTTTATTGATATCAATAAACTTCATTTCAGCGAATAATTCCGTTAAATGTTCCACTTCATGTGACTGCATGGATAATACTCATATTATTACTAGAATAATACTATAAGTAGTAATAATAACAATGACGGTGGACCTCGAGATCACATATAAAGGCGGTCCCCTACTTAAGAACACCTGACTTACAGACGACCCCTAGTTACAAACGGACCTCTGGATATTGGTAAGTTACTGTACTTTAGCCCTAAGCTACAATGATCAGCTGTAACAGGTATCACAGGTGTCTGTAATGAAGCTTTAGTGATAATCCTGGTTCTTATGACAATCCAACATTTTTAAAATCCAATTGTCACAGAGAACAAAAAAAAATTTGGTTGGGGTTACAATTATAAAATATACAGTTCCGACTTACATACAAATTCAACTTAAGAACAAAGCTACAGACCCTATCTTGTACGTAAACCTGGTACTCAGAGAATGGACCAAAAAGAAGAAAGCGCCATTCTCTGTGTAGTGGCTAAACCCAGTTACTACAGCTTAGCTTACAGTCAAAATTTTACCCATTGATAGAGGCAGAATTGGAAGAGGCTGTCAAGAGGAAGGTAAGTTTATCCTTTTTTTTAAATTTTAATTAAAAATGTATAATTTATTTTTTTAAATTTAAATTTACATTTAAATTTACATTTTTTAATTTAAATTGTCATTTAAATTTGGTAAATTTTAATTTACATTTGGTAAATTTTAATAATTTTTATTTTTTAATTTCCACCAGCTATGCTGAGAGTATAATAACCTGGAAATTCATTGAAGGAAATCATGGGCTATCACCATGCAATTGAGTGAGAGTTGGCCTTGTACAAAGTAGTCTGAACAAGCAGAGCTGCAGTATACAATAAAGAGGAAAGGAAAAATTAAAAGATGGAAGTGCAGTTAAAATTGTTCTTATAGCATTATAGTTAGCATGTAGGTAATATAGAGATAACATTCAGTATAGCATTTGCATTACATGTAGATGTTATTGATTAAAACCCCTTTAAAACCTCATAGTCCAAAGCGTTCTGGTTGACAGTAGGATGAGTTATGCATCTTCTTCATGAGCTCCCCCTAGTGGTGTATGAAACAACTACACTTTGTTCACTTTGCATCCAAGCAAGAAGAACAAAAAAATGGTAAAAAGTTATAAAAGATATAGTAATACAATACTGAGCACAAATGTTCGGCTCTATGGAAAGTGCAGACATTCCCTTTAAGAAAAAATGGTAAAAAGTTATAAAAGATATAGTAATACAATACCGAGCACAAATGTTCGACTCTATGGAAAGTGCAGACATTCCCTTTAAGTAGTGAAGTCAGTGCAGGTGTGTAGGCCATCTGCTCTTCATCTTCCATGAGATTGCCTTGCGACACATTAGGGGGTTAGCTTTTACATCACGGAGCGGGGTGCAGGCTATTAACCCCAACCTGCAGATTCAATGTTTCATCTCACGGTGTCCCTATAGGTTATAGCGGAGCGGCAAGGTAGGAACTTATGGGAATGTTTCCATTGATATTTGATAACTCAATTTCTGGACGTTTGACTCATAAGATTTTTATTATGTTCTGTAAAGTTCACCCCCTGATGTGAGAATGAACAGGCTGACGGGGGAATCGGATGTATCAGGGATCTTATCTGTCATATACATCATACATGGATATAGGTAGAGCTACATCATATCACATTTCATATCTGGCCAACAGGTGTCTTACTTTGGCAATCCTCATGCTTCATGCACAAGGATGTGTTGGGTTTGGTTTTTTGGCCGGGTGAAGAAGGGGGGGGGGGGGTTGGTCGCTCCTCTCCCCTTCCATTTCCGTAAGAAGAAGCCTACCCTATATTTTGCGGAGTGGCGGCACGGCTCCGCCATAGTTTGGTGAGACACAGTGTGCTTACCGGATCATGCCTGTCCATATTGCGTGTCTATGGTGGTCGTGATCTGCCTGGAGTTTTTGCGGCTAGCTCATGGTCACCATTTACGGCCATGTGCATGAGTTCATATGAATCAATATAAAGTAAAGTAATCAGGACCACGATACATCGAATGGGCAGTAACATATGTCAGTTTGCTTTGTTCTGTTTTTGTGATATGTTTGTCACTTGCATACTCTACTCTGGTTCTCTAAGAGTTAATCCACTGTGATTGACAGAATCCTTCTCCAATCACCTTCCAGATGGGGAATATGGATTCTCATATAAGGTCTTTGTGATCAGTACTTCTATGCCTGCTATAAAATTATGTGTTATAACTTACCTTGCACCCTGACAAAATCGTGGTTTAGTACCAGGGGTTGGGCTTTGGTTTGGATACATTTAAAAAAAAAAAACAACAACACATGGCTGTGTGCTACAGACTGCTCAGCTCTCAGCCCCCACCTCTGTGCTCCTGTACAGCTCCTCCCTCTCCCACTGATGTCAGCTCACCAGGCTGTGAGCTCTGTGAAGAAGCAGGAGTGAGGAACTTGTACAGGAGCACAAAGGTGGGGGCTGAGAGCCGAGGAGTCTGCAGCACACAGCCATGTGGTGTTTTTTGAAATGCATCCATTCCAAAGTCCAACCCCTGGGACCACACATAGGATTCTGTCAAGGTGCAAGGTAAGTTATAACACACAATCATATTGTAATGCAAATGCTTAGAGAAGGCAGAAAGGCAGATGTGTGATGCAGGTGTGAAGGGCTTCTACAACCTGTCCTTAGTGAAAATGATGTCCCTGGCGAAAGGTTCCCTTTAAAGGGGTTTAAGAACATGGCTACTTCTTCCATATACAGCTCCACATCTGACCATGGTTTGTATGTCAGCTGTGTAGAGATGAGAGGAGCTGATGGTCGATGGTCAGGAGAGGAGCTGCCAGGAAGAAAAGAGCCATGTAATTCAACTTCCGGACAACCCCTTTAACTCTTGAATCATAAACCAGTGTTCACAAAGTATAGAATCAGAGATGTAGTTAGGGTGTTTTATATGGAGTAAGCCAGGTCCGGGCATGAGCAGGGTAGATCAGTGCAGCCTGCAGTCTCGAAGAAGGTAGAAATAAACCATGGGAAGTAGAAAAAGTCTGGGGAAGACATTTCTAAGGAGCAGGACACTGGAACAATACTCAAGTCATGTCTGTTTTTAATAAATTTGGGCCAGAGCGTGCGACATGGGCCGACTGTGCACCAGAACTCCCCTCTCCGTGCAGGATTCTGTGTTGCGTCGGGTACAGTGCAACGCGGAAACTTTATAAATACAGGTGCAAGCAGTTTCACTGAAAAGAACGTGCAAAGTCAGACAGAAAACTGGTGCAGGGGCTTTGATAAATGTGCCCCAATGCCTATTGATGTCTGCGAGGCATTGCCCCACATTTATCAAAATCAGCGCCGTGTGTACTAGGACTTTGTCCAGTGAGGACGAAACACGTGTCAGGGAGGTGCTGGGCAGCTCTCCTCTTATGCGCTGACTACATTTTAAATTGCAGGTATAACTTTTGATCTGTATATTTGCGCTTCTACTACTTGTGTTTATCTATTCAGTATAGGAATGGTTTCTTGGGCTTTGCACTATGCACTTTATGATGTTATATAACACTTTGCCTATCGTCCATTTAATATTTGTGCTGCCCAGCACCTTGTTGGCTGTTTGCCCCGCAACTACCCAAAATTATGTGATGTTTCACTTTTAATGTACAGGCGGTCCCCTACTTAAGGACACCCGACTTACAGACGACCCATAGTTACAGACGGACCCCTATGCCCACTGTGACCTTTGGTGAAGCTCTCTGGGTGCTTTACTATAGTCCTAGACTGCAATGATCAGCTGTAAGGTGTCTGTAATGAAGCTTTATTAATAATCCTTGGTCCCATTACAGCAAAAAAATTTTGAAACTCCAATTGTCACTGGGGCAAAACATTTTTTTGTCTGGATTTACCATTATAAAATATACAGTTTCGACTTACATACAAATTCAACTTAAGAACAAACCTACAGACCCTATCTTGTATGTAACCCGGGGACTGCCTGTATATCAATAAATTCTATTTTTTTTGTAACGCATGCTCATTTTGTTTCTTTCTTTGGTTATTCTCCATAAATAATATCATAATAGACAATGTACATGTGATATATGGAGGCCAGAACTGTATCACTGGATTGATAGTTGAGGACTGTAGTTGAGGAGATCCATGTGTCTCTTCCATAAATATTCCAGCATGGCTTTTTATATGAATTACTATGGCGGAAAAGTCTATGAATGTATTTCTCCATAATATAAACCATATCACAATGTATGAATATGGAAATATGCTGAGCCTAAAAGTCCTACTTCTTAATCAATTTTAAGAACGTGTGATTATCTTTTCGCCACTATAACCCTAGATAGATAGGTAGATAGACACTGGTAGAGAGAGATATGAGATAGGCATGAAATAGATGGACAGATGCACAGATAGATATGATATGGGCAAGGATAGATTAAGATTGACATGGTCCCTGGGCTGACACAAGCTGGACACAAAATTTACCAGAACCAAAACTATTTCATAGATAAAAACAGATAAAGGGGGGTCCAGTTCCGTTTAAGTATCTTTAGGGGACTATCCAAAGAGCTGCCGTATACTTGGGCAGGGCTGAAAGCACTACTCCTATGTTATCTACTGACGCCAAGAGGCTTGGGCCCCGGGTGGTCACCCAAACCGCCCATATTATAATCGGCTACTGGTACCAGGAGTCGAGCGCCAGTCCTCCTGGACCTGGCTGTTAACAGAACAGAAGCATGGACGAACAGGACATCTCAAACCAAGAGGAAAGGTAAGGACGAAACACATCTATCGATCATCCAAAAATTCTAGTTCAGACTGTGGACCATGCTGAGGCTTCTGGTGATCAGCTGTAAGATGGCAGGGATCATGCAAAAAAAGCCCCCCATAATTATCCACTTCCGAACCAATTTCTCTCCATCCCGGGGACTTAGTGGTCATGCGCCAAAATATCTCTCAAATTACGTTAGTAATAGATGGACGCCCTACGAGGCTCTGAACTAGATCCCTATCGGTCAATAGACTTGGCCAATGTTTGTTCACTACTTCTGTTTTCCACATCCACTGGGAATTGAATTTTGTAATATAACTCACTTACTACTGTGTGAGGCTGTGAGTTTCATTCTTGGTTTACTTACCAGTAGAGAACTACGATTTTCATTCTTTGCTCGTTCGAAGTCACACATGATAGTTTATACCCTCTTTCACAGAACCTATTAGTAAGGTCCCAGCGCCTGATTTTGGAATACAAGGCCGCTAGAGGAGATGTGTATCACTCTCAAAAAGTGTTCAGCGGGAACTCCCTTTCATAACGGTGGATGTGAAGTGAAAATTTCCTGTTGTCTCCTTTCGAGTAGTAATACAATCCTCAAACATAGTGTCCAGAAATTTTAGTCCAATTTTAGTCTGACTGTACTTGCAGGTAAGAGACAATCTTTGTAACTGCACTACACAAGATGAGGACCTTGAATGGAGTATTCCCTCTCCATTAAAGGGTTGTTCCAAGTTTTCCCAATTTATCCCCTATCCAACTACTGGGACCTCCACGATCAGGAGAACGTGAATCTCTGTGAACTGGACAACATGGGTCGAGTTCACACTAAAGGGTGGAGCAACAAGAGACTAAAAATTGATGAGCACTTGTGTATCTCCAATGCTCTATTCATACTATTGAATGGATCAGTAGGACACAAGCTCTTCCTGCCGCTCCACCCATTGGTGAGAACAGGACCACTGCCGCTCCACCCTAACATAAGCGGGCCATCAACCATGACATATAATCCTATCCTGCCTGTAGCGTGTTACTCCGATGACTACGGGCAGTAAATTATGTGAAAATTAGTGACTTTCACTGGAATGACAAGTGAGATTTCTGATGTGATCCATCCTGCTGATGTGAAAGAGGAAATAGTCATTATGGCTTCCCCCGGGGAGAGAATTCCTGCAGATGAAAAGAGTCCACAGGCTTCTTACTCGCCCCATCTACACTACAAGAGCAGCGCTATCATACACCGGGGAGATACGGACAGCATGTAATATATGATATTATCACTATTATTGTGTAACCACTCAAAAGAATGTAATATATGATATTATCACTATTATTGTGTAACCACTCAAAAGAATGTATACAGTATATACAGATGTCTTTATACAGTTGTCACTGACAAGGCTGGCACTAGGGGTGGCAAACAGGGCATTTACCCAGGGCCCCCTGTCCTATAGCGGCCCCCTACATGTGGTTTAATCTAGCTTTTTGTCTATCTATCTATCTATCTATCTATCTATCTATCTATCTAATATCTATCTCATATCTATCTATCTATCTCATATCTATCTATCTATCTCATATCTATCTATCTATCTATCTATCTATCTCATATCTATCTATCTTATACTACTGGGGGCACAGCTCTATACTACTGGGGGCAGGCTGTGCTGTATACTACTGGGGGCACAGCTCTATACTACTGGGGGCAGGCTGTGCTATATACTACTGGGGGCACAGCTCTATACTACTGGGGGCAGGCTGTGCTGTATACTACTGGGGGCACAGCTCTATACTACTGGGGGCAGGCTGTGCTGTATACTACTGGGGACAGGCTGTGCTGTATACTACTGGGGGCAGGCTGGGCTGTATACTACTGGGGGCTTGCTGGCTATATACTGGGGGGTCTGTGACCAATGCATTTCCCACCCTCGGCTTATACTCGAGTCAATAGGTTTTCCCAGTTTTTTGTGGTAAAATTAGGGGTCTCGGCTTATACTCGGGTCGGCTTATACTCCAGTATATACGGTATTTATTGAGGTTTTAAAAAGAACATTAAATTGCGTTAAACAGATTGAATACAGATATAATGCTAAGTATGTAGTAAGATGTGTTTTGCCTCACAGCTTAATCATGGTCTATTTTTCATCATACTTCTACCAACATATACAAAGTTAGGATTACACATCTCTCCAGGGATTATACCTTATACTGGTCGCAGAGAACACAGAGCAAAGCAGTGTGAGAACATGTCCCCAGTGCACTCGGAGAAGCTACAATCCTGGAATATAAATCCATATATCACAGTCATGCTGCTACTACTAACATACACAAAGTAAAGATTACACATCTCTCCAGGGACTATACCTAACACTGGTCGCACAGAGCACAGAGCACAGCAGTGTGAGAACATGTCACTAGTGCACTCGGAGAAGCTACAATCCTGGAATATAAATCCATATATCACAGTCCTGCTGCTACTAATAACATAGACAAAGGTCTGATTACACATCTCTCCAGGGACAATACATAGCAATGGTTGCAGAGAGCACAGAGGACAGCAGTGCATTTAGCAAGACAACAATCCTGGGATATAAATCCATATATCACAGTCCTGCTGCTACTAACAACCTACGCAAGTTATGATTACACATCCCTCCAGGGACAATACCTAACACTGGTGACAGTAGTGCATGGTAACACTTGCTGACAGTTTCCTTTTAACTGTAATATGGATATTATAACCTCGGCTATGGCCATTATGTGATAAGCTCAGACATGATGAGTATCGCAGATCTCCCCGCTCCCGGTGTCTCTTCTCTCTGATCCGGCAGCTGGGATCGCCTGCCACTGGACACTCGCTGCTAAGCGGAAACACATTGTCACGGGATGAGTCACTGGATGTAACGCACTCACAGCACAAGTCCTATCATATTCATGTCACTGACTGTAATGTCCATGTCACCGGCTGCTGTAGGGCCGGCACAATCAGTCTCGGCTTTCGAAGAAATTTTTTTAAAAAAGTCGTACAAAAAATATAAAAATTAACTTGTTTGCAGATTTTTCTCACTAATTGAATCCTTGAACTTTCCTTATAGAGCAGAGAGCAGCCTCTCTCCATGACTGATATCTATAGTCTATATCTATATCTACAGTCAGGGGCGTAACTAGGAGAGACAGAGCCCCAAAGCAGACTTCTGAATGGGGCCCCAATTGCTACTATACATATACGTATTTGCATGCAAGTTACAATTACACATACGCACATATAGAGCATATACATACACATACATCATATTTACACACATACAGAATATATACACATACATACACTGACATACACAAATGTACAGCATATACACACACATACATAAATGTACAGCATATATACACATACATAAATGTACAGCATATACACACACATACATAAATGTACAGCATATACACACACATACATAAATGTACAGCATATACACACACATGCATAAATGTACAGTATATACACACATACATAAATGTACAGCATATACACACACATACATAAATGTACAGCATATACACACACAGACATAAATGTACAGCATATACACACACATACATAAATGTACAGCATATACACACACATGCATAAATGTACAGCATATACACACACATACAGAATATATACACACACATACACACATACATAAATGTACCTTATGTACAGCTTATACAACCATACATAGTTACAGCATATAACACAACATAAAGTCAGGATAAACACATAAATGTACAGCATATCACACATACTAAATGTACAGAATATGCACCCACTTACATAACTGTACAGCATCATACACACACTTACTAAATGTACAGCATTACACACAATCGCATAATGTACAGCATATACACACACATACAGAAAATTACCACACACATACACACATACATAAATGTACAGCATACAATATAAGCACTATACCCATCAAATGTTACGCATATACACACATCAACTCAAATGTACAGCATATACACACACATCATAATGTACCATCTATCAACACTACATACATATTAACATCACGCATATATAAATACGATAATACAAAACATGTACAGACTACACAGCACATACAAAATGTACACTATACACCACATGCATAATGTAGAGTATATACACCCTACATAAATGTGCGCATAATACACACATACAGTATATATTCACACATACACACCCATGCATTATGTCAGCATATAACAACACACATACCTAAATGTACACTCATACACACACATACCACATAATGTACGTATATACACACATACAATATTAACCACAATATATCACGTACAGATACACATACAGAATATATACCCACATCCACAAATACTACAGCATTCCAACAATGTACAGCATTACAACACTACATCAATGTACGACATATACACAATACAAAATGTCACGCTCTCAACATCATATTACCGATATAAACAACATGCATAACTAGCATCTAACACGACATACATAAATGTACGCATTATATCCAGCACCTCGAATATATACACCAGCACATACATAAATTGTACAGCATATACACACACATTACATAATGTACAGCATATACACACACATGCATAAATGTACAGTATCTACACACCAACTAAATGTTGAAGCATATATCACAACATACAGATATATTACACACTAACGACACCATGCATAAATGTACGCAGCATACTCCACACATACCTAAATGTTACAGCAATATCCACACAATACATAACATGATCCATATATACACACATACAATATACACACTACACCGCTCAGTATACCATACAGATATATACATCACACATATGTTATGTAAATACTATGCTCTACAATTCGCACATAATATGTTATAATGGTGCACCTTCTCCACTCTTTAGGTCGGATGTCCGGGGCCCCCTATTTGCGGGGCCCAATAGAATCTGTTATGGCTGCTACCACCTGTAGTTCAACCCCCTGTCTAGAGTTCCCCAGGGTTGTCTCATACAGTGTAGAGGATTGCCTACCCAATATCAGGGCAATATGATCCATCAACATAGTCATACGTGGGCCTTCATTTTTACTTGACAGGCTGTATTTGTGTAAAGTGCCATTTGACTATTTATTTTAAAAGTTCACGCAAAACATAATAGTTATTACTACGATAACAAAAAAGGGCTTTTTTTAATAACTTTACAACTTACTAAAACCTTATAATCAATACAATAAACGCTGTAACGTTATCCACGCTCTGTAATGAAGCTTTATGATAATCCTGATCTCATGACACCCAACATTTTTAAAATCCAATTGTCAACAGAGACCAAAAAGTTCTGGCTGGGATATACACTGAAAAATATACCAGTTCCGACTTACAATATAATTCAACTTAAGAACAAACCTACAGACCCTATCTTGTATGTAACTCGGGGACTGCCGTATTAGATTTTATAAGAGGTCAATCTGTCTTTCCTACAGATCGCAGGATGTTGTTCGTCTGAGTGTCCCCTCCAACAGGATAACAGGACAGAGTTTAGTAATAGCCCCAAACATGGATCATACCTATACAGACAGAAATTGTTAATGTGAGATACAATTGAAGGTGCAATGTGTAGGTTACTGGTTCCAGTTGTTGTTTGCTTATTTAGCCCTGGTGTAATATTTTTGGCATTATTTTTTTGGGGGGAGTTACTTTGCTGTTTTTAGCAGGAAATGTTGCAAATTAGGCTGCAGACCTTGTATTATTTTTATATCGAATGCTTCACGAGGAAATTGTGCAGCCCTCTGATATAATACCAGCCATTCCTGGAAAATGTATCACACGGCTGATCCATAACATTGGTTTCCCAAGAAACATCTTTTTGGTTGCATTTAATTAAATTTTTATGTTACTCAATTTGAATGCTACAAAAAAAACTTTTTTTTGGAATTTTTAGTTCTTTCTTGATATCAATAAAGTTCATTTCACGAATAATTCAGTTAAATGTTCCACTTCATGTGTACTGCATGGATAATACTCATATTATTACTAGAATATACTATAAGTAGTAATATAACAATACGTTGGACCTCGAATCACATAAAGGCGGTCCCCTACTTTAAGAACACCTGACTTCCACGACCCCCTAGTTACAAACGGACCTCTGGATATGTAGTTACTGTACTTTAGCCCTAGACTACAATGATCGCTGTACAGGTATCACGGTTGCCTGTAATGAAGCTTTAGTGTAAGTCTCTGGTTCTTATGACAATCCAACATTTTTAAAATCCATTGTCACAGAGACAAAAAAATTTGGTTGGGGTTACAATATAAAATATACAGTTCCGACTTCCATACAAATTCAACTTAAGAACAAAGCTACAGACCCTATCTGTACGTAAACCTGGTACTCGAATGGACAAAAAGAAGAACGCCATTCTCTTTGTAAGTGGTAAACCAGTTACACAGCTTATCTACAGTCAAAATTTACCCATTGATAAGGCAAGATTGGAAGAGGCTGTCAAGAGGAAGGAAGTTTATCCTTTTTTTTAATTTTAATTAAAAGTATAATTTATTTTTTTAAATTTAAATTTACTTTAATTTACATTTTTTTATTAAATTGTATTTAAATTGTATAATTGTAATTTACTTTGGTAAATTTTAATAATTTTTATTTTTTAATTTCCACCATCTTGCTTGAGTATAATAACCTGGAAATTCATTGAAGGAAATCATGGCTATCACCCATGCAATTGATTGAGAGTTGGCCTTGTACAAAGTAGTCTGAACAAGCAGAGCTGCAGTATACAATAACAGAGGAAAGGAAAAATTAAACAGATGGAAGTGCAGTTAAAATTGTTCTTATAGCATATAGTTAACATGTAGTAATATGGATAGCTTTCTATATGCATTTGCATTACATGTAGATGTTATTGATTAAAACCCCTTTAAAACCTCTAGTCCAAGCGTTCTGGTTGAACAGTAGGATGAGTTATGCATCTTCTTCATGAGCTCCCCCTAGTGGTTTAGAACAACTACACTTTGTTCACTTTGCTCCAGCAGAAGAACAAAAAAATGGTACAAATTATAAAAGATATATAATACAATACTGAGCACAATTTCGCTCTATGGAAAGTGCGACATTCCCTTTAAGAAAAATGTAAAAAGTTATAAAATATCGTAATACAATACCGAGCACAATGTTTGACTCTATGGAAGTGCAGACATTCCCTTTAAGTAGTGAAGTCAGTGCGGTGTGTACATGCTCTCTCTTCATCTTCCATGGATTGCCTTGCGACACATTAGGGGTTAGCTTTTACATCACGAGCGGGTCGGCTATTAACCCCAACCTGCAGATTCAATGTTTCATCTCACGGTGTCCCTATAGGTTAGCGAGCGGCAAGGTAGGAACTTATGGGAATGTTTTCCATTGATATTTGATAACTCAATTTCTGGACGTTTGACTCATAAGATTTTTTTATGTTCTGTAAAGTTCACCCCTGATGTGAAAGAACAGCTGTACGGGGAATCGGATGTTCAGGGATCTTATCTGTCATATACATCATACATGGATATAGGTAGAGCTACATCATATCACATTTCATATCTGGCCAACAGGTTGTCTTACTTTGGCATCCTCATGCTTCATGCACAAGATGTGTTGGGTTTGGTTTTTGGCCGGGTGAGAGAGGTGGGGGGGGTGGGGTCGCTCCTTTTCCAATCACCTTCCAGATGGAGAATATGATTCTCAAATAAGCTCTTTGGATCAGTACTTCTATGCTGCTATAAAATATGTGTGTTATAACTTACCCTTGCACCCT
Source organism: Engystomops pustulosus (assembly GCA_019512145.1). Taxonomy (NCBI): domain Eukaryota; kingdom Metazoa; phylum Chordata; class Amphibia; order Anura; family Leptodactylidae; genus Engystomops; species Engystomops pustulosus. The sequence continues at coordinate 2,218,734 of CM033645.1, forward strand.
ACAAAATCGTGGTTTAGTACCAGGGGTTGGGCTTTGGTTTGGATACATTTAAAAAAAAAAAAAAAAACAACACACAGGCTGTGTGCTACAGACTGCTCAGCTCTCAGCCCCCACCTCTGTGCTCCTGTACAGCTCCTCTCCCTCTCCCAACTGATGTCAGCTCACCAGGCTGTGAGCTCTGTGAAGAAGCATGAGGAGGAACTTGACAGGACACAAAGGTGGGGCTGAGAGCCGAGGAGTCTGCAGCACACAGCCATGTGGGTGTTTTTTGAAATGCATCCATTCCAAAGTCCAACCCCTGGGACCCACACTAGGATTCGTCAAGGTGCAGGTAACGTTATAACCACAATCATATGTAATGCAAATGCTTAGAGAAGGCAAAGGCAGATGTGTGATGTGCAGGTGTGAAGGGCTTCTACAACCTTCCTTAGTGAAATAGGTCCCTGGCGAAAGGGTCCCTTTAAAGGGGTTAAAGAACTGGCTACTTCTTCCATATACAGCTCCACATCTGACCATGGTTTGTATGTCAGCTGTGTAGGAATGATAGGGCTGATGGTCTTGGTCAGAGAGGAGCTGCCAGAAGAAAGAGCCATGTAATTCAACTTCCGGACAACCCCTTTAACTCTTAATCATAAACCAGTGTTCACAAAGTCAGATCAGAGATTAGTTAGGGTGTTTTATATGGAGTAAGCCAGGTCCGGCATGAGCAGGGTAGATCATTGCAGCCTGCAGTCTCGAAGAAGGTAGAAATAACCCATGGGAAGTAGAAAAGTCTGGGAAGACATTTCTAATGACAGGACACTGGAACAATACCAAGTCATGTCTGTTTTTAATACATGTGGGCCAGAGCGTGCGACTGGGCCGACTGTGCACCAGAACTACTCCCTCTCCGTGCAGGATTCTGTGTTGCGTCGGTACAGTGCAACGCGGAACTTTATAAATACAGGTCAAGCAGTTTCACTGAAAAGAACTGCAAAGTCAGACAGAAACTGGTGCAGGGGCTTTGATATGTTGCCCCAATGCCTTTGATGTCTGCGAGCATTGCCCCACATTTATCAAAATCAGTGCATTGGGTACTAGGTGCATTGTTTGCCTGTGTAGTTTATCAGGGGCCGCAAATTCATGACTGTGGCGCAAATTCCTCATGATCCTGAGCCCCCCTCCGCTGCTCCGACAGAGTGCAACCAACTTTTTTTTTTGGTTGCACCTTTATATTAATTAAAGCCAGTTCTCCACACAACCATATGTCCTGCAGTGTAGGGTGCAGGTTCTCTACCACACAACTATATGTTCTCTAATGTAAGGCGCAGGTTTTCCAGTGTAGAGTGCAGGCCCTCCAGTTAGAGCCCTGGGTACAGGTCCTTCAGCACAGTGACAGGTCCACCAGTTCAGTGTTAAGGTCCTCCAGTGGAAGATGCAGGTCCTCCAGCATAGGCTTAATCTCCCTCCTCCACAGTATGGACCCCATTAACCCATCATGACTCCTTAAGCCCATCAGGATTTCCCCCAGCACAGTCATTACCTATTTTCTTGGGTTTGTCAGGAACTTTGACAAGTAATGGACCTTGGTGTTATCACATGACTGAAGACTGAAATCTACTTCTGCAAAGAGCTTGGATAATCTCAGATATGGAACGGAACCAATACTGTTTGTGAAGTTCCTCGCTTTGCATAGGGCCGTTTTATTGAGTAAATTTAATAGTTTCCCCATTTTTATTTGATTTTATGAACTTCCTGGCTTATGTTGTTTATGGTAGGATATAACGTTCCTAGGATATGCAGATAATTCCATCAATTCAGATTTCTCCATACCCCTTGTATTAAAACCTCATAATAAATCAAATAGACAATGTACATGTGATATATGGAGGCCAGAAACGTATCACTGGATTGATAGTTGAGAGATCCATGTCTCTTCAAAATCCCAGCATGGCTTTTTATAGAATTACTATGGCGGAAAAGTCTTGAATGTATTTCCCCAAATATACCATATCACAATGTATGAATATGGAAATATGCTGAGCCAAAAAGTCCTACTTCTTATCAATTTTAGAACGTGTTATTATCCTTTTCGCCACTATAAACCCTAGATAATAGGTATAGACACTGAGAGAGAGAGATATGAGATGGCATGAATAGAGTGACAGATGCCCAGATAATATGATATGGGCAAGGATGATTAAGATTGACATGGCTCCTGGTCTGACACAAGCTGGACACAAAATTTACCAGAACCAAACTATTTTCATAGATAAAAACAGTAAAGGGGGGGGGGGGTTCCAGTTCTGTTCTCTAGTTTAAGGATCTTTAGGAGGCTGCTGTTACTATATGGCAGGGCTGACACCACTACTCCTATGTTATCTACGACGCCAAGAGGCTTGGACCCTGGTGGTCACCAAAACCGCCCATATTTTAATCTGCTACTGGTACCAGGAGTCGAGTGCCAGTCCTCCTCGTACATGCTGTTAACAGAACAGAGCATGCTAGCAGGCACATGGGTAATATTTATATCTCAGGACATCTTCATACCAGACAAGGTAGGACGAAAAACAACATCTATCGATCATCAAAAAATTCTAGTTCAGACTGTGGACCATTGCTAGGCTTCAGGGATCATGCAAAAAAACCACCATAATTATCCACTTCCGAACCAATTTCTCCCATCTCGGGCTAGTGGTTATGCGCCAAAATATCTCTCAAATTACGTAAGTAATAGATGGACAACCCTACAGGCTCTGAAACTAGATCCCTATCGGTCAATAGACTTGGCCAATGTTTGAATGTTTGTTCACTACTACTTCTGTTATCCACATCCACCGGGAATTGAAATTTGTAATATAACTCACTTGTCTGTGTGTTTCATTCTTGGTTTACTTACCAGTAGAGAACTGCGATTTTCATTCTTTGCTCGTTCGTAGTCACACATGATAGTTTAGAACCCTCTTTCATGAAACCTTTAGTATGTCCCCGCCTAATTGGAATACAAAGGCCGCTAGAGCCGATGTGTATCACTCTCAAAAGTGTTCAGCAGGAACTCCCTTTCATAATGGCGGATGCGAGAGGATAAGGTGTGAAGTGTTTAGCTTCTTTTGTCTCCTTTCCATAACCTCAGTAGTAATACAAACCTTAAACATTGAGCCACATTACTTACCACGGAGGAGTTTACCGAAAGTGCATTGTCCGCGATATATCACCCTGATCCGCGATTCACTAAGATTGTGCGCCGATATCCTGCAGTGTCGCTTCCTCCCTGCTCAGTCCCCTTCTTCTTCCTGGTGCATGTAATGCATGTCTTGCGACACAATTTGAAAGTTAAATCCCACGCTCAGTCCGAATCAGTCGGATCGTCCGACGGCCACGCCCCCTGATTTCTGTCGCATGAAAGCCGCACAGCTGCGCCAAAATCCGACCGCGTGCGACACAATCCCCAGTTAAATACCTGTCACAGTGGCGCAAATCCTGAAAATTTCGAAAATCCGACGAAAGTGCGATCTGCGGACCCTTAGTAAATAGCTGCCACTGTCGAAATCTAGTCCTTTTTAGTCTGACTGTACTTCCCATATATAAATCTTTGTAACTGCACTACCACAATGAGGACCTTGAATGGAGTTCCTCTCTATTTAAGGGTTGTTCCACGTTTTCAATTTACCCCTATCCAATACCTGACCTACTGGGACCTCCCGATCGGAGAACAAAATCTATGTGAACTGGACAACAATGGTCGAGTTCACACTAAAGGGTGGAGGCAACAAGAGCCTACAAATTGATGACACTTGGTATCTCCAATGCTCTATTCATACTATTGAATGGATCAGTAGGACACAGCTCTTCCTGCCGCTCCACCCATTGGTGAGAACAGGAGCCTGCCGCTCCAACCACCCATTGGGAGAACAGACCACTGCCCGTCACCCCATTGGTGAGACAGGACTCACTATGCGCTACCACCATTGTTGAGAACAGGAGCACTATCTTCGATAACTAGAGGTCCTGTTCTCATGATTGGTGGGGGTCCCAGGAGTCAGACCTTCACATCACCTTCTTATCACCAATTCTGTTGATAACAAGAAATCCTGGGACAACCTTAATTGGGGTCTAAACTGAAGAACCCATTAATGTCTGTCCCAGACATTCAGACTCTACCTCCAGTATTTTCGATATAAGTTTATGTTAAGATGAGAAGTTTTTTCAGATATTTCTTCTTCCTTTGATGTGGATGGAAACTGGAGAAGATCCTGTAAATGAGACTGTGGTGGTGGTGGTAAGGTGGGGTGAGTTTCTTTCCCTCACAGGTCAAGTGTGGATATCCGTCACCCCGTCCTCTCTGCGCTCCGTCCGGGTTTTATAGTGTAAGGTTATAATGGAAACACCACGGTTAAGCACATTCAGTTTATCACAGAATTTCTTCTCTCTTACTTTAGTCACAGCGTCCTGGACATGTTTCACATTAGAAAATCCACCAGACCAAATGTGAGCTGCTTGTCATCTTTCATAATGTGTAATCATCCCACTTTACATGAACCGCTATGATTATGGTTTTTATAGAGTAGGGAAGTTTTTGGTCATATTTTTTACCAAACATATGTCCAAACATCAATTTCAAGGAACTGATGGAGTCCGCTAAGATGATATGGACATCTCAAGTCTTCTTACTTACACCCACCAAAAACAGTAAAGTTACCACGTTGGTCCGAATGACACTGAAAATCTCTATCTGGTACCTCCAGTTTTTTTTATATCAGTACTTACCCAGATACCAGATAACATTTATAAAGATAGATAGATATGAGATAGATAATATTGGACATGTGACTAAACTGGGGGACGTGGCCGTCGGACCAACCCAACTGATTCACACATACACACAATACACACACATACACACCACATACACACACATACATACACATACATACACACATACAAACCACATACACATACATACACACTACATACACTCACACACACATACATACACATATACACACATACATCGTACCATCAGCTTCACTATATGAGATATATACATACAGATATATAAATTACAACTTTTGAAGCATCATTCATAAATTTGCGGCCCATGAAATTTATGAATAAATACAAAACCCGGGTGTTCCTTTGTCATAAACCAGGAATGTTTTGGTACCTCCATATGTGTGTTTTTTCCTTTTGTTGTTTTTTTATTGTGGGCATGTTATTCATCATACAGCTTGTTGTGATTCTGTGACCAATCAAAGTATCTTGTTCTGGCTCCTCCCTTTACTAATTAACACACGCAGCTGCATCTCCCCCCCCATCTCCCCCTCTTACTGTCTTAAAGTGATATACAAAAAAAAAAAAATAAATAAAAAAAAAAAAAATAAAAAAAAAAAAATATATATATATATATATATATATAGATTATATTAGTACTTCTATATCTCACATGTGCTATTGACTTATCAAAAAGTGATGATAATAATAGGTATATTTTTAAGGGGGTAGTAGGCGACCCTTATCCACATGAATTTTTGGCAGTCCAATAAGGATAGAATTAACAGCTGGGATACAAGGTACCCCTTATTCTTGGTGACCAGTGAGACCCCGCCTATCAGCAGTTGGACCCCCACATGGGAGGGGATACAGAACCTTATATGTGAATTAATATCCCTTCAAGAGAGAACTGACTTTTCCCTGATTTAATTGCACTCACAAAAAAACAGGGGGCGCCAAGTATTCCCCCCCTAGCCACCGCTCCACTGGCCTATAATGGACAAAATACGTCACTATTCCAAAAGTTAGTGAAGTAGTGTAGAGGTCCTCACACATGGCACGTAGGGCCTCTCTTTTTCTGTGTCTTCTGGGAAGATCCCTTAACTACCCTTTACAGCACTAAATCTTCATTCTCTGAAAAGAAGTTTGCTACAGGCCCAGCGCCCGCAACCCTCTTCAATTTACGTGTTTGCTGAACGGCACCAAATATTCTGCACTGAGACCAATTAACACAAATCAAACTTTTTTTTTTTTGCAAAGTTAACATCTTGGCTTATGTATTGAAGAAACGTACAAATGACTCAAAACCAGGAAACAATTTGTAGAAACGATGTTTGTGCATTGGGCGCAGATGTTTCACGATAACAACTCTGAACGTGGTAACAGGACTGCAAAGTCCTGATCATACACTGACATTACATGTAGTGACTGCCGACCCGCACCGGACCACATCATCACGCCATATCAGTCCTGACAATTGCTCTAGGATGACTGTGTTATATTGGGGCACATGGTTATCACATGTATGCCTTTGCATTTTGGGGCTCATTTACTAAGGGTCTGAATCGCTCACTTTCGTCGGTTTCACCGACGATTTCCGATTGCGGCGAATTGCCCCCCTGGATTTTGCTGCACGCGTTGGATTGTGACACATCGGCACTAGCTTTCACGCGACAGAAATCAGGGGGGGAGGGGCGTGGCCGTTGGACAACCGGACGATTCCAAAAAACGCGGAATTTAAAAAGAGTTTGTGTCGACAAGATCAAGCACTCACATGCAACGGAAGAAAAGGTGAACTCTGGCTGGCGGACTCAGCGCAGCACCGACACCCCCTGCTGATATCGGGTGCATGGACTTAGTGAATCCCAGCAACCCAAATCCTGCCCTCAACGCCCCGCTGGATCGCGACTGGACCGGGTAAGTAATGGTGCCCCTTTGTGCCGCCATATGGTTGAATGAGCACATAACATGCTAAGGCACCTACTTTTTTTTAGACTCAAAGCATTGGTCTCCTAACCAGGACTGACTGCACACAAAAAATTTCAGTTTCCTTTTGAGCCTCACCCCTTACCTGAAACCTACCTACCCTTGTGGCCCAAAAGTTAATACTCCTCCCCCTCCCCTTGCACACTGTATAGTTCTTCCTTTTATTATGCCCCCCCTTTTTCTGTACTGTATTGTGCCTCCCTTTTTCTGTGGCAATTGTGTCGCATCAATCACTACATGCCCCGGGAAGAAGAAGGTGAACTCCGACGACCTGAGCCGGGAACGACCTGCAGGATATCGGCGCATGATCTTAGTGACGTCGCGGCACAAGGCTTGTTGTTCATAATTAGATTTATTAGTCTAAGAGGGGACTGACTAATTTATATAACTAATAATGGTCCATGCAAAATGAAGGTAAAAGTTGTTCCAGGTTAATTAAATAAAAACTTTGGGGCGCTGTCTGCGTCGGAGAAAAAAGGTTTTAACACCAAAGTAGACATGGCTACTGAGTCTGTAAGAACTGTACATCTGTGAATGAGCGCTCAGGCACAGACACAGCAGGACAGCAGAGAGTCAAAAAAGGTCTAGATGCTTCCTGTTTTGTAGATGCTTCTCCATACAATACCGTTTTTCTTTATCTCCACACTCACAATGTCCCCCTTTGTGTAGCACTCATTAATAATCTCCCCTTTTCTGTATACCCCCTACCTAGTCTTACTTCTGTCCCGTTTACCTGCGAAGTCGTATTTTCTACCACGGCGGTGCACAGAGGACTCCTATGGGGAACAGGTAAAGGTAGATCTGATTATATAGAATTTTCCTTTTGCAAAGTTCTGCGGTTATGCCACAAAGTTGTCCACGGCCCAATCTATGGCCCTGGCCACTGTTGCGCACCACTGCTGTTCTATAACATCACTGTAAGATTCGTGGTAGGTCTCTAGGGTTCAGGGAGTTTTTCAGTTGTAACCAAATCTATAAATCTAGAGGCCCAGAGCTCTTTTTTCACACACTTTGATCTCTGGCAGTTCAAATATCTTAAATCCCCCTTGCTCTGTGCCTTGTTTACAATCACCACCATCCAGACATTTCCTACCTGTTAGAGTTCATTACCTTAAATTCCAGTAGGTTTTAAATAGTCCAACACGGGAGGCTGTGGAGAAAACTGCAGGGGTTATATGGATGTAGGAGGCTTTGATGTAGTGGGTTTTACTCTATTCCCACCACTTAAATCAGAGAAGATGAGGCTTGAGCAGAGTCACCTATCACAGCGTACAACTGGTATCTTATCTTATTTATTGATCAGACACCAAATAGCATCTGTCACAAAAAAGCGTGAAAATCCAGAGGAAGAGACCCCCCCCCCCCCTCACCCATCTATAGTTTTCCCATAACACCTCTTTGATTGCTATTGGAAGCCGAAACCTCCTCCAATACTGATGTGAGCTGATTGCCTCTGTATTAGTAAGGTATACCCACCGCGCTAAAGATCTGCGCTCTCTCTAATACTACAAATTATTCTCATTAGTGCAATGATTCGAAAGTCTATTATGAATCTATATTAAAGTGTTTTGCTTGACTTCATATTTCATATGTTTCCCACTGGTCCGTAGGGAGTACAGGCCAACATCACTGCACTCTCATATAAAATACTCCTAAAAGGACTATTGATGATTAGCAGCAGGATTGGAATGAGTTACCCAAGGACCTAAAGTGGAGATCGGACTGGGCCTCAGTCCATTACAAGCAAAGACCATTCAGACACTGGATGGAGTGTTTACAGGGGGCCATTTGCCCATTAAATAACCCAAAGCCTTTTTTAGGGAGTTTAGGGAGATCAGTGAACCCCAAACAGTGGTAACCAGGGAGAAGTAGTGCGAAGCTCCATTTTCCCAATTTTCTTGAATTGTATAAGTACCCACAGGAGTTGATACGGTCTAATAGCTATGGCAAGAATGAAGCAATAAACTCCCTGACCTGCCATTCAGATTGGGCTGTACTTAAAACGATAGTTATATATATATACAGGCGTCCCCCGGGTTCCATACAGATGGTTCTGCAGTTTGTTCCCAATTTGAATTGTAGTATTAGTCGGAACTGTATACTTTACAATTGTAAGTTTTTTTGGTCTCCGTTGGATTTTAAAAATGTTGGGATTTCATAAGAACCAGGAGTAACAATCAAGCTTCATTACACGCCTGTGATAACGTTACAAGCTATTTTGTAGCCTAGGACTAAGTACAGGAAATTACCAACATCCATTGGTCGTTTTGTAACTAAGGGTCGTCTGTAAGTCGGGTGTCTTAACTAGAGGACCACCTGTAGCCTTAGAAATGCCAAATTCTGACCCTGAATGTCTATGCATCAAGTTATCTAGAACTACATTCCAAATGGGAAACATGGGGCCCTCTTCTTTTTCTATGTGGATGTCCCAAAAGTGGACCCAATCAGTATTTCTGCTTCCATCAGATGGTCACGTCGATTTACATATACAGGTCCAAGAAAAAAAAACAAATATGCATCAAGCTCCTTTCTAGTGTTAACACAATGAAAATTCATTGGATTTAAAATTTGCTCAAAATTTATTATAAGAAACTTTCTAGAAATCCCTAACTTTGTGCAAAGTTATCTACAGTTCATATCCAAAAGTTGGGGTGCGTTGGAAGGCAAAGGGTGTCTGCCTCTTTTGTTATTTCTGCTGGGGATTAGGTGCTGAGCTCCGGGCTGCTGCTGCCTGACACAACCAAATCTACGACCTCTCATAGAGTCACATACATTCTTTCAGGATGAATTACAATATCTTTTGTTTTCCCTTTCCAAACTTTTACATTCGGCTTCAAAGCTCAAAAACCTGTGAGACCCCCAAAACCAAATCTTATACAGATTCATGCTTGTCATTGACTTAGCAGTGCGGGGGTAAGCTGGAGCTGCCAGTGGTCTTATAATGCTCTCGTGAAGAGGCCTTGGCACGGAGCCCAGTAGGGTCAAGCCATGTGTGCACTGCGCTGGTCCTCCTAGAGGGAAGCCAATGTTCACGCTTCACTTACAGAGAAGCCCGAAGCATCACATTCATGTTGTGGCAAATGGATGAATTCCTGACACTTTGCATCCAAACAGACGATTTCTCTGGAATGAATTTTTTGTCTCTATTGTTAAGAGAAATCTCTATAAAATGTATATAATTAAAACAGACAATCCATGTGTTGGCAATGCTGAGGTCCTAGGTTGATACTAACCAAAGCTACAGTATATATATACTATCACTGAGAGGAAGCTGTGACCTCCAAGGTCCAGTAAAAAAAATCTTTATGAAGCACAAACTCCCTGCATAGAATGAAATGGTCTCAAGGAAGCAAGATGACTTCAGTACAGGCGGTCCCCCTACTTAAGGTCACCCGACTTACAGACAACCCATAGTTACAGACGGACCCCTCTCCCATGTGACCTCTGGTGAATCTCTCTGATGCTTTACTATAGTCCCGGCTGCAATGATCAGCTGTAAGGTGTCTGTATGAAGCTTTAATTGATAATTTCTTGGTCCAATTACACCAAAAATTTTGAAACTCCCATTGTCACTGGGGCAAAAAAAAAAAATTGTCTAGAACTTCCATTAAAAATATACAGTTTCGACTTACATACAAATTCCTTAAGAACAAACCTCCAGACCTATCTTGTATGTAACCCGGGGACTGCCTTGGTGTTGTACAACGATCAGCCACAACTTCAAAATCACCAATGTTCCATAGTTCCATCTTGCAACCAAAATATCTCTGATCCATCAACACCTGGACTCCACAAATGTTCAGAAGGTGACCTGTGGTGCAGGCACCAAGATCTACCAGATGATCTCATATTCATTAAATTCTAAATACGACCATATGGATTATCCCACAGGATCTCAAGAGATAGATCTGGAGAATTTGGAGCTGCAGACCTGCATAGTCGGGATGCAGCCGTGCTTCTGCTGCAAAGGCTACTATTTCGGGCTACTGCTACCAGCAACTGATACATGGCAGAAAATCCCCGCAAACCTCAGAGACTCACTCTGGCGTCCACCAGTTCTACTTCTTCAACATAATCCATTCTGGTACACAATAAACCTCCTTACTACAGTGGACACCAAGTATCTGTAGGGACCTTTAGACCAAGCGGTGAAATCCCAGAACTTTTAACATCACAACTGTATCTCCTCTTCGACGCAGTAGCAGTCAGTGTGGGTGGACTTGGAATATCGTGTCAGACCATGCCAGATAGGGCTCCCAGGATTTTGGATAGGGCTTCCCACGACCCCCAGGTTACACTATGGAGCCCCATTACTCACTAAGACAAGAGGGATAGGCTACCTAAGATAACTTAACAGGAGCTTATGGTGGATGGAAGCTGTGGGAGGCTATAGCCAATTTCCTGGAGTCCCTTCGGCTGACTGCTGGATCTGGTCCACGATGAGAGGAGGTCTCAAAACAGGAGCTTCCCTCCTGTAGCATCACTTGCCTGGGAGGAGCGGACATTCTGCTCCCGCATTTTGCGATGAACTTATGGCCTTCCCGGGAAGTGCAGCTCTGGTTATCCACCACTGAATCGACCCGTGCTCCCAGTCAGGCAAGGCTCAAAAACCTAGTCCATGGTGGAAAAAAGCTCTAAAAGGTTGTATATTGGTTTCCCCATACCTCCCGTTTTCGATAAACGAGGGATCACTATGCCTTCCTCTAAAGAAAGTCCTCCCTATCGTTGTTCTGAAAATTAAGAGGTGTCAACAAATCACCAGGCCAATTAATTTGGTGAGAGGACAAAGCTGAGCTTGTGATGGCTGTTTATATATGTAATGCTTCCTCTGCCCCTGTGGGGGAGCTGTAAGGGAAGTTAAACACTGTTGGGCGTTCCATACATTTATTCTTTTGTCTGTTGGGACACTTTGTTATCCCACCTACTTCCGAAAACCGTTAGATGAAATCGATTGTGTACAATACCTTCAAGAGACCATATAAATGTATTGTTTAAAGGGGAAACTAGTGAACGATTCCTACTGGTATACTACTGATATAATACAGGAGGAAGAGGAATATGTCTAGAAACTCTGGAGTGGCAGCGCACAAAGCTGGAGAGTGAAAGACCTCCTTTTGTAGCCTCTGTAATCTTTCCAGGGCGCCTGTTTTTTTGAGGTGGCTGCTGTTTTGGTACCACCTTGCCTCGAGTGCTAATCTTGTACGACTTGGACCAAATGTAGGCGGAGACAAGAGGAAGAAAGTTAATCATTCATAGATGTTCAGCACTCTCCTACCTGTAGGTCTTCTTCTCATCCGTAGGTCACCCCTCCCCCCCAACAATATGAGGGTAGGGGGCTGAATAAGGTTGCGCTTTAACAAGCGCACACTAGCATTATTATACCAGTGGTCTTCATGCCATATGTTTTGATTTATGCGGTCCCTGGGAGAAAGCAGATTTCAAGGTGGTTAATAGCGTTCTATACTCTCCGTATATGATTCAAAAGAAAATCGAAACTTTCTTTAATAATGTGTACAAAATGTTTAGTTGTAATTTTTTATTCCTTTTTTATGATTTTGACTGGCATTCAACTACAGGATGGAATTAAAGAGATTGGGGTCATTACTAAGGGCCCGATTCGCGGTTCCCCCGACGTTGTACCCGACTGTATTTCCGATTTGCGGGATGTACTGATTGCCCCGGATTTTGGCTCAAGCGTACGTATTGTGGCGCATCTGGCGCGGCAGCACGCGACGGAAATCGGGGGAGTGGCCGAACGAAAACCCGACGTTTCGGAAAAACCGCGCATTTAAAACCGAAAATGTGTCGGATCTTGGAAGCGCTTACCTTCACCTGGTCAGCTCGGTTATTCCCGCGCGTTCAAGATGATATTTCGCGCACCAGCGCCACTGGTGGACGGCGGAGGAACTACCTTAATAAAATCCCGTCAGACCCGAATCTGTTCAGAGAACGTCGCTGGATCGCGAATGGCCGGGTAAGTAAATCTGCACCCTTGTCATCGTTTTCTAGAAAGAGCGCCACTCCTTGTCATGGCTGGTAACTGGTATTGTAGTTTTACCCTCCATTTCAAACAAATGGATAAGAGCCCAATGATGGGGGGGGGGGGGGGGGCAGGAAAAGGGAATGAAAATGATCACAACTAAAACTTGTCAAAATGTCAGTTTGTAGCCTCAAACTAAATGAGTTAGGTAAAAGATGGGTAGAAGTATTGGTCCCCCAAGTGGAGTAATAATTTCAACGTTTTTATGTTTTATAGTACATTGTTGCTATGGTACTTTGGTATGTAAGTGTAAATAATGGTCTTCCTGATTCAGCAGAATATAATGGAGCCCCTATTTTTTTTTTCTTTACACTAAGCCCCAATTTTTTGTTAGAGGCTTTTATACGGAGGAAAGGAAGGGGAAGGGTGGGGAGGAGGGCCTAACGTATATGTTCATATTTGGAAAAAAGAAACATGGATAACTCAGTCCATTGATGAAATTCAGTTATATGTTTTTTCCAGAGTGTGAGACCACTTATGTAAAGTACAGCTACCCCCAGATAACCGATGGTACTAGATTTATTACTTACCTTTTCGCTGTCGCCTATCCCATCCCGTTTTATAACTTGCCATAAAATTTTTCTAGAAATGTAGTTACAAAAATAAAAACTTGTCACACAGGGATGGGACAGGAGAGTAATTATCCTCTAACATGCGTTACAGATTCATGGAACATTGAAACTACAAATCCCGCAATGTGGTTGGACTCTCCCAGCCGTAGATGTGTCCTGTCTCGTTGTAAAATTGAAAATATGTCCATGGTAGTCGCACAATAGCCATGTGTCGTGAGGGTTCATTCCCAATAGAAATCTTTGGGGCCACCGGAGATCTAAGAGGCATTTGAAGGACATTTAAAAAGGTAGATGTTCTAAGATATGATCTGTAGGACACTTACAAAAGAGAAGTTAATGAGGATGAGCGGTGCCCACCACAGGAGAGATTCAATGAGTCTCCTCATAGGACTCTTTAGATTGCAAAAGAGAGAACATTCTAAGGGTCATTCTTATAAGACCATTTGAACCTACACAGGAGAAAAATTTAATGGGTCATTCCATAGGACCATTTGCGTCTCACACAGGAGATGTTTTCTAAAGGTCATTACTCTTAGGACATTCGGACCCACAGGAGAAGATTTCTAAGTGGTTGCCTTTCACCATAGCAGTAGACTGTCCTGTCCTTGGTTGGCAATTGGAAAATCTCCATGTTACTCACAAATAACCAACCTTATTTTGTTAATACTTGGGGCCACCACCAGGAGAAGATTCTTAAGGCATCATTTCTCGACTGGACTCTGAGCCCACAGATAAAGTTCTAATAACCATTTCCTGTAGGCACCATTGGGCCTGCTATTAGTGTAGATTTGTCGGTGTTAGCCATGGAGACAGAAGAAGAGTGAAGAAATAGGCAATAACCTTTTGAGGTAACTGTAGTATATTTTGATGGTTTGGGCCTGCCACAGTAGAAATTCATGGTCATCCTCATGAGAACTCTCGGGTTTCACAGCCAGAGAGATTTTAGTGGTCATTCCCTATAGGCCTCTTTAAGGTCCACACAGAGATAAAATTCCATAGGACTCTTGAGACCCAGACAGGGAAAATTGGGTAATTCCAAATAGGAACGCTTCAGACCTACCACAGAGAAAATTCTGCATGGGGCATACCCATAGGACCATTTGGACTCCGTAGAGGAACGATTCTAATGGTATTCTTCATTGGCACCATTTTAGATAACATACTAGCAATATTTTTATTATCCATTCCCCATAGGACTACGTTGGATCCTCCAAGGAGACCATTCTCCATAGGCAAACATTTCCCAAGTCTCAGGATGTTACACATAAATAAGCTTATGGTAGTGACTAACATCATATTAAAATTCTTTATTTAGATCTATGTTTTAATAATAACTGTGAAAATAGTCTCAGTAAATATATAGGCACCCAGCACCATATAGCGACACACAATCTGCCTCTCCTCATTAGCAAAACTCATTCTACATTCCTTAGCTGCCATATGGATCTCATATTTTGTTGGGAACTATATTTGGAAAACATAGGAGTAAGACGCACGTAGTGATATTTGTTGCCGAGTATTGACTCCCTGGGACCGGTGACTTTTGATGAACTGGTGGAGGGTAGTGACATAGGGGGCACATGTGCCAACTTTTGGGTTGCACTTTTTCTTTACTTTTGAGATCTTTTCATGCTCGTTGTCTCATTGTGCAAAATTCATTAAAGACAATGCCACACGTTATCAAGTAGGGAAATACCGCTAGTTACATCGACCAGCAGAGAGCAGAAAAAGTCCCAACTACAGAGGGACAAGCCGTGACTAATGTATACGTGCCACAATAGGGCCTGGGGAGCCCATATTTCTTGCATAGGACCTTCATGACTGTCTATCTATTGTTTATCAGAATAGAACACCCTATATGTTCTCCTAGTAGTCATAACACAGGGACAAATCTACTGTAAGGCGAGTTGAGCAACTTCCCTCAGGCGGAAGATTATGTGTTTCTGGGGGACTGAGCCAGCATTGGCACTAGCAGCCTCTGACAAAACAAATCAATTGGTTGAGTTTTGAAAGTGCTAGTGTAAAGAATACTCCTCCTCCCAATACTTACACACCGGCCCACCCCCCTCCCACCCTGCATATTCAGCTATAACATTTGGTGTCCGGAATGGAGACTAGCCAATGTATGAAGACAGCTTGTCAGCCTTATGTGCCTGGAGTCCTGGAGAAGGACCTCTGATGAAGATCTGTCTGGGCTATAATCGTCTTGCAACTAAAAAGCAAATCAGGTTGTTACAGGCTGAAGGCCTCTTCGGTAACATAATGAGGTGGCCGGGCTCTTTCGACTTGTGTGGCCTAAGTTCTAGACTAGATAGCCCTGTGACACAAGAGGCAGGAGCACCGATCCCTTTATATATTTTCTGTGCCACAATTATGGGAATGCTTTTGATAGCCTATGATACGCACTGTGCCCACATAAGAATTAATGAGGGTCCTGTACTGACAATACAACTGTTTCTGGCAAGACCTCTCAGGTAATTGCCATACACAGTGTAGTGTAGCACCAGGACCACTCATTAATCCTATGTCTCGGCAGTCTCTGTCTGTTTCGTGACTGGTCGGTCTCTGACCGTTTCTGTCTCTGATGTGCCCTCTGAATGTGTCTCCAGATCTCGACTATTTCTGTCTCCAATCTCAGGTTTCTTGACCATCTCTGTCTCTCACTGTCTTGTCTCGACTTTTTCAGATCTCTCTGTCCTCTAATTGTCTCTGGACTTTTTCGACTCTCTCATTCTTGAATGTCCTGTCAATGACTGTCTCGGTCTCTCAGTGGTCGCTGTCATCCACTGTCTCTGACACTATCTGCTCTGACAACCTCTGTATTTGTCTTGACTGTCACCTTTTGTCTATGGGGGGTAGTTTTGTCGAAAGTCTCTGAGAGCAGAATGTCTAGGGTGCCCCCACGGCACCAATCATCTCAAGTTCATTTTCCTCAGCTGTTTATGCAACCAATAAAGAAAAAAAAGAAAAAGAGGAGTAAAAGGGGGGGGGGGGGGGGGGGGGGGGGGGAAAGGGAAAAAAAAGGGAAGGAGAGGAAGGCTGTCCGCCGATCCTGTCCGCCCCCGCCCCCCCTGTTATAATAGCCTACACCCCCATGTAGTAGATACCTATCAACTTCCTGTATTTAGCCCTCCTCCCCCTGGATATAGCCTGGGGCTCTCCCCCTGGACGTTTATATATGCCTCGGTGCAGCCCCCTGTTTATCTAGCCTGCCACGCCCCCCCTGTAATTCTTAGCCTTTGAGCCTGCCACTCCCCCTTGTAATACGCCGGTCATCCTATATGCCTTTCACGCCCCCTGTAGTATTTGTATCTACTTTCGCAACATATAAGCCGTTTCAACCCCCTGTAGATATGCCTTTAGATAGCCTAGCCAGCCCCCTTTAGTATATATCGCCTTCCAGCTTCCGCCCGCCCTGTAGTATAAAAGCCTGACAGCGCCCCTGTAGTATATGCCTCAGCCCCCGGTCGTATATCTATCCGCCCCCAGCCCCCTTAGTATTAGCCTCCAGCTCCCCTGGATATATAGCCTTATCATTTCCAGCCCCCTTTATTTATTCGACCGCTCCATCCCCCTTTGGTCTTTAGCCCTTCCAGCCCCACTGTATTATATCGCCTGACACCCTGACCAAGGCCCCCTGTAATTAACATATAGCCTACCACAGCCCCCTGTAGTATAGTAGCCATCCTGACTGACTGCCCCCTGTCGTATATACCTTCCAGCCCCCTTTAGTATATCTATAGCCTGCCAACCCCTGTGAGTAATATATCCTCCTGGCCTTCACCGTATATAAAGCCTGCCCAGCCCCCTGTAGGTATATAGCCTGTTACCGCCAACCCTGTAGTACTTCGCCTTAACAAAATAGCGCCCCGCTGTTCTTCCTATTATCCCTTCTGTCCATTTCACGCCCCCTTATATAATATAGCCTTCCAGCCCCCTGTAGTATATAGATAGCCAGCCTGACAAAGCCCCCTGTAGTTTATTAGCCGCCAGACCTTCTTTGAGTTTCCCTTCCTTCTCTTTGGTTTTCTTTTGTGTCAGTTAACAATCTTATCAGGGCTCCTTTCCCTCCTTTTTGCTAAACAAATACCATTACCATTTCCTTCTCTCTTTGGTCCGCGGTGTTAGCTCTGCTACAATTGATCTCTTGATGTTGTAACAATAAGCAGGAATGGCCCCATCACAATACACATGACATATAACAAGCCTCCTGTATCGTGTTACCTACCTTTTACGACTTACCTGACACTACTACTACTTCCGATGACTACGGCAGTAAATTAATGTTAAAATTAGTGACTTTTCCACTGGAATGACAATTTGAGATTTCTGATGTGAATCCATCGCTCTGTTGAAAGACGAAATAGTCATTAATGGCTTTTCCTCCCCCGGGGAAGACTTCCTGCAGATGAAAAGGTCCACAGGCTTCTTACTCGCCCCATCTACACTACAAAGCAGCGCTATCATACACCGGGGAGATACGGACACAGCCATGTAAGTATTATTTATCACTAATTATTGTGTACCCCCTCAAAAGAATGTATAACAGGTCATACCGATGTCTTATACAGTTTCACTGACAAGGCTGCAACTATGGTGGCAAACAGGGCATTTAACCCAGTGCCCCCTGTCCTATAGGAGCGGGCCCCCTACATGTGGTTTAATCTAGCTTTTTGATCTTCTCTATCTATCTATCTATCTATCATCTATCTATCTAATATCTATCTCATACTATCGATCGATCTCATGCTAGCATCTATCTCATATCTTCTATCTATCTATCTTCTATCTCATATCTATCTATCTCATATCTATCTATCATCTCTCTCATATCTAATCTATCTATCTATCTCATAGCTATCTATCTCTCTATCTCCTATCTATCTATCTATCTATCTAATCTATCTACTATCTCTCTCATCTATATCTATCTATCTATCTAATTCTATCTATCTTATCTCAGATGTATCTATCTCATATCTAATCTATCTCATATCTATCATCATTCTATCTATCTAATCTTATCTATCTATCATCTATCTCATCTCTATCTATCTCATATCTATCTTCTATCTATCTTCTATCTATCTATCTATCTGCTAATCTACTATCTATCTTCATACTATCTATCTATCCTCTTTCTATCTCCTATCTATCTATCTCCTCTATCTATCTATCTACTCTCTATCTATCTATCTATCTATCATCTATCTATCTATCGATCTATCTATCTACTATCTATCTATCTCATATCTATCTATCTCATATCTATCTTCTATCTATCTATCTATCTATCTATCTTCTATCTATCTATCTTCGCATATCTATCTATCTATCTCTTATCTATCTCATATCTATCTATCTCATATCTTATCTATCTCATATCTATCTATCTCTCTCATATCTATCTATCTATCTATCTACTATCTAGCTCATATCTTCTATCTCATATCATCTATCTATCTATCTATCTATCTATTTATCCTATCTCTATTATTTATATATAAGCTATGTTATATTTATGCATTCTAAAATATATCTACTACTGGTGTACTCCAAAGTGTTTTTATAAAGGAGCCTCTCTGACTGCCCGTGACTGTTCAGAATCGATTTTTTTGGGGCCCCACTTTTAGTTTTTGCACATGGTCCTCTGGTGTCTAAAACAAGCCTGGTCACTATGCCTCTCCCTATGGGATTAGAGCCAGCCATTCTAAAATAAGACTTTTATTGATGTCCTCTGTTCCAGTCATGGGGTGGGGAAGTACAGTATACAGTCAATCTAGCCCCCTCCTCCCTGACACTACTACCCAAAAGGAGAGAGATATGTGACTCCCTGTACAAGAAATTCCCAGGGATGGATGAGGAGAGGCTACTTTCTATTCACATCCAGCACAATCACTCCTCATCGCCCCCTTTCCGTGGGTAGTGGATAATGATTAGCGAGCCGATTCACACACATCGTCCCCCTGTCCTCTCACTTCCTCCTCACCACCACTCTGAATTCTTACAGCATCACATGGCATTGCCTCTCATCCCTGATAACAGCCCCTTCAGGGGAAAGTAAACCTCGCTTTATTGTCTGAATACTGGAAGACGTGGCGAATACTCAGTTCCTAATCCAGCTTTTCCATCATGAATAGGAGGCAGGTCAGTGCAAGGGATCAATGAATATCGGGACTCACTTACTGTGATTGGACCTCATCCAGGTTATTTTTTTTCAACATTGCGCGCCATGAAGAGGTAAGCATTTAGGAATTAGATCTATGTGAATATATGGCCAACATTTATCACTTGTTTTTTCCTCTGTTGTTTTTGCGCCTTTTTTTTCGGCTCAACCGTTTTTTGCGCCTTTTTTGCGATTAACCGTCAAATTAGCAGCGCAGCTAAATAACCACCTTTCCCTCATCTATCGTCAATTCCAGATGTTTTGGCTGCGCCTAATGAGATTCATCACGTGCTCTTTTCGTTTAGGCGCAAAAACGGGCGCAAACACCCAGTCCCGAAGGTGGCGTTATCTGAGAAGAAAGCACTGAGCCCATTTGCCAGACAGCTCTATTTCGAGCAGCAAGCTCACCCGACACGGCAACAGATAAATAGATACAACCATTAGCTACCTTCAGTGACACTTGAACATATAATAATACTTAGATACATTGCGGATACTGGAACATATAATAGATACATTAGATACACTGCACAGCCACTGGAACATATATAGATCCGTTAGATCATTGCAGACACTGTACCATATAATGAGATTACTTAGATACACTGCGACAACTGGAACATATAATAGATTACATTAGATACACTGCAGACACTTGAACATAAATAGATTACATAGATTTACACTGCAGACACGGAACATATAATAATTACATTAGATACACTGCAGACACTATATCTCATATAATGTACATTAGATACACTGCAACACGAGACAGATACTACAGAGACATTACATACACTGCAGACACTGGACATATAATAGATACATTAGATACATTACATACAGTATCTGCAGACAATACAGACAGGACTTGCAGACACTACAGACAAGGATCCTCAGACTCTATTTACAGTTCAATCACCTGCTATTTATCAAACATTCTGCAAAAACGCGAGCTCACAGCAAGAGAGAAGAGAAGCTTGCAGAAGTTTTCAGAAACTACAAACAAGTGTCCCCCATGTAATTTCGGCACAGTGTCTGAGTGGGATATTGTTGCAGAATTACAGGGGTGCAGCATGAGACCACCCTGGGGGATCCCCTCCAGGAGACACTGCTGAGGAGGCACTGGGTGCTTGGTGTCACAACAACCTGTTGCTGCTGTGAGTGTTTATCTTCATTCGGGGATTTTGGAGAAGCAGATAGGTAGCGTTGTAGCAGGATGACATGTACGTGCCCGAAGCTAACATTGCGCCCTAACTGCGCCTCAACTGCGCGCCTAAACTGTGTTTAAATGTAATGATTATAATAGGCGAAATAATACTTTCACTTGGTTGGTAGCTTTGTGTAATTCTGGCAAACAGTGCCCTGAATTTAGTGCGGCACTACTACACTTAGCGCCACAAAAGTGCTAAATGTTGGCCCATAGTGGCATGAATTCACATCACCGTATATACTCGTTAATCGCCGAGTTTTTGTCAAGCTCAAAAATGTGCTGAAAACGGTCATACTGTCTAAATCCGCTAAACTGAACTAAAATGTGACTAAAAAATAATAAACTTATATACTCACCCTCCGTGGCCCCGATGCGCAGCGCTGCTCCCCCGCTTCATCTGGCTCCTCTTCGGCTTCCCGGCCTGTTCTTCTTCCTTTCATTCAGCTGTGCTGGCGCCGCCATGCTCTCCTCCGCGGCGGCGCCTAGTATGACTTCAGCAGCGGCGCGTCATACTCGGCGACGCCCGCTGATGAAAAAAAGAAAACATGACGGCGCCAGCAAGCTGAAGCAAGATAGGAGCCTCGATGACATCGGGGAGCATCGTGCGCTCGGGGCGTCACGGTGAGTATATACTTTATTTTTTATTCTGCTGGGGGCACGGCTGGGGGCAACGGCTGTATACTACTGGGGGCACACTCTATCAACGGGGGGCAGCTGTGCTGTTATACTACGGGGCACACTCTATACTACTGGGGGCAAGCTGTGCTATATTTTTAAAAAACCTACTGTGGGCACATCTCTATACTACTGGGGGCAGGCTGTGCTGTAATACTCTGGGGGCACAGCTCTATACTACTGGGGCAGGCTGTGCTGTATACTACGGGGGACAGCTGTGCTGTATACTCTGGGGGCAGGCTGGGCTGTAACTACTGGGGTCTTGCTGCTATATACTGGGGTCTGTGACCAATGCATTCCCACCCTCTGCTTATAATCGAGTCAATAGGTTTTGTCCCAGTTTTGTTTGGTAAAATTAGGGTTCTCTCGTCGCTTATACTCACTTTCGGGTCGCTTAACTCCAGTAATACTGTATTTCTTTGAGGTTTTAAAAAGAACTTAATTGCGTTAAACAGGTGGAATACATATACATGCGAAGTATGTAGTAAGATTGTTTTGCCTCCAGCTTAATCATGGTCTATTTTTTCATCATACTTCTACTCACATATACAAAGTTAGGATAACACATCTCTCCAGGTATTATACTTATACTGGTCGCATAGAACACAGAGCAAAGCAGTGTGAGACATGTCCCCAGTGCAACTCGGAGAAGCTACCCTGGAATATAAATCCTATATCACAGTCATGCTGCTACTACTAACATACACAAAGTAAAGATTACACATCTCTCCAGGGACTATACCTAACACTGGGTCGCACAGAACAGAGGCAACAGCAGTGGTGAGAACATGTCACTATGCACGCGTAGAAACTACAAATCCTGAATATAAATTCCATATATCACAGTCCTGCTGCTACTACTAACATAGACAAGGCTAAGTACACATCTCTCCAGGGACAATCCCTAGGCAATGGTTGCAGAGAGCACAGAGGAAGCGTGCATTTAGCAAGACAACAATCCTGGAATATAAATCCATATATCACAGTCCCTGCGGTACTAACAACACTACGCAATTTTGATTACACATCCTCCAGGGACATACCTAACACTGGTGACAGTAGTGCATGGTAACACTTGCTGACAGTTTCACTTTTAACTTGAATATGGATATTTATAACCTCGGCTATGCCATATTTGTGATAAGCTCAGCATGAATGAGTACCATATCTCCCCCCCCTCTCCCCGTGTCCTCCTTCTCTCTGATCCTGCAGCTTGGGATCGCCTGGCCTACTGACATGTAATCGCTGCTAAGGTCGGAAACACATTGTCAAACGGGATGATCACTGGATGTAACGCACGTCACGCACAGTCCTATCATATTCATGTCACTGTACTGTAATGTCCATTCACCGGCTTCTGTAGGACCGGCACACTCAGTCCCTCTCGGCTTTCGAAGAAATTTTTTTTAAAAAGTCGTACAAACATCTAAAAATTTACTTGTTTTGCAGATTTTCTCACTATTTGAATCCTTGAACTTTTCCTTATAGAGAGGAGAGCAGCCTCTCTCCATGACTGATTCTATAGTCTATATCTATATCTAACAGTCAAGGTTGCGTAACTAGGAGAGACGAGCCCACCAGCTACTTGAATGGGGCCACCCGAAAACCCATTGCTACATACATATCCTATTTGCATCAAGTTACAATTACACATACGCACATATACGAGCTATACATACCACTACATCATATTTGACCACACATACAGAACTTAACACGAACACTGACATACACAACTTACAGCCTATACACACACATACATAACTGTACAAGCATATATATCACATACATAAATTACAGCATAACAGCACACATACTAAATGTCGACGCAATACACACACATACATAAATGTACAGCATATCACACTGGCATATGTACAGTATATCACACATACAAATGTACAGCATATACAACACAACATACATAACCTGTACAGCCCATACACAGCGACCTACATAAATGTTACAGCTATACACACCATGCATATCAATTACAGTATATACACACATACACAATATTACAGCATATCCACACACATCACATAAATGTAGACAGCAATACACACACAGACATAAATGTACAGCATATACCACACACATGACATACCTTAATCCTAACCCACAGCATAAAGTTACAGCATATCCACACACACATGCATAAATGTACGTTTAAAAAATTTAAATACACACATACATAATGTACAGCATATACACACACATACATAAATGTACAGCTATACACACACATGCATAATGAACAGCATCTACCCACACATGCATAAATTTCAGTATATACACACATACATAACTTTACAGCATATACACACCCTCATAAAGTACAGCAATACCACACTTACATAAAGTACAGCATATTACACACACCCGCATAATGTACAGCATATACACACACATACCGAATATATACACCCCATACACACATACTATATGTGACAGCTTAACACCATACATAGTGTCCAGCATACTACAATACATACCAATGTACAGCATATCACACATACTAAATGTACAGACCATATGCACACCACTTACATAACTGTACAGCATATACACACACTTACATAAATGTACAGCATCACACACACGCATAAATTGTACAGCATATACACACACACTACAGAATATAGTACACTCACATACACACATACTAAATGTACAGCATAAATATAAGTACAGCTATACACCATCATAAATGTACAGCATATACACACATCACACCTCAAATGTACAGCATATACACACACATACATAATGTACCATCTATCTACACACTACATACATATTACAACACATACTTAAATGTACAGCAGCCTACACCACATACAAAATGTACACATATACACCACATGCATAATGTAAGTATATACACCACCTACATACATGTGCGACATAATACACACATACAGCACATACACACATACACACCCATGCATATGTCACATATACACACACTACCTAAATGTACACTCATAACACACACATACACTAATGTACCGTATATACACACATACAATATACACACATATACACGTACAGATATACATACAGAAATATATACACCACATCCACAACATAACTGTACACAATAACACATACAAATGTCAGGCATATACACACTACATCAATGTACATCATATACACAATACATAATGTGACGCATCTACACACCAATCAATATGTAAACAGCATCTAACACACATACATAAATGTACGCATATATACAACACCTACAATATAGTAACCCACATACATAAATGTACAGCATATACACACACTACATAATGTACAGCATATACACACACATGCATAATGTACAGTATTAACACAACTAAATTGACAGCATATATACAACATACAGATATATATACACTACACACATGCATAAATGTACTAGCATCTCACACATACCTAAATGTTACAGAATACCACACATACATAATGTCATATATACACACATACAATATACACACCTTCCCACTCAGTATACATACAGATTATACATCACAATATTTATGTAACATCTATGCTTACAATCGCATCATAATATGTATAATGGTGCCTTCTCACTCTTTAGTCGGAGCCGGGGCCCCCTATTTGCGGGGCCCAATAGAATCTGTTATGGCTGCTACCACCTGTAGTTCAACCCCCTGTCTAGAGTTCCCCAGGGTTGTCTCATACAGTGTAGAGGATTGCCTACCCAATATCAGGGCAATATGATCCATCAACATAGTCATACGTGGGCCTTCATTTTTACTTGACAGGCTGTATTTGTGTAAAGTGCCATTTGACTATTTATTTTAAAAGTTCACGCAAAACATAATAGTTATTACTACGATAACAAAAAAGGGCTTTTTTTAATAACTTTACAACTTACTAAAACCTTATAATCAATACAATAAACGCTGTAACGTTATCCACGCTCTGTAATGAAGCTTTATGATAATCCTGATCTCATGACACCCAACATTTTTAAAATCCAATTGTCAAAGAGACCAAAAAGTTCTGGCTGGGATATACACTGAAAAATATACCAGTTCCGACTTACAATATAATTCAACTTAAGAACAAACCTACAGACCCTATCTTGTATGTAACTCGGGGACTGCCGTATTAGATTTTATAAGAGGTCAATCTGTCTTTCCTACAGATCGCAGGATGTTGTTCGTCTGCAGTGTCCCCTCCAACAGATAACAGGACAGAGTTTAGTAATAGCCCCAAACATGGATCATACCTATACAGACAGAAATTGTTAATGTGAGATACAATTGAAGGTGCAATGTGTAGGTTACTGGTTCCAGTTGTTGTTTGCTTATTTAGCCCTGGTGTAATATTTTTTCATTATTTTTTTGGGGGGAGTTACTTTGCTGTTTTTAGCAGGAAATGTTGCAAATTAGGCTGCAGACCTTGTATTATTTTTATATCGAATGCTTCACGAGGAAATTGTGCAGCCCTCTGATATAATACCAGCCATTCCTGGAAAATGTATCACACGGCTGATCCATAACATTGGTTTCCCAAGAAACATCTTTTTGGTTGCATTTAATTAAATTTTTATGTTACTCAATTTGAATGCTACAAAAAAAACTTTTTTTTGGAATTTTTAGTTCTTTTTGATATCAATAAAGTTCATTTCACGAATAATTCCGTTAAATGTTCCACTTCATGTGTACTGCATGGATAATACTCATATTATTACTAGAATATACTATAAGTAGTAATACTAACAATACGTTGGACCTCGAATCACATAAAGGCGGTCCCCTACTTTAAGAACACCTGACTTCCACGACCCCCTAGTTACAAACGGACCTCTGGATATGTAGTTACTGTACTTTAGCCCTAGACTACAATGATCGCTGTACAGGTATCACGGTTGCCTGTAATGAAGCTTTAGTGTAAGTCTCTGGTTCTTATGACAATCCAACATTTTTAAAATCCATTGTCACAGAGACAAAAAAATTTGGTTGGGGTTACAATATAAAATATACAGTTCCGACTTCCATACAAATTCAACTTAAGAACAAAGCTACAGACCCTATCTGTACGTAAACCTGGTACTCGAATGGACAAAAAGAAGAACGCCATTCTCTTTGTAAGTGGTAAACCAGTTACACAGCTTATCTACAGTCAAAATTTACCCATTGATAAGGCAAGATTGGAAGAGGCTGTCAAGAGGAAGGAAGTTTATCCTTTTTTTTAATTTTAATTAAAAGTATAATTTATTTTTTTAAATTTAAATTTACTTTAATTTACATTTTTTTATTAAATTGTATTTAAATTGTATAAATTGTAATTTACTTTGGTAAATTTAATAATTTTTATTTTTTAATTTCCACCTCTATGCTTCAGAGTATAATAACCTGGAAATTCATTGAAGGAAATCATGGCTATCAACCATGCAATTGATTGAGAGTTGGCCTTGTACAAAGTAGTCTGAACAAGCAGAGCTGCAGTATACAATAACAGAGGAAAGGAAAAATTAAACGATGGAAGTGCATTAAAATTGTTCTTATAGCATATAGTTAACATGTAGTAATTGGATACTTCTAGTATGCATTTGCATTACATGTAGATGTTATTGATTAAAACCCTTTAAAAACCTCTAGTCCAAGCGTTCTGGTTGACAGTAGGATGAGTATGCATCTTCTTCATGAGCTCCCCCTAGTGGTTTAGAACAACTACACTTTGTTCACTTTGCTCCAGCAGAAGAACAAAAAAATGGTACAAAATTATAAAAGATATAGTAATACAATACTGAGCACAATTTCGCTCTATGGAAAGTGCAGACATTCCCTTTAAAAAAATGTAAAAAGTTATGAAAATAATGTAATACAATACCGAGCACAATGTTTGACTTCTATGGAAGTGCAGACATTCCCTTTAAGTAGTGAAGTCAGTGCGGTGTGTATGCATCTCTCTTCATCTTCCATGGATGCCTTGCGACACATTAGGGGTTAGCTTTTACCTCACGAGCGGGTGGCGGCTATTACCCCAACCTGCAGATTCAATGTTTCATCTCACGGTGTCCTATAGGTTAGCGAGCGGCAAGGTAGGAACTTATGGGAATGTTTTTCCATTGATATTTGATAACTCAATTTCTGGACGTTTGACTCATAAGATTTTTTTATGTTCTGTATAAGTTCACCCCTGATGTGAGAAGAACAGCTACGGGGAATCGGATGTATCAGGGATCTTATCTGTCATATACATCATACATGGATATAGGTAGAGCTACATCATATCACATTTCATATCTGGCCAACAGGTTGTCTTACTTTGGCATCCTCATGCTCATGCACAAGGATGTGTTGGGTTTGGTTTTTGGCCGGGTGAGAAGGTGGGGGGGGTTGGGGTCGCTCCTTTTCCAATCACCTTCCAGATGGAGAATATATGATTCTCAAATAAGCTCTTTGGATCAGTACTTCTATGCCTGCTATAAAATATGTGTTTATAACTTACCCTTGCACCCTGACAAAATCGTGGTTTAGTACCAGGGTTGGGCTTTGGTTTGGATACATTTAAAAAAAAAAAAAAACAACACAAGGCTGTGTGCTACAGACTGCTCAGCTCTCAGCCCCCACCTCTGTGCTCCTGTACAGCTCCTCTCCCTCTCCCACTGATGTCAGCTCACCAGGCGTGAGCTCTGTGAAGAAGCAGGAGTGAGGAACTTGACAGGAGCACAAAGGTGGGGGCTGAGAGCCGAGGAGTCTGCAGCACACAGCCATGTGGGTGTTTTTTGAAATGCATCCATTCCAAGTCCAACCCCTGGGACCCACATAGGATTCGTCAAGGTGCAGGTAAGTTATAACCACAATCATATGTAAATGCAAATGCTTAGAGAAGGCAAAGGCAGATGTGTGTGTGCAGTGTGAAGGGCTTCTACAACCTTCCTTAGTGAAATAGGTCCCTGGCGAAAGGTCCCTTTAAAGGGGTTAAAGAACATGCTACTTCTTCCATATACACAGCTCCACATCTGACCATGGTTTGTATGTCAGCTGTGTAGAATGATAGGGCTGATGGTCTGGTCAGAGAGGAGCTGCCAGAAGAAAGAGCCATGTAATTCAACTTCGGACAACCCCTTTAACTCTTTAATATAAACCATGTTCACAAAGTCTAGAATCAGAGATTAGTTAGGGTGTTTTATATGGAGTAAGCCAGTCCGGCATGAGCAGGGTAGATCATGCAGCCTGCAGTCTCGAAGAAGGTAAAATAACCATGGAAGTAGAAAAAGTCTGGGAAGACATTTCTAATGACAGGACACTGGAACAATACTCAAGTCATGTCTGTTTTTTAATACATGTGGGCCAGAGCGTGCGACGATGGGCCGACTGTGCACCAGAACTCTCCTCTCCGTGCAGGATTCTGTGTTGCGTCGGTACAGTGCAACGCGGAACTTTATAAATACAGGTCAAGCAGTTTTCACTGAAACAGAACGGCAAAGTCAGACAGAAAACTGGTGCAGGGGCTTTGATAATTGCCCCAATGCCTTTTGATGTCTGCGAGGCATTGCCCCACATTTATCAAAATCAGTGCAGTGTGTACTAGGTGCAGTTTGCCTGTGTAGTTTATAGAGGGCGCCAAATTCATGAACTGTGGCGCAAATTCCTCATGAATCCTGAGCCCCCTGCACTGCTCCGACAGAGTGCACCAACTTTTTTTTTTGGTTGCACCTTTATATTAATTAAAGCCAGTTCTCCACACAACCATATGTCCTGCAGTGTAGGGTGCAGGTTCTCTACCACACAACTATATGTTCTCTAATGTAAGGCGCAGGTTTTCCAGTGTAGAGTGCAGGCCCTCAGTTAGAGCCCTGGTACAGGTCCTTCAGCACATGTGACAGTCCCCATTTCAGTGTTAAGGTCCTCCAGTGGAAGATGCAGGTCCTCCAGCAAGGCTTAATCTCCCTCCTCCACAGTATGGACCCCATTAACCCATCATGACTCCTTAAGCCCATCAGGATTCCCCCACACAAGTCATTACCTTTTTCTTGGGTTTGCAGGAACTTGACAAATGGACCTTGGTGTTATCACATGACTGAAGACTGAATCTACTTCTGCAAGAGCTTGGATAATCTCAGATATGGAACGGAACCAATACTGTTTTGAAGTTCCCTCGCTTTGCTAGGCCCGTTTTATTGAGTAATTTAATTTTCCTCCTCCCATTTTTATTTGATTTTATGAACTTCCCTGGCTCTATGTTGTTTATGGTAGGATATAACGTCCTAGGATGATGGCAGATAATTCCATCAATTCAGATATTCTCCATAACCCTTGTATTAAAACCTCCATAAATAATATCATAATAGACAATGTACATGTGATATATGGAGGCCAGAAACGTATCACTGGATTGATAGTTGAGGAGATCCATGTCTCTTCATAAATTCCCAGCATGGCTTTTTATATGAATTACTATGGCGGAAAAGTCTTGAATGTATTTCCCATAATATACCATATCACAATGTATGAATATGGAAATATGCTGAGCCAAAAGTCCTACTTCTTATCAATTTTAGAACGTGTATTATCTTTTCGCCACTATAACCCTAGATAATAGGTATAGACACTGGAGAGAGAGATATGAGATAGGCATGAATAGAGTGACAGATGCCCAGATAATATGATATGGGCAAGGATGATTAAGATTGACATGCCGCTCCTGGCTGACACAAGCTGGAACAAAATTTACCAGAACCAAACTATTTTCATAGATAAAAACAGTAAAGGGGGGGGGGGGTTCCAGTTCTGTTCTCTAGTTTAAGGATCTTTAGGAGCTGCTGTATACTTGGGCAGGGCTGAAACCACTACTCCTATGTTATCTACTGACGCCAAGAGGCTTGGACCCTGGGTGGTCACCAAAACCGCCCATATTATAATCTGCTACTGGTACCAGGAGTCGAGTGCCAGTCCTCCTGGACCTGGCTGTTAACAGAACAGAAGCATGCTAGCAGGCACATGGGTAATATTTATATCTCAGGACATCTCATACCAAGACGAAAGGTAAGGACGAAAAACACATCTATCGATCATCAAAAAAATTCTAGTTCAGACTGTGGACCATGCTGAGGCTTCAGGGATCATGCAAAAAAAGCCCACCATAATTATCCACTTCCGAACCAATTTCTCTCCATCTCGGGGACTAGTGGTTATGCGCCAAAATATCTCTCAAATTACGTAAGTAATAGATGGACACCCTACAAGGCTCTGAACTAGATCCCTATCGGTCAATAGACTTGGCCAATGTTTGAATGTTTGTTCACTACTACTTCTGTTATCCACATCCACCGGGAATTGAAATTTGTAATATAACTCTTGTCTGTGTTATTCATTCTTGGTTTACTTACCAGTAGAGACTGCGATTTGCATTCTTGCTCGTTCGTATCACACATGATAGTTTAGTAACCCGCTTTCATGAAACCTATTAGTATGTCCCCGCCTAATTTGGAATACAAGGCCGCTAGAGCCGATGTGTATCACTCTCAAAAGTGTTCAGCAGAACTCCCTTTCATAATGGCGGATAGCGAGAGATAAGGTGGTGAAGTGTTTAGCTTCTGTTGTCTCCTTTCCATAAACATCAGTAGTAATACAAACCTTAAACATTGAGCCACATTTACTTACCAGTCCGGAGGAGTTTACCGAAAGTGCATTGTCCAGCGATAATGCACCCTGCCGCGATTCACTAAGATTGTGCGACCGATATCCTGCAGTGTCGCTTCCTCCCTGCTCAGTCCCCTTCTTCTTCTGGTGCATGTAAGTGCATGTCTTGCGACACAATTTGAAAGTTAATCCCACGCTCAGTCCGATCAGTCGGATCGTCCGCGCCACCGCCCCTTATTCTGTCCGCATG
The DNA here is from genome assembly GCA_019512145.1 of Engystomops pustulosus. Lineage (NCBI taxonomy): Eukaryota > Metazoa > Chordata > Amphibia > Anura > Leptodactylidae > Engystomops > Engystomops pustulosus. The sequence goes on from CM033645.1 coordinate 2,250,002, forward strand.
AACCGCACAGCTGCGCCAAAATCCGAACCGCGTGCGACACAATCCCCAGTTAAATACCTGTCACAGTGGCGCAAATCCTGAAATTCGAAAATCCGACGAAAGTGCGATCTGCGGACCCTTAGTAAATAGCGCCACTGTCGAAATCTAGTCCTTTTAGTCTGACTGTACTTCCAATATAAATCTTTGTAACTGCACTACCCAATGAGGACCTTGAATGGAGTATCCTCTCTATTTAAGGGTTGTTCCACGTTTTCAATTTATCCCCTATCCATACCTGTAGGGACCTCCACGATCAGGAGAACAAAAATCTATGTGAACTGGACAACAATGGTCGAGTTCACACTAAAGGGTGGAGCAACAAGAGCCTACAAATTGATGAGCACTTGTGTATCTCCAATGCTCTATTCATACTATTGAATGGATCATAGGACACCAGCCTCTTCGAACAGGACCACTGCCGCTCCACCCATTGGTGAGAACAGGACCACTGTTCTTCGGATTACTAGAGGTCCTGTTCTCATGATTGGTGGGGGTCCCAGGAGTCAGACCCTCACCTATAACCTTCTTATCACCAATTCTGTGGATAGCGGATAACAAGAAATCCTGGGACAATCTTAATTTATAAAACTTGGGGGTCTAAAGTGAAGAACCCATTAAGAAAATTTTCTGTACCAGACATTGAGACTCTACCTCAGGTTTCCAGTATAAGTTTATGTGAAGAAGAGAAGTTTTTCAGGATATTTTTTCCCTTTGAGGTGGATGGAAACTGGAGAAGATCCTGTAAATGAGACGTGGCGTGGTGGTGGTAAGGTGGAGGTGAGGTTTCTCCTCACAGGTCAAGGTGTGGATATCCGTCACCCGCGTCCTCTCTGCGCTCCGTCCGGGTTTTATAGTGTAAGGTTATAATTGGAAACACCAGCGGATTAAGCACATTCAGATTTATCACAGAATTACTTCTCTCTTACTTTAGTCACAGCGTCCTGGACATGTTTCACATTAGAAAATCCACCAGAGACACAAATGTGAGGCTGCATTGTCATATTTCATAATGTGTAATCATCCCACTTTACATGAATCCACTATGATTATGGTTTTTATAGAGTAGGGAAAGTTTTTGGTCATATTTTTTACCAAACATATGTCAAAAACATCAATGTCAAGGAACTGATGGAGTCCAGCTAATGGATGATATGGACATCTACAAGTCTTCTTACTTACAACCCACCAAACAGTAAGAGGTTACCACGGTGGTCCGAATGACACTGAAAATCTCTATCTGGTACCTCCAGTTTTTTTTTATATCAGTACCTACCCAGATACCAGATAACATTTTATAATAGATAGATAGATATGAGATAGATAGATATTGACATGTGACATAAATCTGGGGGACGTGGCCGTCGGACAACCCAACTGATTCACACATACACACACATACATACACATACATACACACATACATACACATACATACACATACATACACACATACATACACATACATACAAACATACATACACATACATACACATACATACACACATCCATACACATACATACAAACATACATACGTACCATCAGCTTCATATATTAGATATATACATACAGATATATAAAATTACAACTTTTGAAGCATCATTCATAAACATTTCCAGCCCATGAAATTTATGAATAAATAGAAAACCGGGTGTTCCTTTTTGTCAATAAACAGGAATGTTTTGTAACCTCCATATTGTTTGTTTTTCCTTTTGTTGTTTTTGATTGTGGGCATGTTATTCATACAGCTGTTTTGTATTCTGTGAGCCAATCAACAAGTATCTTGTTCTGGCTCCTCCCTTTACTAATTAACACACTGCAGCTGCATCTCCCCCCTCTCCCCTCCTTACTGTCTTAAAGTGATAAACAAGAGAAAAAATATATATTTAGTACTTCTATATACTCACATGTGCTATTGACTTATGCAAAAAGTCATAATAATAGGTATGTTTTAAAGGGGTAGTAAGGCGACCCTTATCCACATGGATTTTTGGCAGTCCAATAAGGATAGAATTAAGCAGCTGGGATACAAGGTACCCTTATTCTTGTGACCAGTGAGACCCCGCCTATCAGCAAGTTGGACCCCCACATGGGAGGGGATACAGAACTTATATGTGAATATAATATCCCTTCAAGAGGAGAACTGACTTTTCCCTGATTTATGGCACTCACAAAAAAACAGGGGGCGCCAAGTATTCCCCCCATAGCCACCGCTCCACTGGCTATAATGGGACAAATACGTCACTATTCCAAAAGTTAGTGAAGTTAGTGTAGAGCTCCTCACACATGTGGCACGTAGGGCCTCCATTTTTCTGTGTCTACTGGGAAGATCCCTTTAACTTACCCTTTAACAGCTACTAAATCTTCATTCTCATGAAAGAGAAGTTGTGCTGACAGCCCAGCGCCCGCAACCTCTTCATATTTACGTGTGTATTGTTGAAACGGCACCAAATATTCTGCAACTGAGACCAATTAACACAAAATCAAACTTTTTTTTTTTTGCAAAGTAAAATCTTGGCTTATGTGATTGAAGAAACGTACAAATGACTCAAAACCAGGAAACAATTTGTAGAAACAGATGTTTGTGCATTGGGCGCAGATGTTTCACGATAACAACTCTGAACGTGGTAACAGGACGTGCAAAGTACTGATCTATACACTGACATTACATGTAGTGACTGCCGATCCAGCACCGGACCACATCATACGCCATATACAGTCCTGACAATTGCTCTAGGATGGAAATGTGTTATATTGGGGCACATGGTTATCACATGTATACATGCCTTTGCATATTTTGGGGCTCATTTACTAAGGGTCTGAATCGCTCACTTTCGTCGGGTTTCCCAACGATTTCCGATTTGCGGCGAATTGCCCCTGGATTTTGCCGCACGCGATTGGATTGTGGCACATCGGCATTGGCTTTCACGCGACAGAAATCAGGGGGGAGGGCGTGGCCGTTGGACAACCGGACAGATTCGGAAAAAACGCGGAATTTAAAAAAAGAGTTTGTGTCGCAAGATCAAGCACTCACATGCACCGGGAAGAAGAAGGTGAACTCTGGCGGACCTCAGCGCAGCACCGACACCTGCTGGATATCGGGTGCATGGACCTTAGTGAATCCCAGCAGACCCAAATCCTTGCCCTACAACGCACCGCTGGATCGCGACTGGACCGGGTAAGTAAATGTGCCCCTTTTGTGCCGCCATATGGTTGAATGAGCACATTACATGCTAAGGCACCTACTTTTTTTAGACTACAGAGCAGTGGTCTCCTAACCAGGGACTGACTGCACACAAAAAATTTCAGTTTCCTTTTGAGCCTCACCCCTTACCCTGAAACCTATCCTACCCCTTGTGTGCCCAAAAAGTATAATACTCTCCCCTCCCCTTGCACACTGTATAGTGCTCCTTTTATTATGCACCCCTTTTCTGTACTGTATTGTGCCTCCCTTTTTCTGTGGCAAATTGTGTCGCATCCAATGCACTCACATGCCCCGGGAAGAAGAAGGTGAACTCCGACAGACCTGAGCCGGGAAGCGACACATGCAGGATATCGGGCGCATGATCTTAGTGAATCGCGGCACAAGGCATTGTTGTTCATAATTAGATTTAATTAGTCTAAGAGGGGACATGACTAATTTATATAACTATATAAATGGTCCATGCAAAAATGAAGGTGAAAAGTTGTTCCAGGTTAAATTAAATCAAAAGACTTTGGGGGCGCTGTCTGCGTCAGGAGAAAAACAAGGTTTTAACACCAAAGTAGACATGGCTACTGAGCTGTAAGAACTGTACATCTGTGGAATAGCCGAGCTCAGGCACAGAGCACAGCAGGGACAGCAGAGAGCTTCAAAAAAGGTCTAGATGCTTCCTGTTTTGTAGATGCTTCCATACAATACCCTGTTTTCTTTATCTCACCAACTCACAATGCCCCCTTTGTGTAGCATCTCATTAATAATCTCCCCTTTTCTGTATACCCCCTACCTAGTCTTACTTCTTGTCCCGTTTACCTGCAGAAGTCGTCTTTTCTACCACGGCTGTGCACAGAGGACTCCTATGGGGGAACAGGTAAAGGTGAAGATCTGATTATTAGAATTTTCTTTTGCAAAGTTCTGCGGTTATGCCACAAAGTGTCCACGGCCCAATCTGTGGCCCTGGCCGACTGTTGCGCACCACTGCTGTTCTATAACAATCACTGTAAGATCTGTGATAGGTCTCTAGGGTTCAGGGAGTTTTCAGTTGTAACCAAATCTATAAATCTAGAGGCCCAGGAGCTCTTTTCACAGCACTTTGATCTCTGGCAGTTCAAATATCTTAAATCCCCCTTGCTCTGTGCCTTGTGATTTACAATACACCACCTCCAGACATGTCCTACCTGTTAAGAGTTCATTAACCTTAAATTTCCAGTAGGTTAGTAAATAGTCCAACACGGGAGGCTGTGGAGAAAACTGCAGGGGTTATATGTATGAAAGAGGCTGTGGAGTGATGTAGTGGGTTTTAGTCTATTCCCACCACTACAATCAGAGAAGATAGGAGTCACCTATCACAGCGTACAACTCGTAGCTTATCTATATTATATGATCAGACACCAAAGAGCATCTGTCACAAAAAAAGCTTAAAATCCTGCTTATCGGTAGGGCCCGAGGGGAAGACTGCACTAACCATCTATAGTTTTTCCCATAAACCTCTTTGATTTCTAGTTGGAGACCCGAAACCTCCTCCAATACTGATGTGGATCTGATTGCCTCTGTATTATGTAAGGTGATACCCCGCTGCTACAGATCTGCGCTCTCTCTAATACTACAAATTATTCTCATTAGTGCAATGATTCGGAAAGTCTAATTATGAATCGATATTTAAAGTGTTTTGCTTGACTTCATATTTCATATGTTCCCACATGGTCCGTAGGGAGTACGAGGCCATAACATCACTGCACTCATCATATACAATATTCTAAAAGGACTATTGATGATTAGCAGCAGGATTGGAATGAGTTACCCAAGGACCTCAAAGTAGAGATCGGAACTGGGCCTCAGTCCATTACAAGCAGAAGAACATTCAGAACATGGATTGGAGTGTTTACAGGGGGGCATTTGCCCATTAAATAACCCAAGCCTTTGTTTAGGGAGTTTAGGGAGATCAGGGAACCCCAACACAGTGGTAACCCAGGGAGAAGTAGTGCGAAGCTCCATTTTCCCAATGTTCTTTGAATTGTATAAGCACCCACAGGACGTTGATACGGTCTATAGCAATGGCAGAGAATGAAGCAATAAACTCCCTGACCTGCCATTCAGAGTGGAGCTGTACATTAGAACGATAGTATATATATATATACAGGCAGTCCCCGGGTTACATACAAGATGGGTTCTGCAGGTTTGTTCCCAAGTTGAATTTGTATGTAAGTCGGAACTGTATACTTTACAATTGTAAAGTTTTTTTGGTCTCCGTTGGATTTTAAAAATGTTGGATTGTCATAAGAACCAGGAGTAACAATAAAGCTTCATTACAGACGCCTGTGATAACTGTTACAGCTGATTATTGTAGCCTAGGACTAAAGTACAGGAAATTACCAACATCCAGTGGTCGTTTTGTAACTAAGGGTCGTCTGTAAGTCGGGTGTTCTTAACTAGAGGACCACCTGTAGCCTTAGAAATGCCAAATCTGACCCTGAATGTCTATGCATCAATGTTATCTAGAACTACATTCAAATGGGAAACATGGGGCCCTCTTCTTTTCTATGTGGATGTCCCAAAAGTTGGACCCAATCAGTCATCTCAGCTTCCATCAGATGTCAGTCGATTTACATAATACAGGTCCAAAGAAAAAAAACAAATAATGCATTAAGCTCCCTCTAGTGGTAACATCAATATGAAAAATTCATGTGATTTAACATTTTCTCAAAAATTTTATCTAGAAACATTTATAGAAAATCCCTAACTTTGTGCATAGATTATCTACAGTTCATATCCAAAAAGTTGGGGGGCAGTGGGAGGACAGAGGGGTGTCTGCCTCTTTTTGTTATTCTGCTGGGGATTAGGTGCTGAGCTCCGGGTGCTGCTGCCTGGACACACCAAAATCTACGACCTCTCATAGAGTCACATACATTTCTTTCAGGATGAATTACTAAATATCTTTTTGTTTTCCCCTTTCCAAACTTTTACATTCTGCTTCAAAGCTCAAAAAACCTGTGAAGACCCCCAAAACCAAAATCTTTAACAGATTATCATGCTTGTCATTGACTTAGCAGATGCCGGGGTAAGCTGGAGGCTTGCCAGTGGTCTTAATAGCTCTCAGGTGAAGAGGCCTGGCACGGAGCCCAGTAGGGTCAATGCCATGTGTGACTGCACTGGTCCTCCTAGAGGGAAGCCAATGTTCAGCTTCACATTACAGAGAAGACCCGAAGCATCACATTCATGTTTTGTGGCAAGAATGGATGAATTCCTGACACTTTTGCATCCACAACAGACAGATATCTCTGGAATAATTTTTTAGTCTCTATTGTTTAAGAGAAATCTCTATAAAATGTATATAATTAAAACAAGACAATCCATGTGTCTGGCAATGCTGAGGTCCTATGGTTGATACTAACCAAAGCTACAGTATATTATATACTATCACTGAGATGAAGCTGTGACCTCCAAGGTCCAAGTAAAAAAAAATCTTATATGAAGCACAAAATCCCCTGCATAGACATGAAATGGTCTCAAGGAAGCAAAGATGACTTCAGTACAGGCGGTCCCCTACTTAAGGTCACCCGACTTACAGACAACCCATAGTTACAGACGGACCCCTCTGCCCCATGTGACCTCTGGTGAAGCTCTCTGGATGCTTTACTATAGTCCCAGGCTGCAATGATCAGCTGTAAGGTGTCTGTAATGAAGCTTTATTGATAATTCTTGGTCCAATTACACCAAAAATTTTGAAACTCCAATTGTCACTGGGGCAAAAGAAAAAAAATTGTCTAGAACTTCCATTATAAAATATACAGTTTCGACTTACATACAAATTCAACTTAAGAACAAACCTCCAGACCCTATCTTGTATGTAACCCGGGGACTGCCTGTAGTGTGTACAACGATCAGCCACAACTTCAAAATCACCAATGTTCCATAGTTCCATCTTGCAACCAAAATATCTCTGATCCATCAACACCTGGACTCCACAAGATGTCTGAAGGTGACCTGTGGTGTCAGGCACCAAGATGCTACCAGGAGATCTCATAGTTCATTAAATATTTAAATACGACCGATATGGATTAGACTTGTTTTGCTTATCCCACAGTGGATCAATGAGATGAGATCTGGAGAATTTGGAGCCAAGTCTTTGACTTGAACTCTATGATATGTCCTACATATGTCTGGAGATGGAGGCAGTATTCTGCTGCAAAAGGCTACTATCTTCAGGGGGTTCCGCTACCATGAAGGTTAGTAGTGGATCTGTACAGTGTGTAGGTAGGTGTACCATGGTGGTAACATCAACGAGATACCATGGCAGAAATTTCCCAGCAGAACATCAGAAGACATCACTCTGCGTCCACCAGTATCTTCTTCACATAATCCATTCTGGTACACCCTCTCCTTTAGCTAAGTGACCCAAGTATCTGTAGAGACCTTCTAGACCAAGCTGTGAAATCCCAGGAACTTATCTAACAGTCCACAACTTTACTCCTTCTTCGACTCAGTAGCAGTCCAGTGGGGTGGACATTGGAATATTCTGTGTCAGACCATGCCAGAAGGGGCTCCAGGAGTTTGGATAGGGCTTCCACGACCTCCCAGTCTCACCATGGAGCCCCATTTATCTCACTAAGACAAGAGAGATAGGCTACCCTAAGCATAAACTTAACAGGAGCTATGGTGTGACTGGAAGGTTGTGGAAGCTATAGCCAATTTCCTGGAGCCCTTTCCGGCATGACCTGGGATCTGCCAAGGATGAGAGGTTCTCAAAAAGGAGCTTCCCTCCTGTAGCATCAACTTGGCCTGGGAGGACTGGACACTTCTGCTCCCGCATTTTGATGAAGAACATTATGGACGCTTCCAGGGAAGTGCAGCTCTGGTTATCCACCACTGAATCGACCCAGTGCTCCCAGTCAGGCAAGGCTCTAGTCCATGGTGGAAAAAAGCTCTAAAAGGTTGTATATGGTTTCCATGACCTCCCAGTTTCGATAAACGAGGGATCACTATGCTTCCCATCTAAAGAAAGTCCTCCCTATCTGTGTTATGAAAATCAGAGGTGTCAACAAATCACCAGGCCAGCTCTAATTTTTGTAGAGAAGGACAAAAGCTGAGCTGTGATTGGCTGTTTATATATGTAATGCTTCATCTGCCCTGTGGGGGAGCTGTAGGGAAGTTAAACACTTGTTGGAGCTTTCCATACATGTTATTCTTTGTCTTTTGGGACACTTTGTTATCAACCTAACTTCCGAAAACCCTTTAGATGAAATCAGATTGTGTACAAATCCTTCAAGAGACCATATAAAATGTATTTGTTTAAAGGGGAAACATTAGTGAACTATCCTCCTGGTAACTACTGAATAATACAGGAAGAAAGGGAATATGTCTAGAAATCTGGAGCTGGCAGCGCACAAAGCTGGAGAGTGAAAGACCTCCTTTATTGTAGCCCTCTATAATCATTTCCAGGAGCGCCTCGTTTTTTGGAAGTGGCTGCTGTTTTGGGACCCCTTGCCTCAGAGTTGACTAATCTTTGTACGCACTTGGACCAAATGTAGCGAGACCTAGAGGAAGAAAGTTATTCATTCATAGATGTCAGCACATCTCCATACCTGAGTCATTCTTCTCATCCTGTGTCCCCCCTCCCCCCACAATATGAGGGTAGGGGGCCTGAAGAAGGTTTGCCTTTTACAAGCGCACACTACATTTATTATACCACGTGTGCTTCATGCCATATGTTTGATTTAATGCGGTCCCTGGGAGAAAGCAAATATTGCAAGGGGTTAATGCGTTCTCTACTCCCAGTATATGATTCAAAGAAAAATCTGAAACTTCTTTAATACTATTGTAAAAAAATGTATAGTTGTAATTTTTATTCCTTTTTTTTAGGATTCTGCTGCATTCAACTACAGGGATGGATTAAAGAGATTAGGGGTGATTTACTAAGGGCCCGATTCACGTTTTCCCGACGTGTTACCCGAATATTTCCGATTTGCGCTCATTGTACCTGAATTGCCCCGGGATTGTGGCGCACGCGATCGGATTGTGGCGCACCGACGCTGGCATGCATGCGACGGAAATCGGGGGGCGTGGCCGAACGAAAAATTCGGAAAAACTGCCGCATTTAAAAACCGAAAATGTGTCGCTTGGGAAGCGCTTACCTTCACCTGGTCCAGCTCGGCGTATTCCGGCGCGTTCAGATGATTTTCAGCGCAGCAGCGCCACTTGGTGGACGGCGGAGGAACTACCTTAATAAATCCCGTCCAGACCCGAATCCTGTTCAGAGAACGTGCCGCTGGATCGCGAATGGGCCGGGTAAGTAAATCTGCCCCATTGTCCATCGGTTTCTAGAAATAGCGCCACTCTTGTCCAATGGCTGTAACTGGTATTGTAGTTTACCCTCCATTCAAACAAATGGATAAGAGCCCAATGATGGGGGGGGGGGGGGGGGGGGGGGGGGGGCAGGACAAGGGAGGAAAAATGATCACAACTAAAAATTGTCAAAATGTCTCGTTGTAGCCTCAAGACTAAATGAGTTAGTGTAAAAGATGGTAGAAGGTATTGGGTCCACCATAGTGGAGTAATAATTTGGAAGCGTTTTTTATGGATTTATAGTCATTTTGCTATGTTACTTTCTGCTACGTAAGGTGAAACTAATAGTCTCCTGATACAGAGAATATAATGGAGCCCCTTACCCTATAACTAAGCCCCAATTTTTTTGTTAGAGGCTTTTATGACGGGAGGAAAGGAAGGGGAAGGGTGTGGGAGGAGGGGCCTAATTATATGTTATTATTTGAAAAAAGAAAATGGAGTAACTCCAGTTCCATGATGGAAATTCAGTTATATGTTTTTCCAGAGTCGGTGATGCCACCTTATGTTAAAGGACATCTACCCCCAGATAACCGAATGGTAGAGATTTATTACTTACCTTTCCTGTCCCATCCCATCCCGTTTCTTATAACTTTGCATAAAATTTTTTCTAAGAAATGTAGTTATAAAAAAATAAAACTTGCTACACACAGGGATGGGACAGGGAGGTAATTATCCTCTACCATCAGGTTATCAGATTCATGAACATTTGAACTAACAAATCCCCCAATGTGGTTGACCATTCCCAAGCCGTAGAGTGTCCTGTCTAGTTGTAAAATTGAAAAATGTCCATGGTTAGTCGCAAATAGCCATGTGTCTGAGGGGTCATTCCCAATAGGAATCTTTGGGGCCACCACAGGAGAACATTCTAAGAGGTCATTTGCATAGGACTATTTAAGCCCACCACAGGAGAAGATTCTAATGAGTCATTCCTCATAGGACTCTTTAGATGCAACACGAGAGAAAATTCTAAGGGCTCATTCCTTATAAGACCATTTGAACCTAACACAGGAGAAAATTCTAATGGGTCATTCCCATAGGACCATTTGCGTCCACCACAGGAGATGTTTCTAAAGGGTCATTACTCGTAGGACCATTCGGACCCACCACAGGAGAAGATTCTAAGTGGTTGGCCTTTCCCATAGCAGTAGACTGTCCTGTCTGGTTGGCAAATTGGAAAATCTCCATCGTTACTCACAAATAACCAACCATTATTTCTGTTATGACTTGGGGCCACCACAGGAGAAGATTCTTAGGCATCATTTCCGATTGGACTCCTTGAGCCCACCACGAGTAAAGATTCTAATTAACCATTTCCTGTAGGACCATTTGGGCCTGCTAGTAGTTTAGATTTGTACCATGTTAGCCATGGAGAGCAGAAGAAGAGTGAAGAAATCAGGCAATACCTTTTTGAGGCTAACTGAGTATATTTGATGGTTTGGGCCTACCACAGGAGAAGATTCTAATGAGTCATTCCCCATGAGACTCTTTGGGTTCACAGCAAGAGAAGATTGTAAGTGGTCATTCCCTATAGGACTCTTTAGGTCCACCACAGGAGAAAATCCCCATAGGACTCTTGAGACCCACGACAGGAGAAAATTGGGTAATTCCAAATAGGACCATTCAGACCTACCACAGGAGAAAATTCTGATGGGTCATACCCATAGGACCATTTGGACCTACCGTAGAGGAAGATTCTAATGGGTCATTCTTCATTGGACCATTTAGACAACATACTAGAATATTTTTATTATCCAGAACTCGTTGGACAGGAGACCATTCTCCATAGGCAAACTTCCCAAGTCTCATGATGTCACACATAAAAGCCTTATGGTAGTGACTAAATGCATATAAAATTCTTTATTTATGATTCATGTTTAATAATAACTGGAAATATCTTCAGATATAAATAGGATCCTAGCACCATATAGCGATCACACAATCTGCTCTCCCTCATTAGCAAAACTCATTATCACATTCCTAGCTGCCATATGGATTCATTATTTTTGGGAAATATATTTTTGGAAAAACATAGGAGTAGACGCACCGTATGTGATATTTGTTGCCGTAGGAATGGTCCCTGGGAACCTGTGACTTTTGATGACTGGTGGAGGGTTAGTGACATAGTGGGGCACATGTAGCCAACTTTTGGGTTGCCTTTTTCTTTACTTTTTGAGACTTTTCATGCTCCTTGTGCTCATTTGCAAATTCATTAAAGACCAAATGCCACATGTATCAAGTAGGAAAATACCGCTATGTTACATCTGACCAGCAGAGAAGCCAAGAAAAGTCCCAACTAACAGATGGACAAAGCCGGACTAATGATACATGTGCCACAATAGGGCCCTGGGAGCCCAATATATTCTTGCATAGGGACCTTCTACTGACTGTCTATATCTATTGTTTCATAGAAATAAGTACATCCTATACTGTTCTCCTAGTAAGTTCATAACACAGGGACATATCTACTGTGAGGAGAGTTGAGCAACTTCCCTCAGACGGAAGATGAGGTGGCCGGGCTCTTTCGACTTGTGTGGCCTAAGTTCTAGACTAGAAGCCTGGACACAAGAGGCAGGAGCACGATTGCCCTTTATTATATTTTCCTGTGCCACAATTATGGGATGCTTTTTATAGCCTATGAGGTCTGGCAATTACCTGAGATGGTCAGTGCCAGACACAGTGTATATGTAGCACCAGGACCCCTCATTAATTCTTATGTCTCGGCCAGTCTCTGTCTGTTTCTGACTGTGTCGGTCTCTGACCGTTTCTGTCTCTGAGTGTCTCTGACTGTGTCTGTCTGTCTCCGACTATTTCTGTCTCCAACTCCAGGTTTCTCTGACCATCTCTGTCTCTCACTGTCTCTGTCTCTGACTTTTTCAGACTCTCTCTGTCTCTAATTGTCTCTGACTTTTTCAGACTCTCTCTGTCTCTGACTGTCCCTGTCTATGACTGTCTCTGTCTCTCATTGTCTCTGTCTATCACTGTCTCTGACACTGTCTGTCTCTGACCATCCCTGTATTTATCTCTGACTGTCACTTTGTCTATGGGGGGATTTTTCAGAAGTCTCTGAGAACAGAACTGTTCTAGTTGCCCACGGCAACCAATCAGATCTCAAGTTTCATTTTCCTGCAGCTGTTTATAGCAACCAATCACGGCTCACAATAGCAACCAATCACGACTCAGCTTTTAACTGCCACAGCAGCATTAGACAATGGCTCCTGTATATGGTGGGTAATATGTAGATTTTGGAAATAGCAAGGTTAAAATTTCAGTTCAAAAAAATTCTATGATGTTCCCTGAGTCAAAATTTGATGATTGTAAATGCGACGATGCTTATTCCTTTAGCGGACATACATACATACACACATAGGGGCATATTTATCAGGACCTCTGCGCCATGCCACGCTAACTTATTGCTAGCACTTGCGATTATTTGCCCCGATCCGCCACCTTCACGCGAGTGGAGGGCGCGGCTGGCAGGGAGTGGGCTGACATGGGGCGTTACTTTCCCCGCGCCGGCACACTCACTGCTGCCAGTGACTTTTCATATGTGAAAAGTCGATGGCTGCGTTTTTTTCTACGCCAGACCAGGCCCTACCCCAGGCCAGGAGGAAGCCTCTTGATGTATCGGGAAGCTGCGACTATGCAGCGGCGGGGCGCGGCACGAGCGCCAGCGTATGATAAATATGCCCCATACACTCAGCTTTATATCTTAGATATACAGTATATTCTTTGCTTGCATGAATGTATGTGTGTTATAGTCGCTGCTGGTATATATATGATTAATGTGTGTTATATTCCCTGCCAGTATTTACTTATGATTGAAAAATATTCATTACTGATATATATTTATCTGTACGACGCAGTCACTGCTAGTGTATATTTACATGTGCATAATATTCTCTCAATATATATTGATGTGTGCGTGGCGTAGTCACTGCTGGTATATATTCTCCAAAGGAAACAATAATCTCTAATAATCTACTTTGTTGCTCTGGGAGGTGGAGTCATTGGATTAAAAGGCAAAATATTATGTGTCAGGGATGAATCTAAACACGAGCTATAGAATGGCACCGCCTCCGCCCCGTCCAGAAGTAATAGTTCATGTTATTTTTTTAATAAGTCAGTTCTCACACACATGCTCACACCGGGTATCAAGAGACACTATTTTTAGGTGTCAGATTCTGCTTTATAGCCCTTCATGCTGCCCCCATCCTGCTGCATATGGTGCCGCCTAAGGCAAGAGGCTCAACTCGCCCCATGGATGGTACATCCCTGGTCCTAGGTCTTTAAAAGGCAGTCAGGATAAGTGTGCCCCATCACACATTTAGGGCTAGGACCCAAACCCCGCAGAAGAAATAAGTCTCCCGGAAGATGGTAACTGCATTTGTCAGTGGACAAGACATGGCGGCATTACAACAGTGTTTAATTAGCGTAGCAACATGTCATTCTGTAATCTGTAATCCTAGTCCTACAATTGTTCCTAGACCCTATGTACTGTGTCACCAGTGTTCTGTCCCCTAGTCCAGCGTATCGGGCCCTATAGCTGGAGGCTGGTGCTGCACGGTGTAATCTTCCCGATACTCTGACATCTGGATTTCATGTCATTTTTGGCATGTAGGAGCTTTGCAAGGGGGATGAGGAGACGCTTGTGTAATGTGCAGCCCAGGAACACAGCAGCGCAAGAACAAATATTAAATGTGGACATAAAAAGGTTATGGTCCTATTTATCTATAGAAAAAAGAGCAGTGAATAACGTAAAACCTCCCACTGACTGAAATGACCAAAGATAGACACTTCACCCAATAAAACACATTTTTATTTTATTCATGTTTTATAGATCAGTGAAAACAGATGTAAATTCCTCCGACTCCTGAGCTGCAGCGTTTTATCTTGGTGCGATTTTGAACCAATATTTAATATCAAAAAGGTAGATACATAGGGCCACATTTATCACTTTTGTGCACCTAAGTGTGGTAGTTGCTATCTATCTATCTCATATCTATCTATCTCATATCTATCTCATATCTATCTATCTATCTATCTATCTATCTATCTCATATCTATCTATCTATCTCATATCTATCTATCTATCTATCTATCTATCTATCTCATATCTATCTATCTATCTCATATCTATCTATCTATCTATCTATCTATCTATCTATCTCATATCTATCTTATATCTATCTATCTATCTATCTGTCTGTCTATCATCTATCTATTTATCTATCTCATTTATATCTATCTATCTATCTATCATCTATCTATCTATCTATCTATCTATCTATCTATCTATCTATCTATCTGTCTCATATCTATCTATCTATCTACAAAGCAATCTCCATTGACTTACATTCAATCCCCATAATATTCTATAGGAGAAAGGTTCTAAAGTGGTAAACAACTTTGCAGACAACTGTCATTCTAAAGGTCAGACTGTCTGTCTGCTTTTCTGGTAAACAAGTCAGTTTTTCTCCTGCAAAACAATTTCTTCTATAGCTCTGGAAAATTACTGACTCCCCTTTAGATAAACATACAAAGTCTCAGTGTTCATTATCACATTTGTATAGGACTATACAGATACAGTACCATTAAACAGGGTGTATATAACAAAACACTATAGATTAATGCAAGTTGACCCTTGATGTAAAATAAAGTAAGAAGAGCTGAGTTCATATGGGGGAAATATCCAATTGTCACCAAATGTCCAAAAGTCAGTGCTCCTCTGCTCCAGGGCACTGCACCGGTGCTCAACAAGGCTACTCTACGCCTCAGTAGACTTTAAAGGTAATTTGCATATAACTAAGATAAAGTTTTATAGGTTTTTGAGATTTTACCAGGACATGACACATAGGGGCTCATTTACTAAGGGTCCGAATCGCTCACTTTCATCGGGTTCCCCGACGATTTCCGATTTGCGCTGGGGGGGCGTGGCCGTCAGACAAGCCGACGGACTCGGAAAAAACACAAAATTTTAAAAATGTTTTGTGTCGCAAGATCAAGCACTCACATGCACCGGGAAGAGGGTGAACTCCGGCGGACCTCGGCACAGCAGCGACTCCTGGTGGATATCGGGCGCACGACCTTAGTGAATCCCGGCAGACCCGAATCAGCGTCGGACAACGCACCGCTGGATCGCAACTGTACCGGGTAAGTAAATGAGCCCCATACAGTTTAGGGATGAGGGTACAAGTAGGAATCTACCATCTGATTTTCTCGTTTATGTACATCCCTGATGGTAGATTTCCTTTAAAAAAGTTGCAATGCAAAATTAAAAATGGCCGACATGAATAATGAATGTTCTTCTTCTCGTTGTGTTACCGTATGACCACGAACCATGACAAATGACAAACTGAAGTCTGCTACACACATCTTGTAATTGGTTTATAAAACACCTTTAACCCCTTGACAACATTTGCTTATTCTCATCTGATTGATGATTTTTCGTATCTGCTGTAATCTAAGCCTAGTCTATCACTTCTGCAGATCTGTCTCCCACAGGGATCCCTCCGGCGCTGGTGGAACAGTCCGGCCTTAACATTGTATGGAGATTAGGTTACTCTGGAGATACCGATATTGTTTGGATTGTACAAGGAGTCAGTCTGTGCCGAAGCTCATTTACCAAACTATAAATTATTCCGGCGGCCGCGCCAAAATCCTAGACTCTAAAATAGAATTATCAAGTTAGCGAAAGCCAAGAGTTTTTAGATTTTGTTACTTTTTTGAGGAGATTGAGTGTATCATCTCTCTGTGAGGTCCGTGCGTGATATCGGGGAGGATGATGAGTCGGTGACAAGAGGTCACAGGTTTAACACTTAACAAAATATAAAGCATAATTTGAACCTTAATATATATAGCATGTAAATAAACAAAATTAATAACTAGAGAGGCAGCGGAAAATCTCACAGCTATTAATTATAAAATATTCATAACCGTTATTTGGTAAAGCACTTTAAAACAACTCAAAGGGGTTTGCCCACGAGAGAAAGTTCTCAAATTTTTAATCCACTACTGATGTTCACACAATAAAGATAATTTTAACCCCTTACTTTACAATTTTACTCAGTTTTATTGCTGTTTTAGCTATGAGATGCGATGTGGTGACAATGTGCTTAGATTATCAGGGTACAGGTTAATCTACACTTTTATTTAACTTCTGAACAGTCACTAGTATCTGACACATAGAAAGAGAATTGAGACAGAGGAGAGAGGATGAGATCCATGAGATGGATATAACACACAATAACACTCTCAGCTCTGCTAGCTCCCCTATAACACACACAGAGTCAGCTCTGCTTTACGCCTCCCTTAGGATACAGACCTTATCTGTCTGTAGCTTGTAGACGCTGCTTGCCAACAGTAAGTGCCTGTGTCTGAACTGGTCTGGTAATGCAGGAGGCAGAGAGCAATGCAGTGTGCAGAATGGAGAAGCTATTCATGAGAAGAATCTGACCATAGTCAGAAGATTTATGGTCGTATCCAGGGACAACCAAAAGCTGTAATACCAAAGACCATGGCCAGATGTGACACTTTATGGTCCACTACTCATGAACTGTCAAGAAGTCAGTGATCATTATCGATTTCCTCTGTGATGACCTCTTATACAAAATATTTCAGAATTTCATATATCTTTATATAATATATATGGTTGCTTTCTGACAGAAAGAATATACATCTATCAATTGGTTCGATCTTGTAAGTGCCCCTGGTTTATCTTGATGGAATTTGATGGTAGATTCCCTTTGAAGATGGTCTTCATGAATTTTGGAATACCCCCTTGTATGGGAGGCAAAACAAGAGAAAGTGTTCTTACCCTTCTCAAACTTCAAGTTTCCACGTGATTTATAAAAATAAAACAAACACATTTTTTGAGGAGTTAGTTATAAAACAAAGACCTTTTATCTTTTACTGCTACTACACATATAAACTGTATACATGTTTGTAGTGAGCTGCTGATATACCGGTTCATGTTATTCCTGATCTCTGTATTCTGGTATTTGACCTTCTATCTATAGTCAGACTTTCCTTCTGCCTTTGGGATTTTGTACTGCGGTTGCCCTTTTTGTTGTGTCTCTGCTTCTAGAGGCTTTTCATCTGCGTTTGCATTGTCTGGTCTTTATCTCTGTGTTTTGCACTTTGGTGCAGGAAGGGAATGTCTTCTAGTTGTCCCTTCCCGCCTAGGGTAACGGAGGCGAGTAGGCAGGGACTAATTCTCTGCGTTGCCAAATTTAATAGGACCTGGAATTACCTTGATCAATAATCTTTTAAATAAATATGGCTGTGAATGTTTAACTTCCCTGCAGCTCATCCACAAAACAAACAAACCATTACAAATTATTAATTGGCCTCAACTGATTGTTTGTGTGATACAGGACAGGTTCTCTGCAATGCTCTTTGTTAGTGCTCTCTACACTGCTCTCTACTCTGGCCATGGGATGATGATCCTAAACAGAGACCTCCCAGAGTTCCGTCATTGGTTTTATGAACATGAAAAACCTCTTAAAACTAAAAAGAAATGCATCTCAATTTTCATCGAAACCATGTGCCACCGTTGTGACGTTAACGTGAAGAGTCATGGCTGGGATGGGAGCCTGAGTCAGCACTCGATGTTGGTATTTATTAGTTGTGTTTATAGAGGACAAAGTATCCTAAAATGTCTTTACGAGTAAGAGTTGACATCGCCCTAGTGGGACACCACGTGGCGGAGCAGATGGAGATCGGGACGAGGCTTCATACGAATGTGGACGTGTCTCACAATGACTTGCAGTTGCTCTCAGACGTCATGTAGAACATTGCTGGAACCTTGGATTCTACCTGTTCTTCTACGTACATTGCTTGAGATCCTGTTCATGTAGTACAGTACATTCTAGTATTTCTTACTTTATAGGGTTTTAGTGTGGATTTTATATGTAGAGTTATTCTCTAGGGGATCTGTGCAGCGACTTTGAATTTAGAAATTCTCCTGCAAACAATGTGAACTGAAAGAATAATCCTGACTCAATTTAAAGTTAATCTGTAAGTAGTTGTTAACATGGAGCAGTCACACTGCTGTGCTCTTAGTTCTCTGCATTGACCTGTGCCACAGTACTATACCTCTAATGGAAGATGCCAGCAGCACTCCAAGAAGAGCCAAGAACTCAATGGTTTTTCTTATTCAATATAGGTATGAAACAATGTTTCGACCACAAGGTCTTAATCAAGCATGCTGGACAAAGACCTTGGGGTCGAAACGTTGCTGCATGATACCTCTGATGAAATAAATATTGATTTATTGGGGCACTTTACTTACGTGGTCCTTTGAGTTCCCCGAAAGTGCATTGTCCTACCGGAATGCACTGTGCCGTAAATCACTAAGATCGTGCGCCCGATATCCTGCATGTGTCGCTTCCCCGCTCAGGTCCACCGGAGTTCACCTTCTTCTTCCTGGTGCATGTAAGTGCCTGATCTTGCGACACAATTTGAAAGTTTTATCCCGCGCTCAGTCTGAATCAGACGCATCGTCCAATGGCCCATCCCTGATTTCTGTCACATGGAAGCAGCGCAGCTGCGCCAAAATCCAATTGTGTGTGACACAATCCCCTGTTAAATACCTGTCACAGCGGCGGAAATCCCAAAAACATCAGAAAATCAGACAAAAATCAGATGAAAGTGCGATCCACGCCCCTGGTAAATAAGCCCCATTGAGTCTTCATGGAGTCCTGCTGTATCTTCCATTATTTTGAATATATCTGAATTGGATTCTGGCAACTGAGATCTACAAGTGAGTTCACACACTGTTTAGGCTTATTTGGATGCTGTCATACATGAAGAGCTTTTAGTCAGAGAAGAGGGCAGTAGAATAGCAATGCAGAGCACTAAGAACACAGCAGTGTGAGGACACCCATTGCACTCGGAGCTGCAATGCAGGAAAATAAATGCATTCTTCACAGTCCTGCTGCTACTAACACCACACACAATGGTCTAATTAAACATCTCTCCAGAGACAATGCCAAACACTGTCTGCAATACTGAATAGTCAAAGCTGCTGATAAATCCAATATACATATACTAACCACCCCTTAAAATATATTTATTCTATATCTTACATCTTACAAAATTTAAGATCTAATAGTTTACTCCACATAGTCCTAAAGGTGATTGATAACAATCTATCTAATAGGTGGAGCTCTAAAGGTTCCTACATACTGTACATTTATTAAACTCAGCTCAATAGCTCCCCCGCCTGGTGGCAGCGGGCAGACAGAATTTTAAATGGATTGATTGGGTATAGTGGGGCAAGAAATAATTCCAACTCTATAGAAATGAGTGGAGCATAACCAATTAAAAGAAATGATTTGGAAAGATTGAGGAAAAATCCACTTTAGAGATCAAACTATTACTTGTGGCTGTATGACATGTATATTTGCTGTCCTTGTGGACATGATCAGTGAAATCTACAGCGGTCATTGTACAGAGGGAGGAGGGAGCAGAGCTGGTTCTATCACTTATCAATTTTGTGATCCTGTGTTACCTGCTGTAATATTTTTATACAATGGGGGTCATTTACTAAGGGCCCGATTCGCGGTTTTTCCGTCACGTTACCCGAATATTTCCGATTTGCGCCGATTTTCCCTGAATTACTCCGGGTTTTTTGGCGCACGCAATCGGATTGTGGCGCATCGGCGCCGGCATGAACGGGATGGAAATCGGGGGGCGTGGTCGTAAGAAAACCTGACGGATTCGGAAAAACAACGTATTTTTTTAAAAAAAAGTGTTGCTTGACACGTGCTTACCTGCACCCAGCGTAGCTTGGTGAACTTCAGGGAACTCCGGCGGAATTCAGCGCAGCAGCGACACCTGGTGGACATCGGGTGCACTACCTTAGTGAATCGCCGGAAGACCCGAATCCTCCACTGAGAACGCACCGCTGGATCGCCACAGGATCGGGTAAGTAAATCTGCCCCAATGTGTCACCTTTTATTGAAACCATTCCTACTGATGTTAAAGGGAACCAGTCAGTAGCTTTAGGACCACTAAACTGCCATCTTGCAACTGTTGGTCACAGTTTTGTAGGGGAAACACAGTCAGGGTCTGGTGACTTGAATCCGATTAGACCTCCTGCCTCATGTCACCTCAGTTCAGGGCACATGTGCCCACGGTCCAGAGCATGCGCAGTGAAGCATGATGTTCTGCCCTTGATTTCACTGTATGAAGTGCGCGGGTCCACAGCGGACTTAAAGGGGTATTCTGGGAATATGAACTTCTGAGACAAAAACCCACAATGCTATAAATAAATGAATACAACAAAACTTAATGTCATTAATCACAAAATGGAACTTAAATCGTTTGCTTTTATGATTCACACAATTTTATGGGCTTTCTAAAGTATCGTAACAAAGAAGAGGAAACAAAAACCGAAATGTAGAAAGCATAAAATAACACTTTATTAGATCAATTAAAACAAATACATTTAAAAAGACAACATACACAGAAAAAGTCCACCGATGGTCAAATAGCTAAATATACAAAATAAATAGATCACAATAAGCCTGTATAGAGGTCTGGCAGGTCTGACAAATAAGTATTGCACATTACCCAGAGGAATACCAGAGGACAAGGGATACATACACAGGTATATACAGACCAAGGTTGGACACCACCCGACATGTGTTTTGCCTCACTTTGTCTAAAGTTTGCAGCCTTTATCTCTAAGACGTTCGCCATCTTCAACTACAACTCCCATGACCCCTCAGTTCTCAGTAACAGCTTCTCCCTCTCATGCTCTGCTCCCAGTGATGATGTAATAGACTGTCCTCCTCTGTTTCCATAGTAATGATGTGTGTAACTGCCATCACTGCACATTACCTCACTGAGATGGGTCTCACCACAACACCGGTCATACTGGCTGCACTGCAACCAACCGACTACAGCCAAACATAGTGGTGATCACATGACCTGCCCAGGCAGCTGCAGGACATGTGATGAGGACATGTGATCAGCGGCAGCTTCTGTCGGGACACAGTCACAGGACTGATTAAAGGACCAGCAGCATTTTAATTCTTCATTACAGTGTATATCCAAAGCATTTTTTAATTTTTTTTTTTAAATAACAACTAATTACATATAAGCTTATATTTTAATGACCCATTTGTATATGAACTATGCTTATTCCTGGAATACCCCTTTAAGTTACCGGACATCCATTGTTATTTCCCTCTGGAAATTCTGGAACACTATAAGCAACAGTTGTGCAGTACAAAGATTTCGGATCCTAAACCCCGTCTGCATAAAACATGTTTGTAGTTGTATGGACCCCAAACCCTCTGACAGGTGCCCTTTAAGAAGAAACAATTGGCCTTGCCCCCAGTGTACACAGAGCAAACAGTTTCATCCATGAACTTTTTGACACCACTATAAAAAATGGTTGAGGTTTCTCTATTTTAGGCTAGTGCAATAATTAAAAAAAAAAATTCTGAAAAAACCGGGACCGCATTACATCATATCTTCTTTTTTTTGTGAGATGTGGAATTTCAGGTTATAAATCCGAGCTGGGTAAATACGACCCCTCGCTGAGATTCAAGACGCACAAAAAAGTGAGTTTTCCAGGACTTGTAAGAGCGAAGGATCTAAGAGGAGACGGTGAATGTTTTATAAATGTCCCTGGGAAGGGTCTGTCCTGTTTGTCTTGGCTTCCGTGGAGCGTTCTTACAGGATGATGTTTCCCTCATTCAAGACATTTTTTTGGTTTTTTAAGATGATTTCTATTTTAAAAGCAGATTTAAGATTTTCTACAACTTGAAATTGGAATTTTAATAACATGTAAATGATTTCTAAAAAGAGGCAATTTTAAAGGGACCTTTCATTCAATTTATAGACACTTTAACTTGAGGGCCCGACCATTGTTTCGCATGCTGACATCTAGTGGACAGCACTGCAGATGGAGCTCTGAAAAAAAAAACTTGTTTTACAACCCACAGTAAAATTTTATGTTAAGACTTATCTCCAGTAGGTAAAGAATTAAGAGGATTGATTAAGAAGTATACACTCACCGGCCACTTTATTAGGTACACCATGCTAGTAACGGGTTGGACCCCCTTTTGGCTTCAGAACTGCCTCAATTCTTCGTGGAATAGATACAACAAGGTGCTGGAAGCTCCTCAGAGATTTTGGTCCATATTGACATGATGGCATCACACAGTTGCCGCAGATTTGTCGGCTGCACATCCATGATGCGAATCTCCCGTTCCACCACATCCCAAAGATGCTCTATTGGATTGAGATCTGGTGACTGTGGAGGCCATTTGAGTACAGTGACCTCATTGTCATGTTCAAGAAACCAGTCTGAGATGATTCCAGCTTTATGACATGGCGCATTATCCTGCTGAAAGTAGCCATCAGATGTTACAGGGTACATTGTGCTCATAAAGGGATGGACATGGTCAGCAACAATACTCAGGTAGGCTGTGGCGTTGTACCAAGGGGCCCAAAGAGTGCCAAGAAAATATTCCCCACACCATGACACCACCACCACCAGCCTGAACCGTTGATACAAGGCAGGATGGATCCATGCTTTCATGTTGTTGACGCCAAATTCTGACCCTACCATCCGAATGTCGCAGCAGAAATCGAGACTCATCAGACCAGGCAACGTTTTTCCAATCTTCTACTGTCCAATTTCGATGAACTTGTGCAAATTGTAGCCTCAGTTTCCTGTTCTTAGCTGAAAGGAGTGGCACCCGGTGTGGTCTTCTGCTGCTGTAGCCCATCTGCCTCAAAGTTGGACGTACTGTGCGTTCAGAGATGCTCTTCTGCCTACCTTGGTTGTAGCGGGTGGCGATTTGAGTCACTGTTGCCTTTCTATCAGCTCGAACCAGTCTGCCCATTCTCCTCTGACCTCTGGCATCAACAAGGCATTTCCGCCCACAGAACTGCCGCTCACTGGATGTTTTTTCTTTTTCGGACCATTCTCTGTAAACCCTAGAGATGGTTGTGCCTGAAAATCCCAGTAGATCAGCAGTTTCTGAAATACTCAGACCAGCCCTTCTGGCACCAACAACCGTGCCACGTTCAAAGGCCTCAAATCACCTTTCTCCCCCATACTGATGCTCGGTTTGAACTGCAGGAGATTGTCTTGACCATGTCTACATGCCTAAATGCACTGAGTTGCCGCCATGTGATTGGCTGATTAGAAATTAAGTGTTAACGAGCAGTTGGACAGGTGTAACTAATAAAGTGGCCGGTGAGTGTATATCAACCCTGGTTCCAGTATTCTGGCTGGGCCTGAAGTGTTGTATTCAGTGGCCTCAGCGTGCACTGGTGAAATTAGAAAGGTATGTCGCTGGGGCCTCCTTGGGTCAAAGTGTGTCCAATGACTGTGTGTAGTCAGTGTTGAAGACCCTCCTCAGAATTCTGATTTTTGGATATCCATTTTAGTCAGTGTTGAAGACCCTCCTCAGATTTATGGTTATTGGATTTCCAGTTCAGTCAGTCTTGAAGACCCTTCTCAGGTTTCTGCTGATTGGATATTCAGTTTAGTCAGTGTTGAAGACCCTCATCAGGTTTTTAGTTCTTATAGATCCATTTGGCCATTTCGGTAGGCCCCTATCACACTGCTATTCTTATCATTAGCTGACCTTGCAGTCCAGTAGGTCTCAATGAGATTTAGTAGAAAGAATCAAGGTTCTATGAAATCTTTAGCTGGTCTGTGTCCAGCATGAAGTGCCGATTCCAACACATGGGCCACCTTGGATGGCAGATAACTCGGGAACTCAACTAATCTCATCATCAAGTCATACCTTTGCTTTTGAGAGCCAAAGCAGGGTAAGTTAAAGTTATTTGTACTTATGTCTGCCGGCCCCCATGGGGGTCTCTGGAATTCCTGGAGAACCTTATTTGTTTAGGCTGGTGATGCCACACAATGAGAAGAAAAGACTATTGAGGAAAGATGATCCTATTGGTTGAGTCTATCTTTTCTGTTTCTGTCACCCCGTTCCCATTCCCATTCCCGGGGAAGGGGATTATATCTTTCTTTTCAATTCTGCTTAACGCAATATTTTACGTTTCAGCGATGCCTCGTTTGTTTGCTGACTCATATTCTTGGTATGTTTTTGGATTTACCTGTTCTTGTCTTACTAGACTCTCTTTGTATTTACCATCTTCTGAGCATCATATTAGTCAGGGCCAAGCTTAGTTTTCTCCAATCTTTGGTACTTTAGTACTGCCTTGGTCTACCCTTACAGCCTTACATTTTCCAATGTTCCAACCTGGGCCCGTTTGTAACCAAGCCCAACCCTTCCAACGTCTCAAAGACATCCTTAAGGCTTCAACTTCTGAAAAAAAAAATTATTCCTTTGTATGTTTTTTATGGCCTTCAAAGAATTTTTTTCTAAATAAATGGTTTATAAAACATGAAATATATTATGCTAATTATTCCACATTTTTCTGGCCTCGTTTCTCCGGCTCCTTCTACTTGTCGACCCCCCTCATCCATCCACCTCACACTCCTTAGCTGTACATGTGAGCCTCTCTGTTATGCATGGGATTAAGATTAATGGGAGAACATCTTGGACATTGGCCAAACACCAGCACAATCCAGCGTAGGGTCATTTTACACAGCCTTAAGTGTCTCATTACCTCTCCACTTCCCTCCTCAGCCAGATGAATCTCCCAGAAGTCTCTGGTGGTGGCCGGCCGGTGATGAGTTCAGGTTTCTGGCTGGATACCTGTATAGTAACTCAGCATGGGTGAAGGGGAAGATTTATGACTGGTCACAGCTCGGAATGGAAACTTTTCGAGAAACAGAAGGTTGTGCGAAATTTTACGTTGCTGTATGTGAGATTGTTCGCGTCAAGTGGGGCGGTGATAGAACGTAATTGACTTTTATGATAGTATTTTTATGATATGTTTTGACAGTAAACAGTGGGTTTATAATAATAGATATCATGTTATAGATTTATCATAATGTATTGGATCTATACATCAGCTACACGTCGTGCAGTCAGGCACAGGATGAAACTTTACTGTTACTCCGAACTTTTCTTAAGATTTAAGTTGAATCTATTCAGTGTGAACCGATGTCGCTTTGGTTGTACTTTCTCGTTTCGTAACTTTTTTACAATTTTTTTTTATTTTCAGTTTTCACTAAAATGTAAATAATGGAAACCTAGCGGACGTGGCCCAAACAGATAATAACGGAAACCATGAAAAGTTCATTGAAATCGATTGGACAATCTAGCAGATCCATCACACTGCTGATATAGTCGCATTTATAAGATTGTTCCAAAGCAAATCAAAAATTCGTACCAAATCTATTAATCGGTGAATAGATCATCTTTAATGCTATTACTATATGTTTCTATAAGGTTCATTTATACACCATTGTGGAAGGGGATTATAGAGTAGGCGGAGACAGTCCGGGGCCAAGGCCTTCTAAGGGGTCCATGGCCACCCAAACCACCCAACAAATTTTTCACTGAGAAGGACCTTCACCCATGAAATTCTTGTACATCTGCTCCTGCTTTCAATACACTTGTACACAACAGCCATTTCATGACCTTTAAAGGTCCTCCAAAGGTCCTGAAACCGCAGATTAAAAGCAGACAGAAGGGGCACATTCTCCATTCCCCAGATGTAGGAAGTGATTCCAGATTGTAGGGGCTATAATATTCATACAGCCCAGGGACCATGGTGGTCTTATCTGCCCCTGTTCTGAAGACTCATTGATGTGGCATTTTAGCAAAAATAAATACAGTTCCTGGTAGTCTGGCCCTTGTTATCTGCGGAGTGTGGGCATTAGGGTCAAGTGGTATAAACGTAGGAAGTAACACTGAAGTTGTATCCTTTACTGATTTAGTAGGGCTCATGGTTTATCGATCTAAAGGTATTTCCCACCATAAAAAGAGGTTAAAGGGAACCTGTCATCAGACACTGATCTAATAAACTTCTACCAATATGTTGTCAAGTAGTTTAACAGCTTCTAGATCATGTAGATTTCATGGCCTAGCTCGGTGGCATCATTCAGAAAAATCAACTCTGAAGTGAGATGTATAAAGTCAGGGAGGTGGAGAGTTATACACTGAAGTCAAGCTCTCCCCACCTCTGATCACCCCTCCTCCCTTGTGATTAACATCATGCAACGGACTTCAGGAGATCTGATAAACCTTGTCTCTAGACTCAGGAGCATCGATTACTGTGAGACAGGGAGAACTTGATTTCAGTGTTAAACTCTCCGCCTCCAGGACTTCATAAAACCAATTTACATCTCACTTCAATGTTGATATTCTGGATGATGCCACCACATTGGATCATGAAAGGAGGGCAATGATTTCATGTGGTGGGTCCGAATAATCCCAACCAACGCTGATCCCCTGGTTGGACATGTGTCTGTGTCTGCACTTTTATTTCATAAGAATCTTAGACCTTATTATCTGTATTACTATAATATTTATATGCAGTTTTATATATTTGAATGTCTCTTTTTTTCCATTTCCTTATTTTTCCTCCCCCTTCCTGGCTTTTAGAGAAGGTTTCCTCTCAATGATAGATCTGGATCGGCCTAAAAACAACAAACGGAATTGAAGAATGAATCTCCCCGACGCTTCAGGTTAAGGACTTTACCAACATTTACAGAAGGGTCGGGGACGGCCATATTTTATCGTTATGTATTACCTTTCCTAACACTGAGAAAATATTGTGGTTTGTGATGGAGAAGGAATAAAGATATCACATTCAGCCTCATCCACTGCAGTCATAAAGATTCTCAAGAATTTTCACATATAAAAATAACAAACTCAGCTTTTCTTGCCCCCAAAATGGGTTCAGTAAGGGAAGGTCTTGCCTAAAAGTCCTAGTGAACATATACACAAAGTTATATCATGTGTGGAAAAGATCTCTAAAGGAGGGTTCATCTGATATTTCATCATGGCTCTGAAAGGATTTCAACTATAACAAAATGTAAAGAGCAGATTGTACATAGTGTCCTATCTGCAGGCAGCATGTTATAGAGCAGGAGGAGCTGAGCAGATTGTACATAGTGTCCTATCTGCAGGCGGCATGTTATAGAGCAGGAGGAGCTGAGCAGATTGTACATAGTGTCCTATCTGCAGGCGGCATGTTATAGAGCAGGAGGAGCTGAGCAGATTGTATATAGTGTCCTATCTGCAGGCAGCATGTTATAGAGCAGGAGGAGCTGAGCAGATTGTATATAGTGTCCTATCTGCAGGCAGCATGTTATAGTGCAGGAGGAGCTGAGTAGAATGTGCATAGTGTCCTATCTGCAGGCAGCATGTTATAGAGCAGGAGGAGCTGAGTAGAATGTACATAGTGTCCTATCTGCAGACAGCATGTTATAGAGCAGGAGGAGCTGAGCAGATTGTACTTAGTGTCCTATCTGCAGGCAGCATGTTATAGAGCAGGAGGAGCTGAGCAGATTGTACATAGGGTCCTATCTGCAGACAGCATGTTATAGAGCAGGAGGAGCTGAGCAGATTGTACTTAGTGTCCTATCTGCAGGCAGCATGTTATAGAGCAGGAGGAGCTGAGTGGATTGTACATAGTGTCCTATCTGCAGGCAGCATGTTATAGAGCAGGAGGAGCTGAGCAGATTGTACATAGTGTCCTATCTGCAGGCAGCATGTTATAGAGCAGGAGGAGCTGAGTGGATTGTACATAGTGTCCTATCTGCAGGCAGCATGTTATAGAGCAGGAGGAGATGAGCAGATTGTACATAGTGTCCTATCTGCAGGCAGCATGTTATAGAGCAGGAGGAGCTGAGCAGATTGTACATAGGGTCCTATCTGCAGGCAGTATGTTATATGCCCCTCAATGAATTTGTTTTTTCTCTGTTCAGAACTTGATCCACATGTGTTAAGTGTCCTAGATTAATTGTTTTACGAGCTAAATGAGGGCCTGGTCTCTTGTCTTCTCTGGGTATAAATTTAGTGATAGTATAGGATGCTTGCATTCTTTGTTTGCTTAGCATAATATTCTGCTAAGTATAATAATATTCTGAGAAGTATGAAACTGCAGTTTGACATTGCAGTTAGACAGGGCAGGAGACAGGTAAGATGGCAGAGAAAAATTAACAATTATGTTTGTCTCAAAATGTTTTCCATTTTCTCCCTGTTTGCTATGGTTGTTTTACTTGCCTTCCGTCCATCTATTCCACCAGTACCAACTATCCATATCAATGCCTCCCTTCTTCACTCACCTTTCTTTTCCACTCACACACTCTATACGTTATGTAACCAGACTAACTTATCACAGTCTTCTGCCGTGAAGCAAGAAATAACTTCTTATAAATCTCTGCAGCATCTTTTGTCTCTTTTCTTTATCCTTCTGCTTGCTGCAGGGGACATCTCTCCTAACCCAGGCCCCCCCTCTGCTCGCTGCAGGGGACATCTCTCCTAACCCAGGTCCACCTTCTGCTTATTTTAACCCTTCACACAGAAACCCTGCTAACCTTATAAAGATTCAGTGTATCCCCTCTTCTCCTCCTCCACCCGTAACCCCTGTGCCCTATGGAACGCCCGCTCTGTGTGTAATAAACTAGAATCAGTTCATGACCTCTTTCTTTCTAAGTCTTTTGACATGCTTGCCATTACGGAAACATGGATCCAGCAGGATGACTCCGCCTCCGTTGCAGCATTGTCTTATGGCGGTTTACACTTTTCGCACTGTTCCAGACCAGAGAATAGGCAGGGAGGTGGGGTCGGCATACTCCTCTCTCCACAATGCACTTTCCAGGTCATTCCTCCTGTACCCTCTCTTACTTTCCCATCTTTTGAGGTCCACACTCTCAGACTTTTCCGCCCATTCTCTCTTCGTGTGGCTGTAGTATACCGTCCTCCTGGCTCACCCTATCAGTTTCTTGACCACTTTGCCTCTTGGCTCTCTCACTTTTTATCCTGTGACATTCCAACCATCATCATGGGAGACTTCAACATCCCTGTTAACACTCCCATTTCCCCTCCTGCCTCTCAGCTCTTAGCACTAACTACTTCTCTAGGTCTTTCACAACTCTGCGATTCCCCCACTCATAGTGAGGGAAACATCCTCGATTTGGTCTTCTCTTGACCATCTTCAATATCTGATTTTACCAATTCCTCCTTTCCACTTTCAGACCATAATCTCCTTTCTTTTACTTTCAATAATCCTTCTCATTCTCAGAATCCTTCCACCCATCACTCATACCGGAACCCACGTGCAATAGATACTCATAAACTCACAGAAAACTTACAGTCTGCACTGTCCCCCATCTCCTCTTTCACCTGTCCAAACCTGGCTACTAACCACTATAATCACACTGTCAGAAGCGCCCTAGATGAGATGGCACCACTCACTATCCGAAATTTTCAACGCACACGCAGGCAACCTTGGCACACTGAACAAACTTGTTTCCTTCGGCAGTGCTCCAGGATTGCTGAGCGTCTGTGGAGAAAATCGCGCACATCTGCAGACTTTCTACACTTCAAATTTATGCTAAAAACTTATAACTCTGCCCTTCACCTCGCTAAACAGGTCTATTTTACTAATCTCATATCCTCTCTCTCTAACAACCCCAAAAGGCTCTTTGATACCCTTCACTCCTTACTAACACCAAAGGTGCAGCCACCTGTCACAGACCTTGGGGCTGAAGATCTGGCCGCCTATTTTAAGGATAAAATTGATTGTATCCGCCAGGAAATAATTGCTCAATCCACTCACCCCTCCAATCCCCTTCCCTCCCATACCTTATCTTGTTCACTCTCTTCCTTTGAGCCAGTCACAGAGGAAGAAGTGTCTAGGCTCCTTTCCTCTGCTCGCCCCACTACCTGCATCAGTGACCCCATCACCTCGCCCCACTACCTGCATCAGTGACCCCATCCCCTCGCCCCACTACCTGCATCAGTGACCCCATCCCCTCGCCCCACTACCTGCATCAGTGACCCCATCCTCTCGCCCCACCACCTGCATCAGTAACCCCATCCCCTCACATCTGGTACAGTCTCTCTCCCCAGCAGTCACTTCTCACCTAACTAAAATCTTCAATCTCTCTCTCTCTTCTGGTGTCGTCCCCTCTTCTTTCAAGCATGCTATTGTTACCCCTTTACTAAAGAAACCTTCCCTGGACCCATCCAGTGCTGCTAACTACCGACCAGTTTCTAACCTCCCTTTCATCTCCAAACTCCTGGAACGCTTGGTCTATTCTCGACTAACCCGCTATCTCTCAGCTAACTCCCTCCTTGACCCCCTACAATCTGGTTTCCGCTCGATGTATTCCACTGAAACTGCTCTTTCTAAAGTCTCCAATGATCTCCTCACTGCAAAATCCAAAGGTGACTATTCTCTCCTCATTCTCCTGGATCTATCGGCAGCGTTCGATACTGTGGACCACCAGCTCCTCCTTAGGATGCTTCACTCTATTGGCCTAAAGGACACTGCACTCTCTTGGTTTTCTTCCTATCTCTCTGACCGCACTTTCAGTGTCTCCTTTTCTGGATCTTTCTCTTCTCATCTTCCTCTGTGTCGGGGTCCTCAGGGCTCAGTCCTAGGTCCTCTCCTCTCAGTGTCGGGGTTCCTCAGGGCTCAGTCCTAGGTCCTCTCCTCTCAGTGTCGGGGTTCCTCAGGGATCAGTCCTAGGTCCTCTCCTCTCTGTCGGGGTTCCTCAGGGCTCAGTCCTAGGTCCTCTCCTCTCAGTGTCGGGGTTCCTCAGGGCTCAGTCCTAGGCCCTCTTCTCTTCTCTCTCTATACTGCCCCCATTGGACAAACCATCAGCAGATTTGGTTTCCAGTATCATCTTTATGCTGATGACACCCAGCTGTATACTTCTGCACGTAACATCACCCCGGCCTTAATCCAGAACACTAGTGACTGTCTCTCTGCTGTCTCTAACATCATGTCCTCTCTCTTCTTGAAACTTAATCTTTCTAAGACTGAACTTCTTGTCTTTCCACCATCTACTAACCAACCCAACCCTGACCTCTCCATCTCGGTCTGTGGGATCACTATAGCACCCAGGCAGCAGGTCCGCTGTCTTGGGGTTGTGCTGGACTCTGACCTCTCCTTTTTACCATATATTCAATCTCTTGCTCGCTCTTGCCGGATGCATCTCAGAAACATCTCCAGAATCCGTCCGTTTCTGACATTTGAAACTTCTAAAATGCTAATTGTTACACTTATTCACTCTCGACTAGACTACTGTAACTCCCTACTAATTGGTCTTCCACTCTCTAAACTCTCTCCTCTTCAATCTATTCTTAATGCAGCAGCCAGGCTCGTCTATCAGACCAAACACTACACAGATGCCTCCAGTTTGTGCCAATCACTGCACTGGCTGCCCGTCTCCTTCCGTATTCACTTTAAAATAATAACCCTCATCCACAAATCTCTGAATAATGCTGCACCTACCTATCTCTCTTCTCTCATCTCAGTCTATCGCCCTTCCCGTGCTCTTCGATCTGCCAGTGACATTAGATTAATCTCTACCTTAATTCGAACCTCCCATGCACGTCTCCAGGACTTCTCCCGAGTTGCACCAATTCTCTGGAATGCCCTTCCCCAGACTCTGAGACTAATACCCACCCTCCAAAGCTTCAAACGTGCTCTTAAAACCCATCTCTTTAGGCAAGCCTATCACACTCGCTAACTGCATGAAATGTCAACTCTCCCTTTACTAATCCATCCTATGTACTATCCTATCTGTTATCGGGCAAACAGCTGATATATACCAAGCTCCAGGCTTCTCTGCAGTCTTTTTCACCTAGGACCCTGTAAATAAGATGGCGGCTGATGGCTGGTCCAAGCAGCAACATCGTTGTTTAGTAAATTATTTATTAAATTATTTTATATTGTTCCCTTATAAAGAATGGCTGGACCATTATACAACCTCTTGTGTCACCCCCTCATCCTCATAGTCTGTAAGCTCTTGTGAGCAGGGCCCTCACTCCTATTGTTCCATATGACTGTTTGTTCTTTGTAGTGTAATATAGTTGTATATGTCCCCTA
Source organism: Engystomops pustulosus (assembly GCA_019512145.1). Classification (NCBI taxonomy): domain Eukaryota; kingdom Metazoa; phylum Chordata; class Amphibia; order Anura; family Leptodactylidae; genus Engystomops; species Engystomops pustulosus. The sequence goes on from CM033645.1 coordinate 2,282,542, forward strand.
TGATTTGTAAAGCGCTACGTAATTTGATGGCGCTATATAAATAAAGATTATTATTATTATTATTATTATTATAGAGCAGGAGGAGCTGAGCAGATTGTACATAGTGTCCTATCAGCAGGCAGCATGTTATAGAGCAGGAGGAGCTGAGCAGATTGTACATAGTGTCCTATCTGCAGGCAGCATGTTATAGAGCAGGAGGAGCTGAGCACCCCGACCCCGATATCAGCCATGGGAGCCACGAGGAGAGCCTGCTCCTCAGGTGCGTGATGACCGGGTGCTGGAAGGAGATGATTTTGATGCAGTAAAAGCTGCAGAGCCATGCGGTCATACATGACCTGAAAAGTCTAGAGGCCTCCAAGAACGTGTATGTGAGAAATAGAAAGAGTTTCAAGGTGAAGAAAACATAACTCACAAATATTGAGAGAACGTCCAACGTGACCTGCAAACCCTGGCAGAAAATATTTGTAAGACTCAGCACAAAGTGCATGAGATCCACTGGACGTCTCTCCTCCAAACCTCTCCGCAGGCAGGAGGCCAGGATCAGAGCGTTGAGGGACATCCCAGAACATGAGCCCAGGATGGAAGCCAAGGCCTTCACCACATCTCCAGCCTCCATGGTGGAGCAGCCTGGACAGGTCTATGTCTCCTCAGATTGTGGCCAATGTCCCTGAGAGTGGGAGGATCCTGCCCGTCACTCAGGATAAGGTGGAATATGAATAATTCACTTTACATGGATCTTGGTATTTTCATAGATGCAAACTTACAGGATGTCACTGATTTGTGGACAAAATAAACTCAAGTTATTGGACGTGGAGAAGATGATTCACTTCATACGGTGTTCAGGGTCTTATCTGAGCTACTAGAAGGGGATCCTACAACATCCATATATGTCTAGTAATACACACGATAAACCATCATTAACACACGGGCGGCACATAGGCTAAGTAGTTCAAGTCCCATCCAGGTCAAGATCTGCAAAGACTTTGTATGTTCTTCCCGTGTCTGTGTGGATTTCATCCGGGTCCTCTGGTTTCCTCCCACACTCCAAAACATACTGGTAGGTTGATTAGATTGTGAGCCCCATTGGGGACAGGGACTGATCTGGACAAGCTCTGTGCAGCGCAGCAGTATCTGTGTGTGCTATATAAAGGAATTATTATTATTACTATTACCCCATACATACACACAGAACATACACACCTAATACACACATAGTACATACATCATAAATACATACACACAGAACATACACACCTCATACACACATAGTACATACATCATACATACACACCTTATACACACATAGTACATACATCATACATACACACCTCATACACATGTAGTACATACATCATAAATACATACACACAGAACATACACACCTCATACACACATGTATATCCCTGCTGTGCTCTGCTCCTGAGCTCTCTGCTGTCCCTGCTGTGCTCTGCGCCTGAGCTCTCTGCTGTCCCTGCTGTGCTCTGCTCCTGAGCTCTCTGCTGTCCCTGCTGTGCTCTGCTCCTGAGCTCTCTGCTGTCCCTGCTGTGACCAGCCCCTGAGCTCTCTCCTGTCCCTGCTGTGACCAGCCCCTGAGCTCTCTGCTGTCCCTGCTGTGACCAGCTCCTGAGCTCTCTGCTGTCCCTGCTGTGGCCAGTGCCTGAGCTCTCTGCTGTCCCTGCTGTGACCAGCGCCTGAGCTCTCTGCTGTCCCTGCTGTGACCAGCGCCTGAGCTCTCTGCTGTCCCTGCTGTGACCAGCGCCTGAGCTCTCTGCTGTCCCTGCTGTGACCAGCGCCTGAGCTCTCTACCCATCATTACATCACTACTGACAATAGATGATGTCACAGCTTATCCCCTCCCCCTCCCTGTACAATGACCTCTATATAGATAACACTGTTCTCCATGCACATTTTATCATTTTCCTCTCTACTTTTCAGGCTTCGGCTACATGAAGAGAAAATAATAAAGGACCGGAGACACCATCTCAGAACTTATCCAAATTGTTTTGTAGCCCGGGAAGTGATTGATTGGCTCATTGAACGCAAAGAAGCCTCGGACCGCACCATAGCCATAGAACTGATGCAGAAAATGATCGATACCAACATCATTCACCACGGTAAGAACTATCAGATTAGCTTTTTATCGCTAAAAAGATACTTGCAGATCATCGGGACTGAGATCCACATATTTTAAGGGGGTTCTACTATCTTAGAGAGAAGTGTTCTGTATCTGCAACATAAAATTATCACGCTGCAGATATAGAAATCCCAAGGTCCTGAATCTTATCCATAGTAACTTTGTAGTCTCATCGAAAAGATACAAAGTTACCATAATCTGTTGCAAATCTGTTCCATTTGTAAGGAGCCCAATCTGAAGACCAAGCCCATTCTACAACGTCACTTTGCATGTGGATGTGTAGGATTCTGCTGCGGCCCCACGTGGCCACTTTACTGCTGCAGTCTCATGTACATTAACAACATCTTAAAAGAAATCTATCCTCATAATCCATCATGATAAACCAGGTACACTTACTCATTGATCCAGGCACCGTGATCTACTTAGATTTGTTTTCCATGGCCTCTTTCTTTTTAAAATCAACTTTTAAAATGATTCTACAGAGCCCCTCCATACTGCAGCTTCACAGGCTGTTACACTGTCTTCCCCTCCTCCCTGCTCCCTCAGAACTTCCCTCTGCCTGATGTAATCTCGCTGCAGCAGAGGAAGTTTCATCACAGGCTGTTACACTGTGCAGGGCCAATTACCCCCTCTTACCTTTCAGGTCCTTCTGGCTCATTAGCATAATTGTAAAAGTTGATTTTAGAAGGAAGGAAGCCATGGATATCAAATATAAGAAGGTAGGCCACAGTGCCTGGATCTATCGGTAAGTGTCCCTGGTTTATAATGGTGGATTTTGATTCACTTTGGGATGAGTAATGATAATATGAGGCCAGTGATGTCACATCTCATCATTTCCTCCTTTAATATTGCAGTCTGCGACGAATTCAAGGATTTCAAAGACGCCAAACTTTTCTACCGATTCCGAAAAGATGACGGAACGTTCCCCCTGGACCAAGAAGTGAAGGTGTTCATGCGGGGGCAGCGCCTGTATGAAAAGTAGGTAGACACTGGGTGACGTCACCTCGCCCATAGGCTCCCATTGTATAAGGGTTCACCCGGTATTAATGTGATACACAGGGCCTTAATCTGTTTGTGAACGTTATTGTGGCATTGGATGGTACACACCCCTCCGTATGGAGCTGCAGAACTATTACTGCTGCAATGACACTCATTACCATACATCCAATATATCCTGAAAACCAAACGGGTGCCCTAGTACCAGCTGCATTGCCCCCAGTGCCCTATTGCACCTATTGTAGACTGGGTGCACACATGCTGGATACTAAGTTTGCAACCCCAGTTCCTATTTTGATATGCCAGATTATAACACAGTTATTGGACTCTGCCCTATGGATCCATACAGCATGTCCTGTATAGGGATTTTGTAGGGATTTAAAGTCAATCTACCATCAGAATCCATTATGATAAACCAGGTGCACCTACTCATTGATCCAGGCACTGTGACTGTAGTATCTTTTTATATTTATTATCCACTGCCTCCTTCCTTCTAAAATCAACTTTTACATTATGTTAGTGAGTCAGGAGAGCTCCTGGGGGTGTTACCAGAGACATTGCTTGCTGTAGCTTTATAGGCTGTTACACTGTGAAGTAGCACTTCCAACTCCTCCTGTGTGAGTTTATATTAGGCAGATGGAGGGAGAAGTGCAAAGGGAGCAGGGGGAGAAGGTGTAACAACCTGTTAAGCAACAGCATTAAGGGCTCCGGTAACGCCTCTCCAGAGCCCTTCTGGCTTATTGACATAATTTTACAAGTTGATTTTACAAGGAGGCCATGGATAATAAATATAAGAAGATACCACAGTCCCGGTGCCTGGATCTATGAGTAATGTCCCTGCTTTATCATGATGGTAGATTTCCCTTAATTTGTTCAGGAGGAGACCTCATACCCTATTTCATACTCGAGTGTATTTAATTGTCTGCACTACTAATCTGATGTAAGATGTGCAGAAGAAGGGATTCTTCCGCTTTCTTGCAACAGCTAATCTCTTCCAACTCCACATACACACGCACACTCGGCTCGACTGCATCTCATCTCCTCCGAACATAGGAATCAGACAGTGTATTGTAGCCTGCCCTGTCCTTATAGCCCAGCCCCCAGTGCACCAAGAGCTCATTTGCATTCAGATAAAAATTTAATTTTCTCTAAAATGATGGATCACTAGTAAAGATATTTCTGGAAAGCATCTAAAGTTCCCCCAACACAATTCAGTTTTTACGTGTGGGATGTTTTAGGAACTTCCTTTTAATTATTTAATAGGAAGTAAAGACAGGTTAATCGATTCCTTATCACTTCTACGTCTGTAATCACACGATGCTATTAAAGGTACAGTATTTCTGTTTTCTTTCCTACTGGGCATGCATCAAGTTAATTTCCGGTGCTGTCAATATGCTCATGAACCAGGAGGCTCAGGATGAGCTGTCAACAGTTGATCAGGGCTTTGGCTTCAGAAGCTCTGTGTGTGTGTTAACTAACAACGCTGTTGCCACATTTTGGGAACCTGCCAAGGTCTATTTTCGGCTCTCCAAGGCATTTCACCATATTTACAACCTTGGAATATTGTAAGACGCTTCGTTCTGTTCTGCAGTTTCCTAGTGACATGACCTCCGTTATTCACCCTTTCCTTCCCAGACTCTAATCCCCAGGGGTGAACCTAAACTCTCTGCTGCATGAGGCGACCTATAGAATGGCGCCCACTCCACCCATCCCATAATAATGTACAGGCAGTCCCCGGGTTACTTACAGGATAGTTTCTGGAGGTTTGTTCTTAAGTTGAATTTGTATGCAAGTCGGAACTGTATATTTTGTCATTGTAACCCCAGACAATTTTTTTTTTTTTGGTCTTTGCGACAATTGGATTTTCAAAATGTTGGGTTGTCATAAGAACCAGGATTAGCAATAAAGTTTCATTACATACACTTTTATAACTGTAACAGCTGATTATTGTAGCCTAAGGCTGAAGTACAGTAATTACCAACATCCAGAGGTCCGTTTGTAACTAGGGGTAGTCTGTAAGTCGGGTGTTCTTATGAGGCCTTATTCTTCATTGGCAGATCCTCCTTTGTAGAGGATAACTGCCCCTCTGCGTCTCTTGCTGCAGCTGGTACTGCCTGAGGCAAATGGCTCAACTCTCCTAAAAGCTGCGGGCCCCCCCCCCTTCCCGGGCTGCCTCCTCATTTCTACCATGCAGTACCCATGGTCAGGTGTGGAGCTGTTTTTGGAAGAGAACGGCCATGTTTTTCAAACCTTGGACAACCCCTTTAAGTGTATAGGGTAAGATATTGTGCTTAGGAAACCGATGAAGGGGGTGCAGTGTTTGTGGGAACACCATGACCCCCCTACACTGTGCTAATCCAAGGGTGTTGGATTTAGTCCCCGGACTACAATATTTTGATGTGGGCATTGTGCGTACTTGATCACCCAGGTTACTTAAAAGGACATCTACCACCAGGGCGAAAGACTGTATGCAAATGAGCCTGAGGGGCTCCAGGCTCGATTAACACCTATGGAGTCTGGTGCCCCTCAGGCTCATTTTCATACAGTCTTTCATCCTGGTGGTAGATTTCCTTAGACATTAGACATCCATAACGCGGGAGAAATCCTGGAGTGACTCTCCTTGGATCATGTGTAAATCCTTTTGGCTGTTTGGGTTGGCGGAGGGTTTCCAAAAGCGATGAGGTGGGGTCCTCCTAATTACAACTGTGGACAACCCAGGGTCTGGTGTGGAGCTTTTTTGTGCAAAAGCAGCAATGTTTTTCAGACCCTCAAAGGGGTTGTCCCATTTCAGCAAATTAATGTTATTATTTGTATTATGTGTCTATTGTATTAGTTATACAACTTTCCAATATACTTTCTGTATAAATCCTTCAGTTTTCTAGATCTCTGCTTGCTGTCATTCTAAAGCTCTCTGTTCACTACCAGTGGATAGAAATCTGTCCATGGTCACACAGGTGCACGGCTTGTTATATCATACAGCTCTGATTACTCTCTGTGACATAATAAGCCGTGCACCTGTGTGACCATGGTCAGATTTCTATCCACTGGAAGTAGAGGCAGAAGCTTTCTATAGAATGACAGCAAGCAGAGATCTAGAAAACCGTGAGGAATTGATACAGAAAGTATATTGAAAAGTTGTATAACTTTTTATAATACAAACAATAACATTAATTTGCTGAAATGGGAACACCCCTTTAACAAGCCCTTTAAATGTATAGGATGAGTGATGCTGTGTCTACGTAAACAACTAGAGGGGACCCCAAACCTTTGTTCTCTTTGACTTTTATATTGCATCGATGTCCGGGCACCCGACTCCCTTCCCATCTCATGAGTGACAACTGTACATCTGTCAGATTCCCCTCGCACAGCTCCGCTCCGTGCAGACCGCGTCTCACCTCCGAAACATCTGACCGTCGAGCTGCGCCACATATTCCAACTACGGCACTCATACATTTGGCATGATAACACTGAAGTAATCCCAGAGTGACTCTCCTTGGATCAGGTGTAAATCCTCCTGGCACGCTGGGTTGGTGGTTGGTTTCCAAAAGCGATAGAAACTGGGGGAGAGGTCTCGCGGCCGTCACTGGCGTCTGGTGCGGAGAATAGTGGTCAAAGAGAAGCAAATGGAGCCGTGTTATCAGTTACGATTTATGCAATGATTTTGCTCATTGTCCAACTCCCTTTAAAGGGAACCTGTCATCAGAAATTAACCCAATTAAAGTCCCATCCAGGTCAACATCTGCAAAGAGTTTGTATGTTCTCTCCGTGTTTGCGTGGGTTTCCTCCGGGTCCTCCGGTTTCCTCCCACACTCCAAAACATACTGGTAGGTTGATTAGATTGTGAGCCCCATTGGGGACAGGGACTGATCTGGCAAACTCTGTGCAGCGCTGCGTAATCTGTAGGCGATATATATGTATATATATTTATATATTCACTGTATATATGAATTAATTACAGTGAAGGGGGCATTCTGAGACCGGGAGAGCTTGACTTCAGTGTTAAACTCTCTGCCTCCGTGACTTTATATAACCAATTTACATCTCACTTGAAACTTGATTTTCTGGATGATGCCACCGCACTGGATCATGAAAAAAACATGATCTGGAAGGTGTTCAGCTACTTGACAACATCCTGGTAGTGGTTTATTAGGTAAATTTCTGCTGGCAGGTTCCCTTTGAACCCCTTTTTTTCCCAATTAGCTCCTCTGTAATAATCCCAGATCCCAGATTTGTGGGGACATCCATTATCAGAAGGATATGCTCTCCAACTCTGTGAATATTTTTACACTGGTGCCTCTGACTCTCCGAAATACAAAGAGGTCCTTGTGGCTTTAGTAAAAGTTGACCTCAATGTCTCCAGATATAAGACTTGGCGCTGTCTCACTTGCGGTATAAGATGCCGCTCCGATACAAGGTGGCTCCACAGCCAAGTATACATAGCCCTAAAGCAACCTCAGTGGTGCAGCCCTCGAATAAACTATATTTAACCCCCTCAGGACTGAAAAGTTTTATTTTTAATCCATGTGTCCCCTGTAAGATCTTTTGGGAAACCTTGTAACATGACTTTGTACATTACCACTTCCCCTTTAAATGGATCAGCAATAGGAATCCCAAGTTTAATATCTAAGAGCTGATCTGGTTCTCCCAAGAAAAGTCATTTGTAGACCATGTCAATGTGAAAGGGAATCTGTCAGCAGTTTTGATGAGAAAAAGCTGCAGCCAGTGTAAGATATTGTCCCTGGAGAGATGTGTACTCCTAACTTTGTGTGTAATATGAGTAGCCGCAGGAGTGCGAAATATGGATTTATTTTTCGAGATTGTATCTGGTGGGGGCTGCTCATATGATGGGTCTCGTACTTCTGGCGCTTAGAAAGTTATCTACGTCAGATGTTCATTTGTTTCCTCAGGTCATAAAGGCAAAAAAATGACTTCATAAGACAAACAGATTGAACCCATATGACAAGAAAGTGACAAAGAAAACAGATATAGTAGTAGCAGAACTGTGGAAATGCATTTATATTCCAGGATTGCAGCTTGACAGGGAGCACTCTTAAATGAAGAGATCTCACACATTACACAAGACAGCCCCTCACCCTGCTATGAGTCACAGCTGTAGCAACATATGTTTGAGTACTACAACTGTTCTCCAGGAGGGGGGCTGTACAGCAGTACGATACACTAGAGTGCTCCAAGTCCAGCTACAATCCTGGAATATAAATGCATTTGCTAAATCTGTAATCTAACTTGTTTACATGGATTTTCTTCCGAGATTCTGTATATGTAATTGGACCCATACATGAAAGAATTGCTGTGCTGGCGTAGGGCAGGATCCTCCCTTCATCTTAATGATTTATTATTATTATAATTATAATTAATGCCTCATTTCACAATAGGATAATGAACTCTGACAACTCCCTGCTACAAGCCAGAGAAGAAGATGGAGTGAGTTACGAGCGCACCTTTGTCGCCTCTCAGATCATCGATTGGCTGATCCAAGAACAGGAAGCAAAAACCAGGAGCGAGGCGGAGCAGTTGTGCCGGCGCCTCCTGGAGCACGCCGTCATACAACACGGTAAGAGACGACCCGGATACGTATCCTCCGGCAACCATCGATTTCAGACAGAAGTATAGGATGTGTCTGCAAGATCAGACTACACTCGGGGTTTGTTTGTAGTCTGTAACCATGGAAACATACAGGTTTATACAGAAGCTGCATACACAAATCTATAGAATCTGTGTCCGTTGCGTTTGGATACATTGGAGGAATGTGACATTGTATTTTGGGTTCTTAGACTGTAGAGTTAGGAAACCACATTTCCTGTAAGTGGGGAAGGGAACAAACTTTTTGTCTTATTTTTGAGGAACGTCTTGCCCCAGATCATCCTGGGTAATCCTAGTTGAAAATGCAGTAAGATATCAATTGGATAAATTATTTGGACCTACAGAGGAACCCAAGGACACGTTAAAGGCAGTGACATAAGTAAACTGCACTTAGGTGAATAAATCTTCAGGAATTTTCTTCTCCCATAGAAATCCGGATTGGATTAGACCTGAATTTTGGTATGAAAATAATTCCTGGGACAAAAGGAAAAAAAAATCACACTATGAGGCCTCGGGTGTGGAAGGTGTCCAGGTTTTCTTGCCAGAACTTTAGTCTTTTTCATGACAAAAACATATTGCGACACATTGGCAAATATTATATAATCTCTTGAAACCGGAGTCATTCCAGGATATTTGCTGCTCTCCCAGTGTTTGCTTTCCTGGTCAGTGAAAAATATTTAAAAAGTCTGATTTTTCTTCTATGATTTTACTGGTTTTAAGCAGTGGATGGGATTTTTTGATGTTCTAACTGCAGACAGCATGTTATAGAGCAGGAGGAGCTGAGCAGATTGTACATTGTTTCCTATCTGCAGGCAGCATGTTATAGAGCAGGAGGAGCTGAGCAGATTGTACACAGTGTCCTATCTGCAGGCAGCCTGGTATAGAGCAGGAGGAGCTGAGCAGATTGTACATAGTGTCCTATATAGAGGCAGCATGTTATAGAGCAGGAGGAGCTGAGCAGATTGTACATGGTGTCCTATCTGCAGGCAGCCTGGTATAGAGCAGGAGGAGCTGAGCAGATTGTACACAGTGTCCTATCTGCAGGCAGCCTGGTATAGAGCAGGAGGAGCTGAGCAGATTGTACATAGTGTCCTATATAGAGGCAGCATGTTATAGAGCAGGAGGAGCTGAGCAGATTGTACATAGTGTCCTATCTGCAGGCAGCATGTTATAGAGCAGGAGGAGCTGAGCAGATTGTACATAGTGTCCTATCTGCAGGCAGCATGTTATAGAGCAGGAGGAGCTGAGCAATCTATCTATCTATCTATCTATCTATCTATCTATCTCATATCTATCTGTCTCTATCTATCTCATATCTATTTATCCATATATCTATCTATTATCTATCTATCTATTTCCTATCTATCTATCTATCTATCTATCTATCTAGATATCTATCATATATATCTATCTCCTATCTCTCTCTTATACATAGATAAATATAACCTCCCTTTGTCTCATCGTTCACAGCTTATTAGGAGACCCCCTCCCCACTTCCCCCAGACGTGAGACATAGATAATGTCTGTACCGGGGTCCATTCCTGACATGAGATGGGACTGTTCATCACTATCTGCTGCGGGGATCTTGTATTACTTCTGTAGAACAGGGACCACATATTGATAGTGTTGAGTCTCTGATAAATCCAGCGTTGGTGAGAGAAGTCCCAAGGGGGCACGACCACACAGCAGCATAATGGGCAGAGGTTATCGTCTTTGTGTCTACTACAATTTCCTACAATTGTGTTTTTTTCTTTCTTTCTAGACGCTGCACCATCCGCACAATAGAAGTGATAGACGGAGCCGGTGCAGAACACTAGACGCTGCCACTGAGGATCATTGTAAAGTGTTTATTTAACTAATGACGTTTACGATCGTCTATTTGCCAGGACGTGCCATCCATTATGGGCACCGGCTTCACTTAAATTTTTTTTTTTTTGCTAAATAGGATCTTGGGCTTCTCGACAGTCTGATAAAGATTCTACTATCCTCTAGACCAGACACAATAGCCAGTCACAAAGAGAATCTCTCCTCTATCATCCACTAACGACTCATTAAAGGGGGTCTACGGACTCCCCAATCCCCCTACAAGTAAAATCGGCATTGTGTAGACCCCCTGATAAGCTTTCCACATGTACTTTTCCTGTTTCCCAAAACTCTTTAAATTTAGAAAAACTTATGTCTCTTGATATGTGCAAATTAGCTTCTTAGTGCACCAGGGGCGGGGCCATCTGAATACAAGATGTCAAGCATTTTCAAGTCCTGCATCTGTGATCCCTCTTCCCTCCAAATCTGCTGTCTGGTGGAAAAATACATGGGTTTTCTGGTTATTTCGTGTAATCATATCTTTGTGTTGAAAAATGTGTTTATATTCCAAGATTGTAGCTGGACTCAGAGCACTATGGAGCACTGCTATGTGTCATCTCTTCACTAAGCACAGCACAGCCCCTCCCCTCTCCTCTGCTGTGGGTTATAGCAGTAGTAGGCTTCTAGTTAGATATTACAGCAGAGGGGGGAGAAGTCTGGCTGATGAGTTTGAGGAACACAGCAGTGTAAGGAGACGTTAGCTACAATCCTGGAATATAAATCCATATTTCACAGTCTTGCTGCTACTTACAACACAGGTATAACTACACAGATATCTAGGGACAATACCTAACACTGTCATGCAGCACAATGTAAAGCAAGGGTTTAGAAGATTGTACATAATGTCCTATCTGCAGGCGGCATGTTATAGAGCAGGAGGTGCTGAGCAGATTGTACATAGTGTCCTATATAGAGGCAGCATGTTATAGAGCAGGAGGAGCTGAGCAGATTGTACATAGTGTCCTATCAGCATGTTATAGAGCAGGAGGAGCTGAGCAGATTGTACATAGTGTCCTATCTGCAGGCAGCATGTCATAGAGCATGAGGAGCTGAGCAGATTGTACATAGTGTCCTATCTGCAGACAGCATGTTATAGAGCAGGAGGAGCTGAGCAGATTGTACATAGTGTCTAATGTCCTATACTTGTCTTTAATTCCTTCTCTTTGCCCAAATGGGGTTTTCCAAGGTTCCAAGCAAGACCATGTTCTACAAGATCATGTTTTGACCCTACAAATGTTCTTTTGGCTCCCACAACAATTCTCAAACTATTGTAGAGGTTCTTGTAGCCCCAACGAGGACCAAACCTCATTGTTTGGGAAAGGGATTTAGAAAGGAGGAACAAGAGTCCACAAAGCTGATAGGTTTCCTTACTCCTACCTCCCTCTCACCTCCAGGAGGACTTCTCTGTGCTGTGTGGCCTCCAATGTTCTGCTGCCTCCCTGGATACAGTAGCAGTTCCTCACCCAACAGAAGGATTCTGAGTATTAAGATCCGATTTCTGAAGGCATCTGATCTGTTTTCCACTGGCTTCCGTATCCCTGACCCAGTTCTTACACAACAGTCTAGTCCTGCGGTACTAACTCTGTGAGGACCGTAAGCATCCAATCTCCCCTCACATTGGTCATTGCCACTTCACTGGGTCATCTCCAAGTACATTCTCTCCATAAGGGTGACCAGATCCCTCGACCAACATCCCTTTAGTTGCCGAAAGCCAAACTGGCAAGTAGGTCCACATCATGCTGCGCCAACTTGTACCATGGCCTATGATATGGTTGTCATAGCTGCCATGCTTAAGGATCAGGTCCTAACCCCACCTAATTATTGAGAGAGCACTTTAACAAAAAATGGCCTCTGCCTTAAAGTGCCCTTGTGGATTGCTTCAACTATTTATAAATGAAAGATTAATGGTTTATGTCAGATTGAAGAGTAACTCTCTCCTCGGTACGCCGGTGCCGGGGCACAACTCTAGCACCTGCGCCGCGCCTGGAGAGGTAGACAAGTATAATAGATCCGGCGCATGCAGAAACTGATCACAATTAATGTCATTCATTAAACGGGCATGAGCAATGGTGGAAAAAGGCACGTAAGTGACACCATCGTCCGCCAGGATCACGTGAAATCACAGAGGTCCTAAGGGACTTGGTGACAAATGCAGACACCAAGACAAAAACACCACCTGAGAGTGAACTCACGATTCAGTCAATATAAAAAAAACTTGTAATTTTCCATAAATGAGAATATTCTCTGACAATTGTAGGTAGTCCGAGAGATCTGCAGGAGACCACAAGATGAGTGAAGAGGACCTGAAGTCTCACGGTGACCTACTTCAAAAACATTGCGTTATCAGGACTGATCCTCCATTCATCTGTCTGACTGAGACAAGTCAGAAAGACTAAAGAAGTCATTGCATGTGTAGACCATGAGTTATACAGAGTTATCCCTCTGTATAGAGAACAAATACCTGGACTAACCCAGTAAGATCAGAAGCAGCACCACTCCCCAAATATCCCTCTGTCCCACCAAATATTAACAAGCCCGTAGACCCCTCATCATCCTTATACTATAAATTTCCATTCCAAGTGGGATCTCGAAGAATTAAAGGTCATAACTCAGGATCATAACAGGATAAGTAATGTCATTGTATTGTACAGACTAGTGACTGCACCAGCAGCAGAATAGTGAGTGCAGCTCTGGGGTATAATACAGGATGTAACTCAGGATCAGTACAGCGATAGTAATGTGCTGATGTACACAGTGACTGCACCACAGCAAATGTAGAGTGGCAGCTCTGGGGTATAATCAGGATGTACTCAGGGGTACATAAGTAAGTATGTCATGTATGTACACAGTGACTGCACCACAGCAGAATAGTGAGTGCAGGCTCTGGGTATAATACAGGATGTAACTCAGGATCGTACAGGATAAGGTAATGTCATGTATGTTACCAGTGACTGCACCAGCAGCAGATATAGTGAGTGCACTCTGGGTATAATCAGGAAGTGTAACTCGGATCATACAGATAAGTAATGTCATGTATTCAACACCGTGACTGCACCACCATCAGAATAGGAGTGCAGCTCTGGGTATAATAGACGGATGTACTCAGGACTCAGTACAGGATAAGTATATGCCATGTATGTACACAGTGACTGCACCAGCAGCAGAATAGTGATGCCACTCTGGGTATAATCAGGATGTACCAGGATCATTACAGGATAAGTCATGCATGTATTACACAGTGACCTGCACCAGCAGCATAATAGTTGAGTGCGCCCTGGATTATAATCATGATGTCACTCATGATCAGTACCGATAAGATTAAATTTGTCTTGTAATGAATCCATACAGTGACTGTCAAACCAGCCGAGAAGAGTGAAGTGCAGCTCTGGAGTATATATACAGGGTAACTACTCAAGGATCATACCGATAAATAGTGTTCATGTATGTACACCAAGTAGACTGCCCCAGCACTAGAATAGATGGTGCATCGCTGGTGTTGCTCGTTAGCTTCTTAGCTGTTCCTTGTTGCTTGTTATTAGCTTTGTGCTGCTTCGCTGCTCCTGAGCCCAGGAAAACCACCTGTTCCACCTGGGGCCTGCTCTCCTCCTCTCTCCTTCTCCATGGGGGAGTGGGTTTCTCAGCATTGAGCCACGGGCCGCAAGCTCCAGGCTCCTGCTTTCCTCGCCGGTCTAGGGGGGCCGGCGGGAGGCCGGGGTAGCCAGGAACCGGCCAGGCTGCGGAAGCCTTGGGGGTAGAGAGTCGTCAAGGGAACAGCAGCAATGCTGCTCCGAATTACCCCAAGGCCAGCTAATGCATCAAAAAGCACCAAAACACCCTACAGGAAAGCTCTGGTTACCTCGGAGAAAAGCTTGGGTACCCAATAAGGACAAAGCTGGGATTGGACTCGGGAAGCTATGCTCACGGGAGGTGATAGGTACTGACCCTCATACGTGAAGAGGGCGTGAGAGGAATGTGCGGTGAGGGACCCGGGAGTCCTATTTCCAGCTATGTCCTCCCCGGGCTCTGGCCCGACCCTCTGAGTATACGATAGGAAGCCAGCAAGGACGGTGAGGAGACTGCGGGAGGAGCTCCCGTGCGCCCATGCCAGGGCCAAAGCTTCCTGCCCCAAAGAGGAAGAAGGAGCAGATTAATCTGCAAGATTTCCAGCTCCCACGCACTTAACATCCAGGCCTTGGAGGAGAGGAAAAGCTTCCTGCTAGAGAGGAAGCGGTCCTTTAATGAACAAATCCTTCAAGATGTAGCGGTCTTCCGGGAGATGGAGTGAAGGAGAACAGAGCGGCTGATGGGGCTTCAGCCTGTAGAGTCAGCACGGAGTGATTCAAGCACCAGGTCCAGTACAAGTGGGCCCACTGCAACAAGCGGCTATGGCTCATTTGGCTTGTCGGGTATCTGCCGGCGCATTTCAGGGTGATGATAGTGACACGGGCGCACCTAGAGGGTAGGGGCGCTTGATGGAGGAGATCAGACGGCTCGTATTTGTCCCCTGTGCACCTCAGGACTTTACGTTGTACTTTTTGGAGACATCCTGTACCGGAGGAATGCACACCGGGGGGCAGCGAACAACCACAAAGAAGAAGACCAAATCCGTGGAAGTGGTGAGTCTTATATAGTCTACAGCCTCCCCTCCCCCCCGTAAAACCCGAGTCGGCCGCAGGGTCATCTCACTGGCGAGTCCCCGTTACCCCAGCCCAGCACGGGTCCCCGCGTGGATACTCAGTGCCATGGAGCTGGTTGATTACAGGTGTGACATCTGATGTGCAATGGGCTTTCCGTCCTCTGTTTGTGGTAACAGTGGGGGGAGCAGGGGAGCATCGGCCGCAAGGCCGGACAGTAATGCGGCTCGGCCGGTGTCGATACATCCAATCCATGCTGGGGGTGCGTCCCACCGGTGGGAGGGGGGATAGCCATATAGAGCAGGAGGAGCTGAGCAGATTGTACATAGTGTCCTATATAGAGGCAGCATGTTATAGAGCCGGAGGAGCTGAGCGGATTGTACATAGTGTCCTATCTGCAGGCAGCATGTTATAGAGCAGGAGGAGATGAGCAGATTGTACATAGTGTCCTATCTGCAGGCAGCATGTTATAGAGCAGGAGGAGCTGAGCAGATTGTACATAGTGTCCTATCTGCAGGCAGCATGTTATAGAGCAGGAGGAGTTGAGCAGATTGTACATAGTGTCCTATCTGCAGGCAGCATGCCGCTGTCTTCATATATAATCTCCGTTTATTGGCATAAAGCTCTCGAAATCACAAACAGAGACAGAGATTATTATTTATCTCTCTATAACGGGATGTTTAGAAAAGTCATGTCACAGTCAAGGTTCCGAAAAATTCGGCGAATCGGGTCGAAGCGAATTTTAACAAATTCTCTCATCTCTATTGATAGATTTCCATTTAAGTTTTGAAATTAATGGTTTAGTTTTCTTTTATATAAAGTGTTGCTGTACTTTATTCATTTTGGTGAAGTCCTGCAGCTGAACATCCAGTATATGTGAGATCCTGTCTAGAGGAGAATACAATTCCTGTTATCCGGGCAGTAGATGGTGATGATCTTTAAGTGTTGCTGTAATTGACTAAAAATTATGTTTTTAAAATTAACTATAATGCACTAACATTTATTTTTTATTGTACTTTTCTATATTTTTTGGAATTGCTTTCAGATGACGATTCATTAATTTCATTTTTGGGCGCTGACTGGTGTTGACTTTGTCTAAAAGTTAATGTGACCATAATTGGCTGAAAATTCTTATTTTTTATTTTCTTTACAATTAATTTTTAAAATAAACCATTTTTTTTAAAATTATTAATAGTTTTTACTGTATTTGCTTCTTGTACAGTAATGACTTCCAGCTGATCACACAGCATTTCCTGGAGATGGATTGTGTTGGTGCTTTGGTGTAAGTTTTTTTGTGATTGAGTTCTATTGCACTCAATGGGAGACATGTATCATAGTTTTTTTTTCCTTTGGTGTATAATTCAGACATTTGGAAGGTATTTTTTGCGTCTTATGTATGATATTGGGGCTCATTTACTTACCCGGTCCTGTTGCGATCCCGCGGTGTGTTGTCTGACGAGGATTCGGGCTCTGCTGGGGTCCGTGCGCCCGATATCCAGTAGGTGTCCTTGCTGATCTTGCGACACATTTAGTTTTTTAAATTCCGGGGTTTTTCCGAATCCGTCGGGTTGTCCGACAGCCACGCCCCCGATTTCTGTCGCTTGAAACCCGGCGCGAATGTGCCAAAATGCGATCGCGTGCACCAAAATAACGGCAGAATTCGGTGCAAAACGGAAAAATTCGGGAAACCCGACGAAAGTGCGGCCGCAGAGCCCTTAGTAAATGAGCCCCTATGTCTTTTTTCTTGTGATACATGTTCAGTTTTTCTGGCAGGCGCAACTATCTATCTATCTTCCTTCTCCATATCATAAGTATACAGTCAGGGAGGCTGAACTTTGAGCTCCTTATTTATAACTGTGTGACAAGAACCTGTCTATTTTTATTGCTATGGATGAATTTCCCTGTGTGGTACAGTCCATCGTACACGAATACCTGATGCCTGTGATGGATAGAACTTCATAGACTCCATAATGGAGAACACAGGAAAATTTCCTCACCCTTCATGTTGGGCCGGGTAATCTGAAGCAAACAATGTCTTCCTCCACCAGCTACGTGACTACCATCAACCTCTGACAATCTACAGGGAATGGACCCAATCCATCATGTCTCCATTACGGCAATTCCTGCTCCTTTTAAGTCAAATCATTATCTTGGGAACAATTTTTTTCCCAAATTCTCTGGAAGAATCTACAGGGCTTTCCGCGAACTCATCTGTGATTGCTAACAGCCCCGGCTCCGCATATTCTATCTCATGGTGCACATGTGTCACACTGTGGACAGAGCCGTCAACGGTCACTTCACAGTTATAGCATTTTTTGGATTTATTACACTTGGGCTCTTATTATTTGCAACAATTTTTTAGAAATTCACCTGTAGAAATGATATTTGTAGTTATGATATATTTCTACATATTGGACAAGAAATTGAGGAAAACTGTATATTTATCCCTGGTCATGGGCTCGGAGGTGCAGAGGCAAGTTTGTTTTTACCCTTTTAAGTTTTTCACTTTTCCAAAAGCTGCATTTTAAGGTTCCAAATATTGAGACACCCTGGGACCTTTTCCACCTCTAGGAAAGGCAAATGTCCATGTGTGCTGTCACTGTATTCATTATTGTTGTATTATTTCCATGACCTCATACTCATGGTTAAAAGAGTAGGTCAGCAATATTATATTATTAGGACCCATTGAATTCGGGCTTCGGGCCAAGTTTAGCCAAACTAGAATTTAAAAAAAACTGTCCTGGCCTAACCAATAACACCTGTTCCAGCACCATTCACGAGCAGTATATGAAATCTACCACTCAGTAGACATGAATTGAACTCAGAACACTTACAGGTGGGCCTTTTCTTCATCGTTCTGGAATTTCATTTCATTAGTCGTGAAACACCTGTATAAGGATAAAATTACACTTTGTAGAATATGCTAATTTGTTTGGGTGCTCCTGTGGACGTCACACAGGCGGCCTGGAGCTCCTTCGGTTTCTTATTATGCACGCCTACAGCTTGTGCTATTGTACCATCCCACTCCTTTTCCCCTTTCTGAGAGCCGATGAAGTCACCCAGCTCCTGGGAAGTCTCGCGGATTCCTGAGAGCTGGGTGACGTCAGTACAGATCCAAACTTTACGATTCGAGTCTGCTCATCACTAATTATCAGACGTCCACCACCTCCCACCACAACCAATACACTGGAAACAGAAGAGGCCAATGAGTGTCTCCCCATCCCCATCTCCCCATCCAGTCAGGTCTATCCATCACAAAGTCTGTTTTACGACTCCATCTCATTCAACCGAAATGAAAAACTTTAATTTCCAGACGATGATGATATATCTTCGTTGACCAGTGATGGTTGATATTGGACCACCTGATACCCTAAGGATTGGTCTTCAAATATCCAAGTCCTACATTCGAAGGTCTGGTAGTATGCACTGGAGTCAATTCAAAAGAATTGGAGCTTTGATCTCTCATTGCTATGTAGACAAGCTAAAAACAAAATTTGCACAGAATTTTCGATCTTTAAAGACAAAAATAGTAGAAATGTTAGGGATTTCCATGGGTTTCCAGAGTCTAGCAATGCTACCCCTAGAAGTAGGGAGAATTTGAAATGGGAGGCTCCCAAGACTCAGAGGTCTACCCCAATGACACTTAGTTTTTCAGATTTCTGTAAAATTTTGTGTAAAATCAATAAAGGCTTTCAAGGGGGCATTTACTTAATTGTTCTCCTGTACGTGCGTTTCTTCACATACTCAAGAACCAAGAGAAAAAAAAATGCTTTTCCAGCAGATAATTCAAAACAGATTTTTTTCAGGGATTTGGAGATTCCAGTAACTTGGCTTTTTAGCAATGGAGACAAAAATTGAGATATTCCTGAGCTCTGGGGGCGGTGGGCTGTACGTGCACTGGGTAGCAGTAGATATATTCCAGGTGAGTGACACACTCTTCATTGGAATCGACTGATATCTCACAGCAGATGACGGATGGGGGTCTCTATGTCGGGACCTCCAGGTCGGGCAACTTTACTGTAACTTGAACTTTTTGATTTTTTTTTTTTTTGGTGGTAAAACTGTTCTGTAATTGCAAACCGGTTTAATGATGTCAGTTTTAGTCAGCGGGTCGCCTGATAACTGCTGACGGGCGAGAGGAAACGGGAAGGTGATTGACAGCCACTGATTATTTGATCTGTTTGTCCTGACATAAACATTTGAGCTGAGCTGCTGACAAGTGGAAGGGTTTTTAAACAAGCAGATTACAGCTCGGCAGCCACCGAGGATCAGGATTCTCTGCTGCCGAATCCATGTGAAGAAACGTCAAAGGAGGCATTCTATAAGGAAAAAAAATGGAAAGTAGGAAATATCTATCTCATATCTATCTGTCTCCTATCTATTTATCTATCTACCTATTTATCTCATATCATCTATTTATCTTGTATCTATCTATCAGCAGTCCAAAGCAGCAATGTGGTGTAATAAGACATATCAGTGTGAATAGTCATCCACAAAATGCAGTTGGTCTCCTATTCTTCATTCTTCTCATGAAGTGAGACTGTGGGACTTGCTGCCATGGGATGAGACAAGATCCTGGATGACTTTCCTGAAGAACATGGAGCACATTTACTAAGGGCCGTGCGCCAGTTTTCTTTTGGACTTTGCACGTTCTTTTAGGTGTAAACTGCTTGCACAGGTATTTAAGAAGTGTTTGAGACTAAGGGGCTTATTTACTAAGGGTCCGAATCGCTCACTTTCATCAGGTTTCCCAACGATTTCCAATTTGCGCCGAATTGCCCCGGGATTTTGGTGCACGCGATCGGATTGTGGTGCATCGGCGCCAGCTTTCACGCAACAGAAATCGGGGGGGGGGGGGCCTGGCCGTCAGACAACCCGACGGATTCGGAAAAACCAAGGAATTTAAAAAAGAATTTGTGTCGCAAGATCAGCACTTACATACACCAGGAAGAAGAAGGTGAACTCCGGCGGACCTCAGCGCAGCAGCGACACGGACGCACGGACCTTAGTGAATCCCGGCATAGCCCCGAATCAGCGCGTCGGACAACGCGCCGCAGGATCGCGACAGGACCGGGTAAGTAAATGAGCCCCTAAGTGTCTAAGAAGATGAAGAGTGGTGATGCATGTGCGGCATTCTCTGCATTCAGCTCAGCTACAGGAAGAAGTGGGACCCACATCTATCATCTATTCAAGACCTACGGTATAGGTCAGTGGACCTCCATTCCTGAGATAAGTGCTGGCCCCAGCAGTGGGAGAATATCCTGTGGATATGTCACAAATAGTTAAGATGGGAATGCCCCTTTAAGTGTTTTGTTTGCCTTCCTCTAGATCAGTAACATCGATTTACAGGCTAGACTTGATGAACCTCCATCTTTATTCAACTTTTTCTACTATAATTATACTATTGTACGATATTTGCCCAACCATCCTATTTAGCTATTGTCCTGTCCACCACATTCCTACGTCTACATCTTTTCTATCAAACGTTGAGTAAAACCTAATGCACTGTGTTTTCCTTTCACGTCACAGTAGACCCCCATAGGATGGAAATTTAGACACGTTTAAAGACTTGACCTACTTATTTGTATATATTAAGCCTCCAAAATGCCACCCATGTCCTTTCAGTGAATGTTGCTCTTGGCCCAAAGTCAACTTTCATCTATCGGAGACCATTCAGTAGCCTAAACAAAATGACAAATGAGCCCAAGCTGTAATCTTACATATCATGAGGGAGAATGAAATCCATGATTTGTATCAAGAATATTATATTGTGTTGTTGCTTTATTACGTCTTGTGACTTGAGTTCCATTGAAGAGGGTTTAGAACTAGGACTAATCCTTGAATCTTCTCGTTTACACCTTGGAAGTTGATTGCCTTTTAAGTAGGCCTAATTTCTCCGAGCGGACACACATGTTCCTCGCTGGGCACGGCTCGGATTTCACAAAATGTTGTAGGGGGCTCCTCTTAACTAATGTATGTTATTATTTTGCCTCTATTTAATCTCTCATTTTGGACTACTTTCCGCCTCTCAAAGCAAAATAAAATTACTCTACTGCCTTGAGAAGAACAAAGGCCACAGTCAGCTCGGTTGGCTCCGTGCCCGATGGTCGGTGCCATTTATTAGCACTCCCGAGACTGAAGACCTTTAGTCTCTGCTGTTGTTGTAGGGAAGGGAGATTTTTTCTTTCTTACGCTCAGGAAATGAGCTAACTCTGTAGTGGCTTTTACTTATTTCTCAGGGGCAATGGCTGCTGCCTGCTGCACTCTATAGATCTGCTGTTCGGTGCTTTCTATTCCTCTTATGTGACATGAAAGAAAAACCTGAAAATGCGGCTTCACGTGATTTATTCTCAATGGAGGGCGAGCTACAATGAGGAGAGTGATACCGATGTAACATAAGTACTTACAGATGCAGCAGAGCTACTATCTCCGTAATTATGGTTTTACATAAAGACTGCAAAGAAACTTACTCTATTGTCTTAGCTATTAGCTATTGTCTATTTTATGCTTCTCTAGAAACCTTTGGGGTGAATAGAAAACTCTATACTCAATCCTCTGAATGGCATCCCTGGCGATCATCCACTCCCCAGCACTTCCGCTCCCAAGGGGCCGCCACCTATGACGTCAGAGGCTGGTGAATGGCACAGAAGACCCATTTACCCTTTAAGCTTTATCATGTTGCAAGGCAAACACAGCAGAAGGTAGGCAACTCAAATCCAGGTCAAATAGAAGAAACACACAATTAGGCTAACCAAATCACTGGCAGAGAAATCCAGCCTCAAGAAAGCTTTATTGTTGGCTAATGAAAGCCAAAACTGAAGGATTTACCCATCATCTGCACTGCAAATGGGAAATGTGACAGCTGTGTAGACTGAAAAAGATAATGAAATCAAATAATAGCATGTCTACGACACAAGGGTGACACAAGGTTACCCACAATTCTTTGTTATTGTAAATTTCCAATAGACCAAATCCCTGATGGCAGCTTCTGTACATTAAAGCTGGCCATAAATCTTAAGCAGGTGTCTGCTGTCTGCTAATTCTGGAGCTGTCTCCAACATCGGAGCAACACAGAGCATGGAGCGAGGAGGACAGCGCCGGTCTCTGTGTAGTGGCCATGAGCTTAACCCTGTTTCAAATAAATGGGATCTAATCAAGATTTTACCTATGGGAGAACTTAGCTGCTAAAGTAAGTTATAAGGATATTACATATTAAAGAGTAGTCACAAAATATAGAGAATGTAGCGAAATAGGACTGATGAAGGTGCCCTTTTTTTTTTACCCTTAAATTCTTCCCTCACACGTCCATTTATTTAGCCCTTGTTTCTATGACCAGTGCATGGTCCCAGTCTCTCCTATGGGATCATATACAGAACAATTGTTTCCAAAGCTCCGTCCATGAGCCCGTGCCAAAAACTGAGAGCAGGTCCTCTTCCTGTCCAATTCTGTGGCTCAGGCAACCTTTTATTATTGCTCAAACTTTTATGACTGTCAGGTCACAAACAATGGACCACAGGACCTGCGCATGAACTATACTGGGATCTGGACTTCAGTGCTGGGAAACTACTTGGTTGCCACCTGATAAAGGGGGTTTTGTTAAGTTGGATTGTTGTTACATATATACAGGAAGTGAATGTGACTGTGGAAGTGCCAATAAGGTTCCTTCTCGTTGATGGAGCGTCAGGTCCAGGATACATCCTGCTGCTCCATTTACTATTACTGGAGAAATGGAATTGCCGACTACAGCATTTCATTCCGTGTCTTTGAAAGTATCGGAGATACTGCTGTACTTTACAATTTCCAGTTCTCTCATAGTATTGAATGAATCCGTAAGATGCCTGATGGACCTGCTGCTCCACCAATTGGTTAGGATGGTATCTCTGTTCTCATGGTCAGTGGGGTCCCACCAATCAGATTGTTATCCCCCGTTCCGGATGGGGGATGACGCATTTATTGCCACAATCAAACATGGAACAACATTTTTATAGCGCTCCTGACGTTACGATATGTAGCACCCAGTAGCTGAACAGTCACCACTACATAGACGCCAAGAGACCACCAGGACAGGGAGCTCATCTCCGACCAGGTTTAATCTTTACAGCTAGACCCATGTTCCTGCATTTCAATTTTTTTTTTGCAAATGAGCCCAAAAAGTGGTACATGCCGTATTTGGCAATTTTTTTAAGCCAAAATTCTGAGCTTGATAAATGTCCCGTTTTTTATTTATTTTATTTTTTATATTTTTGGGACCTTGGGGGACACATTTATAGAAACCAATGTTTTACAGTTTACTCTTTACCGGTCCATGTAACTTTTTTGAAAATCCACGTCAGTTTGTAGTTAGCGAAAATTTTAATCATCATAGAGCTAATGTTACATTATTATAACTTGTATGTATGTATGTATGTATGCAAATGTATAGATGTATAAATGTACATGTATGTATGTATATGTTTGTATGTGTGTTCATGTATAGATGTATATGTATGTATGTTCATGTATAGATGTTTATGTATGTATATGTATGTGTGTACGTGTAGATATGTATATATGCACCTGTATGTATGTATATGTATATGTATGTACATGCATGTATGTATGTACATGTTAAGATGTATATGTATGTATGTACATGTTTATATGTATGTATGTACCAGAAAATGTATGTATGTACATGTGTGTATGTATGCATATGTGTTTGTGGACATGTATATATATGTATGTATGTATGTGTGTGTGGACATGTATGTGCTGTAGATCCAGGTCCATGACTTTGCAGATAATATAAGATATAAAGATCAGACAACACTAGATGGCAGAAGGAGATTAGAGGCGCGGGGTATGTTCCCTATACACAGGAACGCCCCGTGTCCTGCCCCCACTTCACGTACCCCCGGGTCTATGCGGAGCTCGACAGGCAGTTAAACGCCTTCCTACAGTTCAACAAATGAGACTGGTTGAAAGTCCGTAGCTTTATTAAACTGATGTAGGATTAGGGTGAAACTGAAGAAAAACAGGAATGTACAATCTATTAGAATAGTACAATAATATAACAGGAGCATGTTACATACATTACATTAGCATATAACAAGAAACAAGCTGATACATATACAGTCTGGGACCAAACATGGCGGACCATGAGGTTGGGCCTATCTGTGCAATTACAGTGCAATTACAGATCTATACATTACATCATATAAGAGACTTTATACATAGTGGTCCTATAACTGCTAGTAGCTAGAGATTCCTATAGACAGTCTCCTTACCGGCTATACTACAACAAGGGTTAAGATGGTTGAATATAGGTCTTCTCTCTGTGTAGACATGAAGGGAACTGCCCTTCTCCTACCCACAATCCTTTGTATCTGCTAGTGGGTGGGGAAAACAGAATGTAAGTAGTTATTAACTTTGGCCATTAGATGGCGCCTGCAAATAAACATCTGTTACATAATAGACAAATTAAGAACATCATTTAACCTGCATAACATTTGCCAGTGGGCAGCACACCCCGTAACATCACCTACCCAGTAATAGACCCCTGAGATGTAAAGAAGCTGTAATGTGGGTGACAGGATGGCATTACCATGATTGCAGCGTGCTACTGAGCGCGGGACAATTGCAGGTGATTGCAGGTAGTGATTTGTTCTTATTTTAGCAGAATGTGTACGGTTACTGTATATGTGTATAATCAGAGATGATGAATACAGATCCGGCTGCATAGTAATCTGCACACTCCATTCCTTAAAGGAAAATACCACTTTCAGAGGATAATTGGAAGCTGTAAATGATGGCTTGAAAATGAGATGGGAAATTTTCTGTTGTGTTTGTTGAGTTTGCAGACGATTAACATAAAAACTTTTAGGAATCTGTGACGACATTTGATCTCTGATTCTGGATGAAATAGTAAAGTTACCGGAGCTTGTGGTCCAGCTGGATGTTATCCAATTATGAAAAAAATATCAGAATAAATTGTAAATTCAGAAGAATTACAAAATTTGGATCCCAGCAGAAGGAGGTTCCAGGAGAAGGGAGTCCTAGCATCATGTACAAGCAATAGAGATCCTAAGTGCTTGTGCCTCCCTTAGCATTAGGGATCACAGTAGGGATCCAAACAGTCCCAGCAACAAGGGTTTTCAGCAGCATAGGGTCCTATGAACAGGGGATCAAAGTAGCTGCCGATTCTCAGAAATATGTTATCCAAGTGCAGGGAGTCCCAGCAGCAAGGGAACCTAACAGCAGTAAATTGAAGCAGAAGATCTGCCAGCAGAAGGGGACTCTATCAGTAGGGAGTCTTGGCATTATGGGAGCTTTCCAGAAGAAAGTCACAGCACAGCAGCATGGGTTTCCAGAAGCCTAGGAGTCTAGAAGCTGGTTAATCAAGCAGCCTATGATTCCAGCAGGATAGGATTCAATCAGCCTGTGATTCCAGGAACCTGGATTTCCAGGAGACAGTGATTCCAGAAGCCCGTGCTTTCAGCAGCCTGGGATACAAGCAAGATGTGATTCCAGCAGCCTGTGATTCCAGGAGCCTGTGATTCCAGGAGCCTGTGATTCCAGCAGCCTGTGATTCCAGCAGCCTGTGATTCCAGCAGGATAGGATTCCAGCAGGATAGGATTGCATCAGCCTGTGATTCCAGCAGGATAGGATTCCAGCAGGATAGGATTGCATCAGCCTGTGATTTCCCAGCGGATAGATCTCCAGCAGGATTATGATTGAGAGCAGCAGCCTGTGATTCCGCAGGGATAGGATGGCATTCAGCCTGTGATTCCAGCAGGATAGGATTGCATCAGCCTGTGATTCCAGCAGGATAGGATTGCATCAGCCTGTGATTCCAGCAGGATAGGATTGCATCAGCCTGTGATTCCAGCAGGATAGGATTCCAGCAGGATAGGATTCCAGGAACCTGGGGTTCCAGCAGGAATCCCAGGGGGAAGTGTCAGCAACATGGGATTTCGCTGCATTCACACGACCGCAAGGGCCGATATATACGCCCCCCATAGACGGCAATGGGCGCGCAGAGCCCTACGGGAGCTGTACGGTGCCGCACGTGTCCTATTTTTTCAGGGCATACGGCGCCGTGCACCATGTATCCCTATGGAGAGGGGCGGAGGTGAGCAGCGGTCTCCCCCTCCTCCTCTCCCCGCGCCCTGCCGTGTGCCCACCGTGCTACGGTACGGCGGGCACCGGTCGTGTGAATCCAGCCCAAGGGGGTTCCATCCGCATGGAGTCCCAGTAGTTTGGCAAACAGTAGAGGCATTTTCCATAACTCAAACTTGGGTGAAAAGCAATGAGGCTCAAATGTAGACCAAGGCTGGACAATAAGGTAACTATGGGCTGACTGCACATCTGCCTTGATCCATTTTCTCTGCCACTGATGTAGAGTTAAAACATCCCTCATACAAATGACATGTACGGTGACACGGCCAGGTCATAGGAATGATGTGGCTTTGGAAGAACCAATGATGCTCCACTTGTTCTAGACATTGGTATATATCCCCCTCCACTGATATTTTATATAAATGTCCTATCCCATTTTGTTAATTTTCTACAATTTTTTAAATTTGGGTTATGGATAGCATTACGGTTAGGCTAGGGCTAGCATTAGGGTTAATCATAACCATAACCTAATTGTAACCCTAATGCTAGCCCTTCCCCTGACCTTAACCCTAAGGAAATCATTTGTAGACAATGAATGAAAAAAAAAAAAATCATAGAAAAAAAATCTGTGTTTTAAGATTCCAAAACATTTGGAGCAACATCGGTTTGGATCCAAAACTTTAAAAGAGTTTTGTGAAGCTTCAGTGAATCAAATCTGGAATAATTGACTCATCTCTAATTCTTTGGAATACTCCTTTAATAAGTTGTGAATCAGCTGTTTTGGTGCCCATTGCATAGCCTAGATTTTAGATAACTTACCTTGCTTCCTAACTAACATGGATATCTCTTACATAGATACTGGGGGGCACCTGCCATGAGGCGAGTTGAGCCTCTCACCTCAGGGCGGCACCAACTTCAAAAAGCATCAGTACTGCAGTCAAACACTGTGCACCTCTGTAAATATGCCCTTTGCCCTCACTGCCGTCTCTTTATACCTGATATGAGCAAGAATGGGAAACACTACTTGAAAAACACCTATAATATATCACTTTGTGTGTGAGGTTGTGGGGTACGCTTTTAAAGGTCGTCTTGCACCAGGATGAAGGATAGTAAACCCAGAACGCTGACATACTGGTGTGTGCCCCCTCTGGCAGGATACACTCTTCTTTTAACTTCTTAGGACCTTGTTTTTATGAATAAAAGTTTTTAACAATTATGCAACTGAGCCTTTAGGGGCTCTGGGTTCCATAGATGTCAAAAGAGCCTGGAGCCCCTGAGGCTCATTTTCATAATTTGTAAAATATTTTTTTTGTAAAAACAAGGGCATAAAAAGTCAAAAGAAGAGCGGATACCACCAGAGGGGGCACACACCAGTATGTCAGTGTACTTGGTTTACTATCCTTCATCCTGGTGGTAAATGGTCTTTAAATAGTTTGCCTCAGGCAGTGGACAGGAGAGATCGCTCCTGTATAGATATGGTGAGTTGTAGCTGCAGGAAACTTCTAGATAAATCTCTTCAATCTTTCTGAGGAACAAAACTGCAAGTAACAAGCAAATTAAATAGGAATTACAGTCTGTGCAAAGGTCTGCGAGATACAAAGCCTGGTCTGTCAGCCGCAGATGCTCCCAGGTTAATGACTTAGTAAATGGGAATTTTCAGGGTCACGTCTTTACATGATAATAGCGGGTGCTGGGAATTTTGTCTTAACCTGTCATAAACTACACGGAGGTTGTATAATGATTCCAAAATTACAAGCAAATGTCAAGACCGCAGAACCTTCTTCTCCATCTTAAGTAACGGGAAGGACCAGATGATGGATAACTCGGCCTGGATTATTTTGTTCTGTATTATTGTGAATTCTGGTTTATATCTCAGTTTCTTAAACTATATGTATTGTGGATACAGCCAGACTGCAAGTGGAATTCATGTATTAACTTCTCTCCTGCTTCTCACTTTCAATAATGAAATGGCACAGATAGTACTGCCTTTACTTGCCTGTAGTATAAGCACAGATCGGACGGGCCTTTATTGCCTGTGTATAAGCGGATCGTCCGCTTTACTTGCCTGTCGTCTAGGCAACAGATAGTACTGCCTTTACTGCTGTAGTGCTCAGACAAGGATACCGCACCAGCCGTGTCCTGGCGACTTGTGATATTCGGCCAGTTAGTACTGCTCCCCCAACAGTGTGCTCAGCATGATCTCCGTTGCGACAGCACACATGCCTATAGTGCTTGTGGGAACTATGCAAAAGAGCTACACAGTAGTGTAGCTACTGTATATTACGTGCCTGCCTCATCATAAGCAAAGATAGTACTGCCTTGGACTTGCCATGTTAGTATAAGCACAGATAGTCCTGTGTTTATTGCGTAGTTACTAAAAACCAGACTAGTACTGCCTTTAATTGTATTGCTTGGATGAGCACACGATAGTACTGCATTTTACTTGCCTCGTGTCTCCACGTACCACACGATGTATCGGCCGTTACTTGCCTGTAGATGCCACGCACTCCCCCCAGACTAGTATCTGCCTGATTACTCTGTCCTGTCAGTCCCCCACCCCTCACGAAGAATACGATAGTACTGTACTTCTACATCACGTGCAGTATAACCGAAGATAGTACCTGCTTTAATTGCCTCTGTAGTTATAAGCAAGATTTCCCCGTACTGCCTTTATACTTGCTGTAGATGAGCACAGATAGTAATGCCTCTTATATTGCCTCGCTAGTATAAGTCCTACAGATCTTAGTACGGACATTTACTTACCCCAGTAGTAATAAGCACCCAGATCGTACTGCCTTTACTTACCTGTAGTATAAAAACAGATAGTACTGCCTTTACTTGCCTGTACTATAAGCACAGATACTACTGTCTTTACTATAAGCACAGATTATGTCCACGCCTGGACTTGCCTGAGTACAAAAAACAGATAGTTATTGCCCTTTACTTTCCGGTAGTGATAAGCACCACACGAAAGACCTGCCTTTAACTTGCCTTTGTAGTATACAACAAGATAGTACTGCCTTTTGATCTTGCCTGTAGTCTAAGCACAGATTATACCTGCCTTTACTTGCCTGTGTATCAAGCAACAGTAGGACTGCCTGTTAACTGGCCTGTAGTCATCAGCACAAGATTAGTAGAATGGCCTTTACTTGCCTGTAGTTGTCCAGTACTAAGCACAGCTAGTATGCCTTGATCCCCTACCTGTAGTCTAAGCACAGCATAGATATGCTTTCTTGCTACCTGTAGACATAAGAACAGATCAGTACTCATGAATTGCTGTAGTATAACAAAACAGATCTAGTACTGCGTTACTTGCCTTTGTAGTATTGAGCAAGATAGTACTGCTTTATGCTGTACGTCATTAAGTACACCGATAAGCCCACCTGCCTTTTACTGCACTTTGTGTATACAGCACACACCCGTAGTACTGCCTTTACTGACCTGTAGATGCACATATAGTTATGCCTTTCAATTACAACTGTAGTATAAGCACAGATAGTAACTGCCCTTTACTTGCCTGTAGAATAAGCACGATTGTCTGCCTTTACTAGCCCTGTAAGTATTGAGCTACAGCATCAGTACTGCCTTTTCTTGCCCTGTAGTATATAGGACATCTATTAGTATGCCGTTACTTTTCCCAGTAGTATAAGCACAGAAGTACCTGCATTTACTTCCCCCAGTAGTATAAGCACCCCACTATAGCACTGCCTCCATACTTACCTCGGAGTTATAAAAACAGATCAGTAAGCCTCGCACTGCCTGTAACTATGTAAGCACAGCAGACTGTACTGACACGTTTCCACTTGCTGTAGATACAGCAACAGATAGTAATTTCGTTTACTTGCCCTGTAGTATTAGTATAAAAACAACGAGTGCACTGCCTTTATGCCTGTTAGTATCGGTGAATCCCGACAGATCAGTACTGCCTTCTAATTGCCCCCTGTAGTATGAGCTACCAGATGCTACTGCCTTTTACTTGCCTGTTATGTACTAAGTACAGATAGCTACGCCTCTTACTTGCCTGCGAGTATAAGCCAGCTGAAGTACTGCCTTTACTTGCCTGTAGTATAAGCACAGATCAGTACTAGCCTTACCATTCCTGTGTATAAGCCCCGAATCCTAGTAACGCTTTATTGCCATAATGTCACAGATGTATTTATTGCCTTATAAGCACAGATAGTCTACTGCCTTTACTTGCCTGTAGTATGATCCATCCCCCCAGATAGTACTGCCTTTATTTCAGCGCGTAGTCATAAGCACAGACCTTTAGTACCCCGCCTTACTTTCTCCCCAGCCTTAGTACTACCCACCGCAACAGTCAGCTCCTCGCCTTTACTTACCTGTCAGTATAAAATAAACAGATAGTACTGCCCTTACTTGCCGTACCTCACTACGCACTATGATCCACTACTGCTCGTACCTTATAAACGCACACCAGACTCCACGTACTCGCCGCCGGAACTGGTCCTTGACGTACAAAACAACAGATGTACTGCCTTACCTTTCCTGTAGTTTAAGCACAGTAAAGCTGAGCCTTTACATTGCTGTTCCCCACGCTATAAGCACACATGATAGCAAGCTACTGCCCTTTTAACTTGCACCCCTTGTAGTTTATAAGTACAGATAAGCACCCTGCCTGGACTTGTCGTAGTTGTTTTAATGCAAGAGAGTACTGGCCTTTACTTGCCGTGTATAAGCGCCACTATTTGTCGTATTGGCTCTTTTACTCGTGGTCTCCCGGTCCAGTAAAGTACCGATAGTTACCTGCCTGTACTTGCCTGTAGTATAAGTACAGCATCCCGCCTTAGCCTGACTTGCCTGTAGGATAAGCACACGGGAGTACTGCACCTGATTGCTACGTGCGATTATAACCACAAGATATGTGTATGCACTACCCTTTGTTCTTGTTAGTATATAAGTACCAGATAGTACTGCCTTTATGCCGTTAGTATAAGCACCCGATAGTACTGCCTTTTATGTGCCTGTAGTGCAAGTACAGATAGGTACTGCCTTTCTGAACGCTCTGGTAGCCTCCACCACCGTAACACCCGCCTCGCCTATGTACGGCCCTTCTTAAGCTATGCCCTTGTTACGCATACGAAGCACGCTTAGAATAGTACTGCCTTTACTTGCCTGTAGTGCAAGCACAGATAGTACTGCCTTTACTTGCCTGTAGTGCAAGCACAGATAGTACTGCCTTTACTTGCCTGTAGTGCAAGCACAGATAGTACTGCCTTTACTTGCCTGTGGTGGAAGTACATATAGTACTGCCTTTACTTGCCTGTAGTATAAGCACAGATAGTACTGCCTCTACTTGCTTGTAGTATAAGCACAGGTAGTACTGCCTTTACTAGCCTTTAGTATAGGCAAAGATTGTAATACCATCGTTTCTGTCCTTGTTACTGATGTAAACACTGAAGTAAATGTTTAAGGCCATGTAGTACTTCTACCTACATCGCATAGATAAATGTTGCAGGCACAGATAGTACTTCTACCTTCATTCTATAGGTAAATATTGCAGGCACAGATAGTACTTCTACCTTCATTCTATAGGTAAATATTTCAGGCACAGATAATACTTTTACCTCCATACCATAGGTGAATGTTGTAGACACTGATTGTGATACTACTTTCATCTTTCAAGTAAATATTGCAGGCACAGATAGAACTACTACCTCCACCCCTAAGGTAAACATTGCAGGCACAAATACTACTACTACTATTACGTCCTCCATGTTGCAGGCCTACATGCTAGTACTACCTCCACCCCCAGATAAATGTTGTAGGCACAGATGCTACTTCTACCTCCACTCCCAAGGTAAATATTTAAAACACAGATACTACTACGTCCCCCATGTAAATGTTGCAGGCATACATGGAATTTCTACCTCCACCACCCAGATAAATGTTGCAGGCACAGATTCTACTACTACTACCTCCACCCCCAGGTAAATGTTTCAGACACAGTTACTACTACCTCCAAATCTTAGGTAAATATTGATGATACCACTATCTCCATCTCTGATGTAAATGTTACAGACACACATAGTACTACTACCTCCATCCTCCAGGTAAATGTTGCAGGCACAGATAGTACTTTCACATTTTTTTTATTGCAAATGATGTAATATTAGCACAAATTACATCACCTTCCTCATACACATCCATGTTTTCCTTTAATTGATGTAGGTAAAGTTAGTACTGTCTCCTTGCCTCTACCATAGATGGTTGAGCAGATAGCAGATAGCTGGTGGATGGTCTCGCGGTTCCTTCATGCTGTTTCTGCCTCTGGTTTTTTCACATGTCACTAAGCAATAAAAGCAAAAACTGGTGATAAAGTATGGAAAAATTTATGATAATAAGTACATTTTACTAAAAATATAAACTAGAATTGTGTGTTTTATTGCCATAGGAGCCACAGGATCTTCTATAGTGTTATATCCCTATACTAACACTCCAGCTGTTACTTATGTTACCTCTAGACCCGACTGAGAATCAATGTCATATATCACAGCAGATACAATGTGGCGACCCAATACGTTTTCTTAAAAATCACACACATGGAGCCCTTCCAACCATCTGTGACCGGGTGACATAATGATACATGAGTGGAGCGGGAGGAATGGTTTTCTCTCCACATCGCACCATTAGCCCCTAATCCTGACCTCGGTGTCACCTTCAGTGTAATGGTCGTCGCTCAGGTGTAGAATATGGAGTATGGATTTCTCATTAGTGACTGCCTGGATCTTACATTCACACACTGAAGACACGTACAGGTATCATTAACGCATGCCTTGGTGATTTCTCTTTCAGAATGAAACTTTTTTTTCCCAAAAATGTGATTATTTCACATCATTTATTGAAAATTGGCCTAGATTTAGCCCTATAGGGGGCAGTGTTGTTGCAGAAAGATTCAACAAATGATTTTTGTTAGGAACAATGGTCACATCCATGTATCTCTCAGCGGCTGGTGGTACTATTGAGATACCTTGTAGAAAATTCATTGAGAAGACTATGGGGCTCATTTACTAAGGGCTCCACGGCCGCATTTTCGTTAGGTTACCCGACTTTTTCCGTTTTGCGCTGAATTCTGCCAGGATTTTGGCACACGCAATCGGATTTCCGCGCAAACACGACGTATTTCACACGACAGAAATCGGGGGCGTGGCCGTCAGAAAACCTGACGGATTCAGAAAGAACGCAGAATTTAAAAACCGAATTGTTTCGCAAAATCTATCACTCACATACACCGGGGATAGGTTGGTGAACTCCGGCGGACCTCGGCGCAGCAGCAACACCTGGTGGACATTGGGCGCACGACCTTAGTGAATCGACAGAAGACCCGAATCCTCGTCTGAGAACGCGCCGCTGGATCGCGACAGGACCAGGTAAGTAAATGAGCCCCTATCTCTCTTGAGCACTACATTAGCTTCTTTATTTCATCATAGGACAGAAAAATTCCGACATTTGGCGGGATAGAGATAGGAGCAGGGGGTTGCAGGCATCAGCCGCTTTTTCTAGCCTCAGAATTTGTCGGAATATTTTTATCCTATGATGAAATAAAGAAGAAAGTTTTAAGGGTGAGTGTTGAGTTCAGTACAAGCTGAGCACCAGCAATCTGCTTCCTGTATATTGCCGTCACCGATGATAATCTGCAAAATGAACCATAAGCTTATTGGATAGTGCCTTCTTCTTTCTAATCTTTTTGGACTGAGCACTACATTAGCTCATGTCCAGTTTTAGGATGATAATTGGCTCATACTTCCATCTTTCCACGTATGTCCATTTTGGCGTTGTCAGGTCAGGAGGGGGGAGCTTTGACACATGAAATCATAATCAAAAGAGTAGTCAGAGAACAAACCAAGGTCACGACCAGATGGCAACACGGTACAGAAACAGGAGGCAAGGGGTAGTCAGAAAACAAAGCAGAAAAAGATAGATAGAATCCAGGTCCAGTGTCTTACCATGGCACAACACCGCCAGTGATGCCAAGTGTTTGATAAAAACTATTATAGTCAAAATGTCACACATATTTTTTGTCGCGATAAAGATGGTCCCAGTTTGCATACTTTGAATTGAGAGCTGGAATTTTGTCTTATATGTGTTGGAGTGGAAACCCCACCAAGCACCAAGCATCAAGAAGGAGTGTGATCAGAAATTATTTCTAGAATCCAGGTCAGGCAGAACAAATTCGCAGGTAGGTAAACTAAATCACTGGCAGAGAAATACTGTCCCAATTAAGCTTTTTAATGGGCTAATGAGCTTATTAAGAGGCAGCAAAGCAAAACTGATGTGATAGCTGTGACGGCTGGAAAAGAATCAAAAGGGTGTGGTGGTTATCATGGAGGGTGGTCCCTTGTTGTGCACAAATTGGAAGAGACCTGTCAATTATTTTCTATATGCAAAATTGTCCCTTTATTGTGGGTCAGATTTCTAAAATGAAGGGGGGACAGAGATTATCGTATATATACTGGAGTATAAGCCGACCCAAGTATAAGCCGAGGCCCCTAATTTTACCACAAAAACCTGGGAAAACCGATTGACTCGAGTATAAGCCGAGGGTGGGAAATGCATTGGTCACAGCCCCCCCATTATATAGCCTGCCGCACCCTGCCCCATAGTATACAGCCAGTACCTGCCCCCCAGTATATAGCCTGCCAGCCCATATCCCCCAGTATATAGCCAGCCCCCTGCCCCATAGTATATAGCCAGCCCCCTGCCCCAGTATATAGCCAGCCCCCTGCCCCAGTATATAGCCAGCAGTGGGGGAAGCCAGAAAGGTGAGGTTTGATATATTTTTTGACCCGAGTATAAGCTGAGTTTGGGTTTTCAGCACATTTTTTGTGCTGAAAAACTAGGCTTATACACGAGTATATATGGTACTTAGTTCTTCAGGTTCTAGCACCCCAACCTCTTAGACCCCGCTCCTCCATGTCCCCTCATGGGTGGTGTTTTGGGGCTTGACTGCTTTCCTGGAGGCCCAGTTATTGTACACACAGATGACCATCAAGGTCCACCTACAGACTGAAATCTAATAACAGTAAAATTACATAAAAGGGACAGACTGGGCTTATTCCAACCTTTCCGATTTCGCCAAAACAAATCTGACATTTAGGAATTCTTGTAATGCACCAACATCTCAGAGCCCCCCAATATCATTAACCCCTCTATTCCCCCATGTATAGAGCACATAGGTTTCTCCTATACAATCTCACCATTGACATTTAAACCTCATCATCTCATATCAGGAACAATATGATCTTGTCAGGTCAACAGTGAGGTCAGGACCTATGAACACGGCAGCAATTTATGTTCATGCAGTGACATTTACCAAAATACTAATGACAAAAAGTGAAAGTAAACGGAGAAATTATTGGTGATATCCTCGAAAGATCAAGTGTAAGCCTCACCATGTAATATATATACTGTAGAAGATAGAATCATAGATGAGGGGACACATCGGGCACATTTACTAAGGGTCTGCAGACCGCATTCCCGTCAGGCTTCCTGACTATTTCCGATTTGTGCCGCATTTAACAGGGGTTTTTGGCGCATGCGATCTGATTTTGGTGCAATCACGTCCAACTTTCATGCAACTCAAATTGGGGGGCGTAGCCATCGGACAACCAGACTGATTCGGACTGAGCGCGGGATTTTAAATTCAAATTGTGTCACAAGACAAGCACCCACATACACCAGGAAGAAGAAGGTGAACTCCGGCGGACCTGATCGGGAAAGCGACACATGCAGGATATCGGGCGCACAATCTTGGTGAATCGCGTAGGACTTCATCCTCGTCGGACCGTCCGGATCAGGGATCGCGACAGGACCGGGTGGGTAAATGTGCCCCATCATGTAGAAATCTATAGAACAGAACCACAAACCATGAGAAATGTACTAAAGAAAACAAAAATATTGTGATAATGTTCTTGACCAAATTCCAATTAAAATTGGTTTCGTCAGTCTTCAACCTATGGACAATTTTACCATGTGGCAAATTTTTGGACGACTGGGATAGATTCCGGTGTAAAAAGTAGTACATTTCATTTTGTCTCCTTAACTCTACCAACATTTCAAAAAATGGACAAATATATTTCATGCGAGAAGTCTAGAAATGTCCTCCGTTTTCTTATATAAGTCAGTGATTGACATTGCTACTGTATGTCTTTGCTGTGTCTTACATTTGAGTCATCCATCAGACATTTGGGGAATTCCACCTCTGGCAGCTAAGTGTGAGCGGAGACAATGGTGTCGGAGCTCATGCAATACATCTAGTAAATGTCATCAAGAACTGTCTGCTGCTTAAAGGAGAAATGATGATATGGCACATACAGAGCTCTGACCTCATCATCAACATCCAGCCTGCCCAGGTTTGCATGATTGCATGTTCTCCAAGATGTCTGGAACAACCTCTCTGCTGGGTTTCTTGTCAACAGGCTTTACCCTACTAAGCTACTATTGTGGGTATGATAAGTGGTGATATGGCCCACACAGTGCTCTTATCTCATCATCATCATCCAGTCTGTACATAAAGAGCACCAGCCATGGGGGGAGTTGAGCCTCTTGCCTCAGGCGGCACCACATGCAGCAAGAGGGGCGGCAGCATAAGGGGAGCAGTCACCTGCTAGAAAGCAGAACTCGACACTTAGGATTAGTGTTTTTTCACACTGTTTTTTGACACTGCATGGAGAATCCACATACTAAAATAATAACTTGACCTATTACTACTGGACGGGGTGGAAATGGCGTTGTCCTATAGCTCGCCCAAAAGTCCAGGTTCACCCCTGGCCGGACGACCCAGATTTCTCCTTAGAACCAACGGCCGATCCGTCCTTTCTAGCTGTGATACCCCTAACCTAAAAACCTGCCCCCACATCCCCAGCCTCCAGTAACCTACTAACAATCTGCATCCCGGCTGGACTGTAACATGGCGGCCCATCCACGTACACGTCAGGGGAGGGTCATTGGTCGCAGGTTATTTCCCTGTCACTGATATAAACATTACTGGAAACTTTACTAGTGAAATAAAGTAGAATGGAGGAAATTGAAACACATTTCCTCTCATCTGTTTCTATTCCGATCCCTCCGTACATGGAGGATGGTCGCCATGAGGGGGGAGTCACGGAGGGGTCCGTTATATATACGACTTCAAATGGTAGTCAAATTCACAGCAGATGACGGCAGGGGGAGAGAGATTGCAGATTTTCTCTCTCCATGTTTACAAGGCAATCAAACAGTGAAGCCAGATGTGCAGCTCCATAAAAGCCCCATTCTGCAACACGGCACATATGGAGGCGCTACAGATGTTACCGCACGGAAACCGGGGAGGGATAATGGAGAGATAACGAAGGTAACACATCCTCACTGCCACTAATCACCTTCATAATGGATGACCGGAAGCACTTGGCTCCACATATAACATATAACATGCGGCTTGTGATATTAATGTTCATAAAAAGTGACTGAACAACTATGAGCGTCTCAGTCCTCTAAGGTGTTACCTATCTATATAAGAAGGGGCTACAGAAAAGAGGACTCTATAATCCACCTTTACTATAGCGACACTCACCAAAGCTCCTAATTTTACCCCCCAAAAAACGGAGAAAACTCGGCAATCTCTCGAGGGCCTCGTTTTCGCGATCTGCGGGGGTCTTAGCACTGAGGCCCCCACTTATTAGCAAGTTAGGGATAGGGCCTAAATTTCCCTCGTGGAAAAACCCCTTTAAGGAAATGTTCACAGTAGAACCCACCTTTTTAGGAAATGTTCACAGCAGAGGCCCCCTCACATGAAATGTCCACAGCAGAGCCCCCCCTGTACAGAAAAGTCCACAGCAGAGACCCTTCTCCCATTAATGAAATGTCCACATTAGAGCCCCCAGAAAAAAAAAACAGAGCCGCCGGGAGAAGAAGCCAGAGGTAAGTAGGTCCCCTGTTCCTGAGTGGACATCTTCATATAGGGTCCGCCTTAGCCCCCGCCCGCCCATACCGCCTATGTGAAGATCCGCCATTGCCATTACAAAATGGTCTTTTGATTGTTGGAAAAACCTCTAGAATCTTGTGAATTTGGTTCACACTAGGTTCTGGCCTGTGGACCCAAATTTAACTTTCAAATTGTGTCGCAAGACAATGGGGGTCAATTACTAAGGGCCCGAATCGTGAATGGACCCTGTAAGTAAATCTGCCCCAATGCACTTACATGCACCAGGAAGAAAAAGGTGAACTCCGGGGACCTGAGCGGGGAAGCGACACATGCAGGATATCGGGCGCACAAGCTTAGTGAATCGCGGCACAGGGCGTTATACACGGACAATGCACTTTCTGTGAACTCCACAGAACGGGTAAGTAAATGTGCCCCATTGTGTTTTCCTACTTTGGTGTACGGAGCTGTGTGATGTGTCATTTTGAGATGAGCCGATGTTTTCATTGCTATCATTTTGAGGACTGCTCGACCTTTTGATCACTTTTTATTACACTCTTTATGTGATGTAAAATGGTGTAAAAGTAGCCCACGCTCCACCGGTGGCATCGGAAGTGTTAAGGGTGGTGTCACACGTGACGTTTTGAACCCGTTTTTAGTCCATTTTTAGTAATGTGTTTTTTTTAAACGCATCCGGTTTGAATTAAGATATTGGGGAAACCAGACAAAAATGCATGCGTTTTTTAAGGTACTGAAAACGCATGACCAAAAATGGGTTCAAAATGGGACTCCAACCGGACACAGAGGCAAAACGGAAGAAACAACTGAGACAAAATGGAAGAAACAACGGAGACAAAATGGAAGAAACAACGGAGACAAAAGGGAATAACCACGAGAACACAACGAGAAAACAACGGGACAAACGGAGACACAACGAGACAAATGGAAGAAACAACGGAGACAAAATGGAAGAAACAACGGAGACAAAACGCAACGGATGCACAAGGGAAGCGAAACACACACGACAATGTGAAAGATCGCATAGATTTTACGTCACAACCATCCACCAACCATTCCAAAAATTATCCTTTGCTCTGTCTCCATGGAGAAGCTCAATAAAAGACACGACCGGCGAGTATCACTGGGACTGATAAGAGGACGCATTTTATAACGTATCTATTCAGAAATCCCGATTCCCGAGTGACTTAGATCTAGAGAAGGTCATTAGTTTGTGGTGCACTCAATCTCCTGCTCCAATGGATTCATTTCACTCCAAGCTGATTTGGAACAATTTCCGGATATAAAGAGAATCCTTGTTTCCGAAATATTCCAATTTGTATCCATGTAAAATGTTGCTTTGAGAATGATGAGGCACATTATGGAGCGCAGTTATGTGATTGCTGCCTGTCATGAACCCGTGCCTGCGCTTCTTGTGATCTGTCATGAGACATAGTTAAATCATTTCTTACTTTTCAGGGGGAATCCGGATAACGAAGATTTTGTGGTTACGTGGGCACAGCAGGAACAGTTTTTCTGCCTCATTTTGTTCTCGGAGACCAAGGGACATAGCAGGTGTCCTCAACCTTCAATAGCAAATATCCTCGAAACAGCTCAGACTTTGATGTGAATGATCTGTCGCTTGTGTCCTTCTCCATATGTGTTTTATCACTTTGTCTTAGAGTGAAAATCTT
Organism: Engystomops pustulosus; assembly: GCA_019512145.1. Classification (NCBI taxonomy): domain Eukaryota; kingdom Metazoa; phylum Chordata; class Amphibia; order Anura; family Leptodactylidae; genus Engystomops; species Engystomops pustulosus. The sequence continues at coordinate 2,322,476 of CM033645.1, forward strand.
GCCTTGAAATAGATTTTTTTAACATAATTTTCTAAAATTCTGTGATTATTACTTGCATTATAAACATTTATTGCAGTTAAGGCTCTGAATACTAAATTATAACACAGCCATAGCGTTAGTGATAAAATTTTGTCTGCCAGCGGATACCACTAGGGGGAGCTGAAGAGCCCTACATACTGTTTTAAGATTGTGTTACAGTTTTTTCATAAGCACCCGCTAGGCATAGCCTACAGATGGATTTTTATTCTTCAAGGGGAGGCCCAGGAGCAGAAAAACATGGCTCCTTTTACAGGATACATGTACAGCGCTGTCAATGTGTTGGGCAAAGTATTGCACTACTTAAGTAAACTGAATTGAGCTACGATACCAAGCTTTTTAACTGTCGGAGATGTCTGCTAATATTATACATGCTCTTCTTCTCCTTTGGTTCCTTCTTTCTTTGTGAAATCGGTGGGCAGCAGGGTCATTTACTAAGGGCCAGATTCGCGTTTTCCCGGCGTGTTACCCGAATATTTCCGATTTGCGCCAATTTCCCATGAATTGCCCTGGGATTTTGGCGCACGCGATCGGATTGTGGCGCATCGGCGCTGGCATGCACGCAACGGAAATCGGGGGCGTGGCCGAACGAAAACCCGACGGATTCGGAAAAACCGCCGCATTAAAAAAAAAAAGGGAGCTTGCCCTTACCTTCACTCAGCCCGGCCCAGAGAACTCCAGCGCGTTCCGATGCTTTTCAGCGCAGCAGCGCCACCTGGTGGATGGCGGAGGAACTACCTTAATAAATCCCGGCCGGACCCGAATCCAGCACAGAGAACACGCCGCTGGATCGCGAATGGACCGGGTAAGTAAATCTGCCCCATTGTGTAAACTTTGGTTGAGGGCCTACTGGTGACATTTTTGCGTAGAGTGTTGTGTAAGGGAACTCTCGGGTTTTCACCCTTTAACCCCTTTACAGGTATGAGAACTCCACATGCATAGAAGTTACCAGGTTACTTCCTCTTGAAGTAGTCGCTGGGGTAGGTGACCAATTGCCTAGGGCTGAGAGATACTAAAACAAAGTTGCTGCCAAAATTATTATCAGGTCCAAACCAGGGTCGGAGGGGATTGAGTCAAAGGTCAGACATTAGGTTGGTGTTGGGATCCTTAGTCAATGGGAATCCAGGATCAACTCTAAAGAACATCAAAGAACATTTGCAGGTGACCGTCGAGAAACAAGCTAAAATAAGAAGGGGCAGTAAGTGACAACAAAGAACACCCGTGGAGGAAGGAGCAAGCTAGGAACCTATTTCTCAGGCACCTCACCTGTAAAGGAAGATGCCCTGTATATCCAGAGGTCAGTAGGGATTTCTTGAGTTCACAATAATGACTAGCAGATAGGTAGTAGATCCACAGTATACAACCCAAGGAGCAGAAGTGTATATGGCCGGCACAGACCCAGAGTTAGGGGCTGTGCTTGCTGGAGGTGGTAACAAGCCAACCAGTATGGACCTCCAAGAAGGGATCATTCAAGTAGAGATCAGAGGAACCTATGGTGGGTTAGGTTTCGGCACTCGATTTGCCAAGTTGGCCACTAATCCGGCAATATGTCCGGGTCTCTGTGTTAGGTGGCCGAACTCGAACCCGACCATCGGGTCTGCTCATTTCTACATACAAGCATAATGGTCATAGTGACCATTTGACCTTTATGACTATGCAGCCTGTGTCATTCATTTAAAGTTTGTGGAAACCTAACCCAATAATTTTGGCAACGATTGGGCACATTCATGACAAAGGGAATCTGAGGTGTTAAGAAGTAGCTGGTAGAACTGAATTAGGAGTCAGGAAGTTTCATACAAAAACTACCATCTCCGTATTTCTAAGAATTTTTAAGACAAACACGACATGAGTCATCATTGAATGTTTTTGCATTGTACACGGGTGAGGAATATCTGATGTACATCCTACGAGGATGGTTTCAGCTGCTGAACTGAGAATGTTCTTAATGGACAGGAACATTTTTGGATGTCAGAGTTGAGGTTAGTGCTTTCTGCTATGGTAATAGCTCCCATGTAAAACAAGACAACTATGCTAATCGCCGGACTTGGTGATGTCACAGTAGCGGCTGCGGGAGGCGGATTACCGGGAAACTTCCTCAATGTTTACGTAGAGTTGAGAAAAATCATTTCTTACATCAATGAAGGATCTTCCCTTATGTATTAGTTGTAATTCTGTGACATCTCCGAATGATCTTGACTGCAACAAATATGAATCTAACATGGAAAACAATATTGGAGCAAAATATTAGAGCAGAGTTTTTAGAAAATTTCTGATTTTGGTGAATCCAAAACCTTTTGGATAAAACTTAAAGGGAAAGAGTTTTCCAATAAAAAGAAAAGTTAGATGAAAGTTTGCATTTCTCTCTGTAGAGCCATGTCCCGTGTCTTATGGGACTGGCCAGTGAGAAGTGGTACCCCCCCCCCTCAGGAAACCTAACATGTTCATGGCAACAGATTGCCGCCCCCTGATCACGGGAAGCGACGCTCACAACAAAGACGTCTTTTACATGCAGCAGCAATCACATGCCACCCGCGATCGGTGCTAGCACCAAGATTAGTGGGTGTTTGCGGCAATATGCAAACCCCATGTCCGTATGATGAGACATACATACATCCATAACAGCTCCAGTTTACATCTGAAATTAAAACCAAAGCCAAAACAAAGGTACATGTGCCCAACAGTAGCTTGGTACTTGTGCCCAACAGTAGCTTGGTACTTGTGCCCAACTGTAGCTTGGTACTTGTGCCCCAGAGTAGCTGGGTACATGTGCCCCACAGTAGCCGCGTAGATCTGCCCCACAGTAGCTAGGTCCATGTGCCCCACAGTAGCAAGGTACATGTGCCCCACAGTAGCTAAGTACATGTGCCCCACAGCAGCTAGGTACATGTGCCCCACAGTAGCTAGGTACGTGTGCCCCACAGTAGCAAGGTACATGTGCCCCACAGTAGCTAAGTACATGTGCCCCACAGTAGCTGGGTACATGTGCCCCACAGTAAATGAGTACATATGCCCCACAGTAGCTAGGTACGTGTGCCCTATAGTAGCTAGGTACATGTGCCCCACAGTAGCTGAGTACATGTGCCCCACAGTAGCTGAGTACATGTGCCTCACAGTAGCTGGGTACATGGGCCCCACAGTAGCTGGGTACATGGGCCCCACAGTAGCTGGGTACATGTGCCCCACAGTAGCTGGGTACATGTGCCCCACAGTAGCTAGGTACAAGTGCCCCACAGTAGCTGGGTACATGTACCCCAGAGTAGCTAGGTACATGTGCCCCACAGTAGCTAGGTACATGTGCCCCACAGTAGCTAGGTACATGTACCCCACAGTAGCTGGGTACATGTGCCCCACAGTAGCTGGGTACATGTGCCCCACAGTAGCTGGGTACATGTGCCCCACAGTAGCTAGGTACAAGTGCCCCACAGTAGCTAGGTACAAGTGCCCCACAGTAGCTAGGTACATGTACCCCACAGTAGCTGGGTACATGTGCCCCACAGTAGCTAGGTACATGTGCCCCACAGTAGCTAGGTACATGTGCCCCACAGTAGCTAGGTACATGTGCCCCACAGTAGCTGGGTTGGACTGACCCATTTGAGAAGCTGAAGATCCTTTGTTAGGCTCAAGGTCCAACACACTAGTGGACACAGAGATCCTGATGAAGACAAGTTTATCTGGACACTGTTACAGTCCAGCAGTTAATGATAGTTGGGTCACCAGAATTGTTTTATCAGGTGGGTTCAATGAACATCAATCTGAAACCACATGTGAAATGACACAGAGAGCGCAGTATACAGTATATCCATTGTGCTGCAGGATCAGTATATGGTCTCCATACAGGATCACACATGTGGTTACTCTGCCTTATAATGTGACATTTCAGCACCCGGCTATGATGCTCCGCGAGACGGTCCATTGATTATTGTGCAACATTACATGTAAAGTGAAGACAGTGGCCAAAAAGAACAGAAACAACAATTCACAGAATTTACCATATCAAATTCTCATCATGAGATCGGGACTGCGTCCAAAAAATGCCGCGGTTGTTTAGTGTAAGTATTGACGGAACTGAAATATTGTCCCACTAACCTTAACATTAACTATTTCACTTCTTACATTATGTAATGCTGAGGATTTCCGGCAAAGTTCATAGAACACAATCTGTTACGGAGAATTGTTTATAGACCTTATGTCAAGGTTCTGAATTTTCCGATGAAAGATATTTCTGATCTGTTGGAAATTTCTATATCTCCTACAGTGTGTAATGTTGCACATATACATGTCCATGTGGTGCCTACTACTGCAAAACTTTAGCCGGGATATGTTCCAGTAGCCTCTGGTATCCGGATTTTAAAAATACCTTTGTCCGAAAAATTTCAGTACTTTATAAAACTTTATTTTACATTACTTGGCTACATGCCAGCTGTGTGTGGTGAGTCCCAGCTGGTGGTGGGAGAGGGCAACTGCAGCCTGTGTGTTTCTGTGTCTCAGTCTTCTCTCCTTCACACTCATCCAGCTCCCTCTTCCTGTCATGTACATTGAGCAGGGGAGGGAGGTGGATGGTGTGGAGTAGAGGAAGAATGTATGAGGAGACTGAGACACAGACACACACAGGCTACAACTGACCCTCCCCCAGCACTCACTACACACTGCTCGCAGGGAGTCAGGTAATGTGAAATAAAGTTTTATAAAGTACTGAAATGGTTCAGAATGCTGACAAAGGCATTTTTAAAATCAGCATAGCATAGACTACTAGGGAACCATCTAAAAATGACATTCCTGGTGACAGTTTCAGTTTAAATAGGAAGTTACCAAATAGTGATAGAACATTCCTTTAAGAAATTCATTGAGGGACTAAAATGGCTACAGTTGATCAACAGCATCTCATATATTAGATAGGTATAAATATAATTGGTTGATATCCTATGGAAAACTGATGCAGGAGGCACAAACATAACCCCGTTTACAGACGTTTTGGTGGATTTCTGCCCTTCAAATCCCACCGTGGAGAATGGGGTGGGACTTTAAACACAGAAATCAGCAGAAGCTATAGATGAAATCTCTGACAACTCAGACTTGGTCTAAATGGGTCTGACTTGGTAGAACGCACTTCCCAATCTACTATGAGGTCGATACATTTAAATATATGACCCTCAGTGTGTTCACTCATGGGGGCAGATTTACTTACCCGTTCCTGTCGCGATCCAGCGGCGTGTTCTCTGTGGAGGATTCGGGTCTTCCGGCGATTCACTAAGGTAGTGTCACCGATGTCCACCAGGTGTCGCTGCTGCGCCGAGGTCCGCCGGAGTTCACCATCCTCTTCTTGGTGCAGGTAAGCGCGTATCAAGCGGCACATTTTTTTTTAAATTCTGTGTTTTTTCCAAATCTGTCGGGTTTTCCAATGGCCACGCCCCCGATTTCCGCTGCATGTATGCCGGTGCCGATGCCCCACAATCCGATCACGTGCGCCAAAAACCCAAGGGAATTCAGGGGAAAACGGCGCAAATCGGTAATATTCGGGAAACCCGACGAAAAATAGCGATTCAGGCCCTTAGTAAATGACCCCCCATGGTGTTCACCTCTAGTCTAAGGCGGTGTCAAGAATATCACAACCTACAAAGCCCAAAGTACAATTCCAAAAAACCTTCTTTCCATTTATGGATGTTCTGGATACAAATAACCCAGACTCCTCCACCTCCGGACAATCCCTATTAATCCCTAAATTGTTTTCCATTATCTGCCATAATAACTAGAAGTAACTTATCAGTTTCCCTGCAGCGCCTCCGCAGGGGAAATGAAGTATTACACAGTGTCCAACCATATCAAAGGGTTATCTGAGCGATGTATGGCAGGACATGTCCTCCATGAGGAACCTTCTCTATCAATGCAGAAGTCCCAGATATTATCCGTAATAGGGATTTCTTAACTGGACAATCCCTTTAAGAGTATATTTGGCCCCTCCTCAATATTTGTTATGATGAATATCTTCATGGAACCAGAATATTACTGATAATCACCCAGAATAACCCCAGAAATGGCAGAAGGCAAATATAAATATTTACTTCACAGCTGAAATCGTGAGTAAAGCCGCTTCCCTAGAAAAGTACGTAAATGACCTTGTCCCTAATCCCGTGTTTGTGTTACATCCAGATGGGCTGAACCTCAATTCACAAAAGTGAAAACTTTTATATCAGAGCTGCAAATCCAATCAGTTATTAGCCAAAATATTTGTTTCCAATGGAGAGAGACAATGGGGGTCATTTACTAAGGGCCCGATTCGCGTTTTCCCGACGTGTTACCCGAATATTTCCGATTTGCGGCAATTTTCCCTGTATTGCCCCGGGATTTGGGCGCATCGGCGCCGGCATGCACGCAACGGGGGCATGGCCGAACGAAAACCCGACGGATTCGGAAAAACTGCCGCAATTAAAAAAAAAAATTGTGTCGCGAAAATTTCACTCACCTTCATCCAGGATAGGCCGGTGTATTTCGAGACTTCAGCGCAGCAGCGCCACCCGGTGGACGGCGGAGGAACTACCTTAATGAATCCCGGCCGGACCCGAATCCACCGTAGAGAACGCGCCGCTGGATCGCGAATGGACCGGGTAAGTAAATCTGCCCCATTGACTTCAATAGGTACCATGTAATACTGCATTTATCCACAGGGGGTGCTGCAGGGAAGTTGAATACTTTGTGCAAAGGAACTTTTACAAAGGGATTGGCCACAGCAGGTAACACATAATATTTTACTCGATCAATATTCTAGTGTGAATCCCTTTAGTAATTTATCTATGTACGTATTTATACTTTTCTACTTTGGTAACATTCTAACTTTTCTCTTGTTTTTGTATGCCCATACTGTACAAAAAAGGACCGCAGACACCATCTTGACTGTTAAATCTTTCTGCATACTGACTGTAACATATTAGCCTGCTGGGAGGACAGTGTAATTATCTTATTCTCTCTATGCTCTTCAAACTCAACATTTTCATCAGTATACAGTCAGGGAGGCTTCACTGTAATCTCTTACATTGCAATTACATGAAATGAACCTATCTAACCTATCTCATATCTATCTATCTATCTATCTATCTATCTCATATCTATCTATCTATCTATCTATCTATCTATCTATCTATCTCCTATCTATCTCCTATCTATCTCATATCTCTCTATCTCTCTATCTATATCCTATCTATCTATCTATCTCATATCTATCTATCTATCTATCTCCTATCTATCTATCTATTTCTCTATCTATCTCATATCTATCTGCAACACCCTCGCCGATGCAATGGCGAGGGAGGGTTTGCGAATACGTCCCACCTGCATGTAATCACCTTACACTACATGGTCCTGAGAGGACATAGGGGATATTGCAGTGGTGAATCCTGCCTGGCAAGGCAGAGGTTAATTATTTTGTATGATGCAAGATGCTGTTGTCCAATGATATGTGTTACATCCTGTGCTCTGTAAGCTGAGATGTGATTGGAGGAGCAGCCACCACCTGACAAAAGGGAGGTAGTAAAACCCCCTGGCCAGGACTTGTTCTGGAGGATTCCAGTATGTCACTCTAGAGAGAAGTCTCTCAGATCTTCAGAGAGATTCTAGTGTAGGAGAATCCTAGTGAGTGAGTGAGTGAGTAATCTCAGTCTAGCCCATACCAGAGCAGGAAGAGCTTAGCCCCTGCCTCTGAAGAGTGGAGTATTAGATTAGAGTTAGTGTAGTGAGGAAAAGGGGTATCATCTTACCTTTGAAGGTGATACCTGAAGCCCTACAGGACAAGCTGAAGCTTCCTACCAGGACACAGCTGCCTCCCAGCCTGCCCTATACATCCAGGCTGGTGAACTATCTCCTGAGGCTCCCTCCAACTCACATCTCAGCACTCCATCTACCTGTTAAAGGCACGTTGCTGCGGTTCCTGCCGGTTCAAATAAAGAACTGTAAGTTGTTTTCTTCAACTTCTGTCTCCGTCTGGTCCCTGCTAATACGGCTGCCTTCATCACCGGCACCCTGTCCATCACCCAGAGACTCACACTCGGGACATTAAGGGTTTGCCCCAGGGAGATTCGCTATAGCAGCCTCTCCCTCATCATTTCTTGCCAACACCACCCTGCTGGAGACCTGCCAGGCTGTAGGACAGCCCTCCGGTTCCCCCGTACCAAGCACCGTGACAATAGCGTGCTTAGGCCGCAACCGCCAGCCACTCCGGTACCGCGGGCCCCGGCTGTCACCAGGCTTCACCTCAAAGGGCTAGGCCCCGGTGGGGGATGTTGCATATCTATCTTGGACTATCTATGACAATGCAGTACATACAGAAGCTATACATTGTAGATGAAGCTTCTCTATTGCCCGGTGGAGAGGTCTCGCTCTATCACTAATCCATGTGACGTTTGATCCTCTGCAGATGTTACCACATGATGTGCGCAGTCGGATTTGAAGAGAATTGTCTCTGACAACTCAATTGCCAAAAAGTACAGTAACTGTGGACAACAATGAAAGCAAAGCAGAGTCTTCAGGGCAGACATTGTGCTTACGTCATCTCTGCGCAGGGCTGGAGGCTGCACTGGGCATACCTGGGCAGTGCCAGGGGCCCAATGCTGTTGGGGGGCCCACAAAAGGCTGTACATAAGGAATCCATGGGGCTGAGGGGGGCTGTATCTAATGAGTCCAAAGGGGGGAGGGTGGCTTATAGAAAATAACCACAAGGGTGCTAGTTGGGATGATAAACTTTGGAATATTTTAGGGAACAGGAGACTGTTTTACTTTCTGAATTTTTAATGCCGCCACATGAGTTCACTGCAAAGGGGCCCACTGAGGCTCTGTCGCCCACGGGCCTACTGAAACCTGGAGCAGACCCTGTCTCTCTGGCTCAGATTTACTAAAGCCCCTTCACCAGTGTCACGGGTGTTCGCGCAATCCCTGTCTCAGATCGGGGGCGCACCCGTGTGACTCCGGGTGCCCCCGCGGCTGCTGCAGCTCCGGACTGAACTGTCCCGGCTCCTGCTCCCCAGCAGACTGCCATGCGCACGCGTCCACTCCTTAGGGAGTGCACACCGGCTGTCAGAAATTTAAAGGGCCAGCGCACCGCTGATTGACCCTTCCTTCCCCTGTGACATTCCTGTGTATTCCTGCGTTCCTGTGTGTTCCTGCTTCCCGTGTGCCTGTGTTCCGTTCCCATCTGCCTGGACCTCCCGTTGATGACCCCGGATTGGACTTGACGTTGCATCTCTGCCGCCTGCCCTGACTGTGTGCCTGGACCAGACCACGAGACTGTCTTCCGCTAAGTTACCTCGGCTGCACCGCGGGTTAGTCGCACCTGTGGAACGGGCTTGGTGGCACCCTGCCGCAGCAAGACCATACAACTTTGCGGCGGGCTCTGGTGAAGACCATGTACCACTTAGATTCTGGTCCCAGGTGTCGGCTAGTACCATCTCCCACGGTGGTAACAACCAGTTTTCTGTCAGACTTTGCAGGTTTTTTCTTGTGCACACTACTTGCACAAGTGTCTGCGACATATTTATGTGGCACGCAACTCATTTGTGGCGCGTCTGCACTATATCCAATACACATTTCTGCACATAAAGGGGCGCTCCGGAGCTCAGTCGGACCATGCGCCACATTTATCATGCAAAGTCAGACAGAATTGTGTCACAGGTCCCACGTTAGAGGAGCACCAAAAAAAAGTGGTGCACTCTATCGGAGCAGTGCAGGGGGCGCCAGATTCATGAAGAACGAGCGGCAGAAATCCTGAATCTGGCGCCCCCTGCACACTACACAGGACACTGCACATAGTACACACTGCACTGGTTTTGATAAATGTTGGCCAGTGGGTCCAATGATGAGTCACATACGTTCAATGTGATTACGGTTTCATTGTCTATATTAAAAAGTATATTGAAAAGTGCACCATGGACTCTCTGTAATTATGATGGCAAATAATATCTTATCACGTGCTCTGTAAATCAGTGGTTGCCTATAGATAAGATCCAACCCTGATCATGGCTAGAAGAAAAACTCCATCCAAAAGTGAAGATAACTTTATCACGTCTGTACAGAACATGGCTGATTGTTGGGGCCCACTGAACAGTTAGTTGGACAGGTGATCGGCTACTATGATGGGTCAACATCTGCAAAGAGTTTGTATGTTCTCTCCGTGTTTGCGTGGGTTTCCTCCGGGTCCTCCGGTTTCCTCCCACACTCCAAATCATACCGGTAGGTTGATTAGATTGTGAGCCCCGTTGGGGACAGGGACTGATTTGGCAAGCTCTGTGCAGCGCTGCGTAATCTGTGTGCGCTATATAAGTAAAGGTATTATTATTATTATTATTATTATTATACTGTAGCTTTAACCAGTTTAAAGCTTGACATAATTTTTTTTTTCTGCAAAATCAGTTTTAAAAGGTTGATAATTTCTTATTTCATTTTTTCATATATTTTTTACATACAGAAAATTGTTTTTGGTGAAAAAAATGGGGGAACATATCTGATCTAGATATCACAAAACGTCACTAGAGATATAAAATAAAACTAAAGACTTTTATACAAATATGTTTAATATTCGAGGAAACATATCGGTTCTTGATAGCACAAAATGTCACCATAGATTTAAAAAATAAATAAAACTTTTTACACAATTAATAGATCAATCACCGCACAATAGATTCATTGGGGGTCATTTACTAAGGGCCCGATTCGCGTTTTCCCGACGTGTTACCCGAATATTTCCGATTTGCGCCGATTTTCCCTGTATTGCCCCAGGATTTTGGTGCACACAATCGGATTTTGACGCATCGGCGCTGGCATGCACGCGACGGAAATCGGGGGGCGTGGCAGAACGAAAACCCGACGGATTCGGAAAAACCGCCGCTTTTTTAAAAAAAAATGTGTCGCGAAAATCGCTCTTACCTTCACTAGGTATTGGCTGGTAAATTTCAGTGCATTCCGGCGCACCTCCGGGAACTTCAGCGCACTAGCGCCACCTGGTGGACGGCGGAGGAACTACCTTAGTGAATACCGGCCGGATCCGAATCCACCGCAGAGAATGCGCCGCTGGATCGCGAACGGACCGGGTAAGTAAATCTGCCCCATTGTGCGGTGCCAGCCAACTTCTTGGTATACAATTAATAGATCTTTTATCATTGGGGTGGGACTGAAAGTTTTATTCCCAATTTTTGGTGTTTTTGGTATTTACTTTTATTTTACACAGTGTATAATATGATACACGTGAGAGTACCGCCCCCCTGACATGGCTCTCTCTAGGACCCAGCAGCTCCTGTACTTACCTAACAAACAATGATCACATGATCACTGGATCGGGAGTGAAAAGAAGCCAATCCCTGCATTTTAAGTAATTAAATGCCAACTTTCCTAAGAGTGATGTCCTAACAGTGATGTCCTGGTCTCTACATAGTATAGAGCCAGTCCATATGGGTCCAATGGACCACATCCCATATTCAGCCTCTGACTTATTCCTTATGTCCGTCTACATTGGAGATGATTGCATTCACAATTATAATCTGCTCTGTATTATATCACGTTTATTGCATGTGATATCTCCCGTACAGTCCTATAGGAACCTTAATGCATCCTCCATTATAGGGTCTGTGTATTAGGACAATTACAGTCAGCAGAATATGGGTCATTACTAAGCAATGTTAATTGTGTGTCCCACTCCCCGTCTTCTATATCTCTGCCTTATACAAATACTGACTTCATCCAACAACGTGGCTGGAGAATCGGTAATACATTTATGTCCTGACCAGGAGAGGGACACAGGGATAAAACGTTCCTCTGTACACAGGATGGATGGATCAATGGATCTGATAACCTATCTCCAGATACATTTCATAAGATGACCAGCCTTGCCATGAGGTGTCTATCCTATTGTCTCTGTCGGGCCACAAAGTGGTTGTGTCAATGGTTTTGCTAGCACTTCCCAGTTTTGTATTAAAGGGATTTTCAAGGCCACAGGAATGCTGCTGATCCTGGGGGGGGGGGGGGGGGGGGGGGGGGGTTGTATCAGAACTTCACTGCTCTGATCCAAAGGTAATCAACATTAATGTCCTAGAAAACCCATTCATGAGTATATGGCATTCATAACCAATTTTGGTCTCCTGGTGGTGCAACTGGAGCAACTACTAGAATTTAAAGTGATACTCCAGGCAAAATCTGAAAATGTACTTAGAGATTCTTTGAGTAGAGATACACCAAACCCTAAAGTGTCATCCATTTGCCCCCCAGAGATCAGGCTACAGAAGCAACCAGAGAACACCCCTGTATTACCTACTCCATATTCAATGGGGTTCCTAAGGTTGTAGTAGGTGACCCTAATGTGGCTACTAGATATACTATGAAGACACAAACTCTGGCCGTCCCTGGGTTCCTAAGTTGAGTAGGTGACCCTAATGTGGCTACTAGATATACTATGAAGACACAACGCTGCCGTCCTTGGGGTTCCTAAGGTTGTAGTAGGTGACCCTAATGTGGCTACTAGATATACTATGAAGACACAAAGCTGCTGTCCCTGGGGTTCCTAAGGTTCAAGTAGCAGTAGGTGACCCTACTGTAGCTACTAGTTATACTATGAAGACAAAAAGCTGCCATCCCCGGGGTTCATAAGGTTGAATTAGGTGACCCTACTGTGTTTACTAGCTATACTATGCAAGAATTCAAGGTGAAGGCCAGAGATTGGTTCATGCAGATAAGGTTCAGGTCAATTCAAGGTCATCAATAAAACTGAATACACAGTGGCAGAGGCAGGGGTCAAACACAGAAATGAAAGGAAACCTTCCATCAGGCATCTACTTATGAAGGAAGATCTGATGGTAGGTTCCTAGTTACCGACTAAACCCTAATGTATCTTTACCCAATCTTAGATGCTTTCTAAGATAATCTACACTTTACCTAATTTACACATTTCTGCAGAGGTTACTGGGGCATGGAGTAGCCTGTCCAGGCAGTGGGAGCAAAGGCTTCTTCCCACTCCAGTAGCCTCTGTAGTCCCTTTTACCTGCATGTCCTGCTGCAGATTCGGCTTCTTCGGGGGTTTTGCGTATGCACAGTAACTCTCGATTCAGAGAGCACGAGCATAGCGCCGTTCCCGTTGGCACTGAAGCCAGAACTACTGTTTCAAAGCTCTAAACGAGATGGCACTGTGGCCAAGGACATGCAGGTAGGAGGGACAGCAGAGGCTACTGGGGTGGGGAATAGCCTTTGCTCCCACAGCCCGGACAGGCTATTCCACACCCCAGTAGCCTCTGCCAAAAATTAGCGTATTAGTTAGATAAAGTGTAGATTAGCTTGGAAAGTATCAAAGGATTAGGTCAAGATAGATTAGGATTTAGAGGGTTGCTCGGAATCTGTAGCCTCTGCTGTCCCTCCTACCGGCATGTCCTCGGCCACAGTCCCAGCTCCTTTGGAGCTTTGCCACAGTAGCCCTGGCTTCATTGCCAACGGGAACACCGCTATGCTCGTGGATGAGCACTGACACATTAGGCATCCTGATTCCAGCAGCAGAAAATGTCTGGCCATGATGGAGCTGAGGGCACAGCAGGACACCAGGGAGAGTGGACCACAAGTGCCGGGCAGGGACTGCTGCCGGTACAGTATGTAAAGAAAAATACCCCCAACCTGTAAGTTACACAAACCATTGCGGCTGTACTACATCTAACACTCATCCACAGCTGCTCACTATCAACCTTGTCACCATTCAGGAATCACTGTACTTAAAGGCAACTAAATGACTGGGATTTTTTTTTTTGCTCTTTTTACGGGAAAATGACTTTGGATGTAACGATGATGGAACACGACTTGTATCCACTTTCTCAACTTTTCAGTATTTTCTAAAATCTCTCCAATTCTGTTGACTTGCACTTTTGCTTCGCATGTGTTCTTGAGTCAATAAACTCTAGATATCCATTAGGTAAACATTATTCAGAAAGCCGTTCTCTTGATCTACTCCTAGAAAGCAAATTCTGTTTTACATGGGGATAATTGCTTCCTTCTTTCTGTCTGAGCTCGGCACATGGCTGCGGACTGTAGCGCTGAAGAACGTTTCATGCACTTGCTCGAAAGTTACAGCTCAAAAAGATCATTGTCATGACGGATCTATTGATCATTTACTGGAGGAAAATCATCCATACTGTCCCAGGATTCATGACCATAGAAAATGTGGGTGACATACAGTTTGTAGTCGTAGTCGTAGTCAGGCCCCGTAGTGGTGGATGGCCCAAAGATCTCTCTGGTGCCATCTACTACAATATTCTATTGTGATACACAGTCGAGAAGGGTGATAAGTGGGGGAGGTCCAAGGAGAACTCATCAGTATCAACGCCCAATTCCTTCCAGAACCAAACAACCCTTTTAATATTAAAACTACATGTGCAAAATTGAAGTCAGATCTAGAAAATCCACTGAAAATAGATGACAATTGGTTTGATAGGCAAATAAGTAGCCGTAATGGTAGCAGAATAACCGGCACCTTGGGTCAAGAGGCCGAAATGCTGCATTTGCCACATAAGAAGGCATTCGTTTTCTAAATTTTATTCTTAAACACTGGACTTGCACCTTGAAACTCAATTTAAAAAATATCTACATTGACATTTTCTCACTACCATGTTTCTAGTTTGTTGTATCACTAAAGATAGTGGAACAAAGTTGTTTAACAGTGTGTAAGAAGATCCCGTAATAGAAATAGCAAACAAATAAGTAGATAGCTCCACCCATAAAGATAATGGGGAAGAAGATTCCACCCATAAGAAGAACAGGGCAGAGAGGCTCCACCCATGAAGATAACAATGTTGAGAAGCTCCACCCATGAAGACACACACAAGTATGGTCGATGGTTACTTTTACTTGGCTAGGAGGTTAGTAGGACATGTGCTTAAGCCGTAGGATGGGATTATAGGATGTATAAAGGTTACTGTTGTATTCAGGGCTGGTTTTACGAATATGTGATCTATTAGCTTGGACAACCCGAACATGAATCTCTGATCCCACACTTGCTTAAAAGAAATTAGAGGTGACTAGTGTCTTCTTTATGTCACTTTGTCCTAATAACCTCTGACCTCAGAGTGGTGGCCTTCTCACTACATATTAGGTCCATGTTTCGAAATGTAAATATGTTCAGAATATCTCACAACTGCAGCTGCTTGTGGTTATCCACAACATGAAGATGATCTGCTATTCGAAAGTGATGAGATGTTTCATATTATTGATGTCTAGTTGTATGCAATGTAATATGATGGAGTGAAATGCAATGTTTTTTTACTAAGTAACCAAAAAAAGTACAAATGTAAAGCTTTTCGGTTAACACCTAAGTTCTTCTGATGCCTCCTACTGGTATATTACATATTTGACTGACTTAGTGGAGACACCGGTTGAGGAGGCGTAGCAGGGAGGTCATTGTATGTTGTAGACAATTCTAACCAGGTAGGGTTTCAGGTTATGTGTAAAGGGGTAGGTGGGGGAAGATCTGATTTAGAGGTATACACAGTAGACTTCCTGGAGATGGTTTTGAAAACAGTGGGGATTAGGTTGAGGTCTTTTGGGGAGTGGAGATTATGGGTGGGGGTTTTATTCCCTATGCAGAGTGACTATTTGGCCCTCTCAACTGGTTGGGTAGGGAGGGGGCAGAACCGGACTGCAGTAGGGGACATCTTGCCCCACTCCTGCACACCGCCTTTAGCCTGAGCCCGTTCAGGCGCAGTTCTACACTTGGTCAGGCCTTGCGTAAAAGTGCCCCACCAGTGTAGTGAATCACAGCTGTCCGTCGGGAGCCTCCTGATAGATCTGGGAGTGCTATGGAGCAGGGGAACCATCACACGCTGGCGCACATAGGGCCAGTGTATGATAAATGTTCCCCTACGTGTGGGGACAACTTTGAATTGGTTATTTCAAATAAGTTTTGGTCCCAATTCTTCTGACTAATCCCCAGTGTCACAGTCTCTGGGGGAATAGTCCCTTAGGACTAAGTAAGTGGACTCCCTGGACCACAGCGGGAGATAACAACCTTAGCCGCACCCGGGAGCGGAGTCTAAGTGAACTCCTGGTCTTCGCCAGAGCCCGCCGCAAAGCGGGATGGTCTTGCTGCGGCGGGGAGTCACCAGGTCGCTCCGCGGGTGCTACTAGGCTCACGGTGGCAGCCAAGGTAGGGACACGGGGACCACGGGAAGGCAGGCAGGACCACGGGAAGGCAGGCAGGACCACGGGAAGGCAGGCAGGCAGGACCACGGGAAGGCAGGCAGGCAGGACCACGGGAAGGCAGGCAGGACCACGGGCAGGCAGGCAGGACCACGGACAGGCAGGCAGGACCTCTGAAGGACGGCTGGCAGGACCTCTGAAGGACGGCTGGCAGGACCTCTGAAGGACGGCTGGCAGGACCTCTGAAGGATGGCTGGCAGGACCTCTGAAGGACGGCTGGCAGGACCTCTGAAGGACGCTAGGGTACGGGACCACCACAGGATTGCAGGACCGCCACAGGATTGCAGGACCGCCACAGGATAACACGGAACAAGGGGACACCACAGGACACAGGAAACCGGGAACACGGAAACTCAGAGGCGTCTGGAAACGCTCAAGAAGGCTTTCTCCTCAGAAGAATGAACTGAAGATCCGGCAGGGGATGCTGGGAGTCGCCAGGCTATATAGCCGAGCCAGGAATGCCAGAGCCAATAAGGAGGACGCTGGCCCTTTAAGGCTGGGAGAAGTCCGCGCTCACTCCCTCTAGTGGCAGGGGCACGCGACTGCATGGAAGAAGCATGCGGCCTACACGCTGGGAGCAAGAGTGCAGGCCGGAGCCTGGAGAGGTAAGTGAGAGCTGGGGGAGCGGGGACCGCGGCAGCAGGCACGGGTACACCCTCAATCCGTACCGAGGATCGTGGGTGTAACCGTGACACCCAGCAATCGGAAACTTACGTCTAACCTAAGGTAGAGTATAAGTGTTTATTATGGCATAACCCCCTCAAATATATTTCCAATGGTAGCTAGTGTAAGGATATTATAGATGAGTAGGGGGTCTAATTAAAGGGATGCCAAAGGAAAGGGTCATAATTAGTGTTGAGCAAACCCATCAAAGTCCAGGTTCATTGGATTCGGCCATCCATCAACCCATCAACCAGCTTTTTCAGTATATCCCAAATCCTGACTGAAGTTCGGGTCCGGGTTCGGCTCTACACAAAGTTCGGCACAAACCCTAAACTTTGCGATTCAGGTTCATTCAACACTAGTTTTGATGTAAGTTATAAAAACTTGAGACATTCAGTAATTATTCTTACTAGTCCATTCATCCCTTTTCCAGTTCCTCATAATTTGGTCCCTCAATAGTTAAAGTTTGAAAAATAAAATCCAAGAAAATTACTTCCATCACTAATTAACAAAAAAAAAAAAGCTAATTGATAAAATTAATGAAGTATGCAAATAGGGGGAAAATAACGGAGAAGTGGATTGCTTTATCCCTATTCAGTGACTGAGCCCTTACAGTCCGATCCTAAAAATAGCTGAATTCACAACCATGAATGCACTGGAGACCATTCACATGAATGAAACACCCCACAGTTCAGGGAAGCTCCGTCTGCAGATTTTTTAATTAGACCCGTTCCTCTGTGCAAGGATTTAATCACTCAAATTTCATATTAAGACACCGGGAGGGTTGAAGACGTCTATTGAAGTGCGGAACAGATGTGGAGAAATAATCCTCTCAGTGTTCAGCCTATCCATCCGATCCATCACAGCCACAGAGGAGACGTGTAGATGGGAAGATCTAAGGACGTGCTCAATGCTAATATCTCTATTACTGAGTCTATCATGGAAATTATGCCCTCAGTAAAAGTATCCCCGGCCAATCCCTGGTGGTTCCTGGTTATAATAGACGTCTTCCCTACATTGGAAGGTACTTGGGCATTATAAGCTTCTGCTCAATTTCCAGAGAAGGTGTTTGATCTCCATGTTCTCAACCGTGATGGACTTCGTCTATGACCTGTATTTCTTTTATTTTGACCTCTTTGTTCTTTATTCCAGTTTGTGTATAATTCTGTCTCTCATCATCTGATCCTTTGGTGATGACCATGACCTGTGTACAGCTACACATTGATAGCTGCTCCTGTTCTGCTGACCCTTTGGTGATAACTCTGGCTTGTCCAAAACCTCATGACTGTGCTGCCCATTCTGACCTTGGCCAGTCTTCAACCGATCTATGCCATCCATGCCTTAGATCCTTGGATTTGACCTTTCTGGGTCAGCTCTTGCCTATGATGGGACAACCTTAGGAGATAGAGACCCGTGGACCCAGTTGCAACAAAGACCAGGTCATTTACAACTACTCTGAGTGTAGGCTACAGTGAAACAGGTGAGATGGCACTATTTCTATTACAAAATTAATACTGGTTCTATTCAAATTGATATGTTGTCTTTGTAGTGATGGGCAGGAAAGGTCCTCCAACCGAAATGTTCCTTTAAGCTTCTCTACATTCTGGTCAAGATAAAGATCCTAAACTTAGGACTCAACCTTCACCATTACTATTGGGGCCCACACAGGGGTAATCAGCCCAAAAAAAGTGCACTTACCTTGCTTCAGCTCCCAGTTCCAGCATCGGAGAGAACTCCCATGCTTTTAGACTGTTTTAAGATTATGGAGAATAAGTGATGTCCCTGGCGCTGCTGAGGGGGCAGAAACAAATACTGAGAGACTGGATTGATACTGGAACCAGGAGCCCCATCCTTTAATTCCTTAAAGTTGTTGTCTGGGATTGACCAGAGACCCAGCAGTGAACAGGAGCACCGGAGCCATATATAACATTTTTTAATAAGGTGTATGACAATAGGACTAATAAATTGGCTCCCTTTTAAAATTCAGTTACATCGCCTACAGATACACACTCAGCCAATCACAGGCCATAACATTGATCCGCCTCTCAACTAGGCGTTTCCTGTTTCCTGAGTCCACAGGAAGTAAACACCAGCAGGTAACCAGGCAGCATCGGGTCTTTGGAGAGAGGAAAATTTTACTTTTTCTCAACAACCCATGTTTAGGCTTTTTTATATATATATTTTCAATGTTACAATTGGTACCTCTGCCACCAAAAATGAAGGGCAGAAAATTGTTCCATCATCTTCTGTATATTGTTAAGTTATTTTATTATATTCCAGGAGGTTTTAGATGATAAAATTCTTTTCATATGCTTTTCCAAGAATTCTATGACAAGTTACATTTTTGATTTTTCTGGACACTATTACCAATTTTAAGATTTACCTTCAAAGTAAAACTTTTATCCTTTCCTAGACTTTGGAATTTTCTTGCTTTAGAGCATATCTACTTCTTTGCTTTGATTCATCATGTTTCTAAAGTTTTCTCACAGTATTATTTCACGAGGTATGAAGATTTCAATTCTCTCTATCTCATATCTATCTATCGAAATAATAGATAATGGAGCAAATTTACTTACCTGATCCCCGATTCGGACGGCCGACAAAGATGAAGTCCGGCGCGATTCACAAAGCTTGTGCGCCGAGTTCCTACATCCGTCACTTCCCCGCTGAGGTCCGCTGGAGTTCACCTTCTTCTTCCCGGTGCTTGTAAGTGCGTGGGTTGCGACACAATTCTAAATATTAAATCCCGCGCGTTGTCCGAATCCGTCGGGTTGTCCGGCAGCCCGCCCCCCCGATTTGTGTTGTGTGCAAGCCTGCGCGATGCGGCGCAAAAAAAATGTGCACTGCGGAACCTTAGTAAATGAGCCCCAATATATTACATATACATTATATACTGTGCACTTTAATGGATTTGAACCATTGAGGCCTGGACCTCACAAGACTTCTGAAGAAATCCTGAGGAGCACCAGGTGATCTAGAAGGGAGCAGTCATCTGTCTTATGTTGTTTTATTCTTTCCAAAAACAAAGGGGGAGAATTCAGCCTCAATTCCTGGTACGGAGAACTATATGTCGGTTTGGGCGGTGCCGGGCCATGCAGTGGACTGTCTCATGGCTTTCCTGCCCCGCACACTGTCTATAGCCAGCACCCATTCAGGTACATGCTTGGGTGCAATTCTATGGTAGATGAGCCCTGGCGTAGAAGAAGTTCCCCGTCGGCTCAGAGGATCACAGCTGCTCGACAGATTTTATCAGGTGAGTGCTGGGGGGTGGGCACAGTGTATGACAATTGTGCCCCAAAGTTTTATGCTAAAACACTTTTATAGAAACCCCTTAAAAGAGTAGCGTCCAGTAGGGGGCTCCTTTCTGACTTGTAAAGATCCGACTGCTCCCTATATCCATGAGGAGATGTCATACATGATCTGTTACGGCCTGGGCTTGATTAAGATGGGGGAACTTGGACCAAATATTTTATGGATGCTGTCTATCACCCTTAGATCCCATCCGATACACCATCACTCTGCTCTGACCCAAAACTATCCTGAATTGGCCTAATATATACATAAGTATTGTCAAATTTGGGCATGTCCTGACACAAAGGTGTTGGGCTTGTAAAATCTGGCAAGTTGTCAACTCTGCCAAGTTTCTGGATGTCCATGGGCAGGTCCATGGCTGGTCAAGGGGATGGACTTATTTATTTATCCAATTCAGAATGAATATAGGACAGGTGATCTGCAAATGTCCCTTTAAGGTCCATATTTGCATCATTTCTCGGTCGGTTGGTATAATTGACAGAGAGTGATCGGTGGTGATGACCTAAGACCCTAAGGCAGTGTTGGCGAACCTTTTAGAGCCTGAGTGCCCAAACTTCAATCAAAAGCCACTTATTTATTGCAAAGTGCCAGCGCAGCAATTTGAGCAGTAATTTATTTCTCCTTGTTCTTTGACAACTTTCAATTGTTCAGCCTCCTAGGGACACCAATGCAGTTAAAAGGAGGAGGGCAAATTCATCTATCATTGTAGGAAGATTCTATAGGAAGATTCTTTGAGTCCTGTCTGGTAAACTTCATGCTGGGGTGATGGCATGGGTGCCCACAGAGAGGGCTCCGAGTGCCGCCTCTGGCACCAGTGCCATAGGTTCGCCACCACTGCCCTAAGGCGTTTGACGGCCCCTAGACATGTTCTGCTTACGTGAGCAGTGGGCTCTTAATACTCTAATATTCATGGTTGCTGACATATTGTAGTGTGCTCTGTTTTTAGAGCACTAATAAAAGTGAACTGCTGTGAAATCCTCCCCATCGCTTTACTGCTCATTCTTGTAAAAGCCTCAGGTAGCAGGAACAAAGAAAGACAAATATAGATGGAGGCTTCATAAAAACGTAAGGATTATTCCTATAAACTGCAGGGGAGCCCCTAGTAATGTTTTCACTCCCACAACCAGTTGCCTTCAATCTACAGAGGATTTCCATGAACACATATTGAGGGGTTGTGCTTAAAGGGGATCTCAGAGTAAAAGGGATTGGTGACATTTCCTTACATAGGTCATTAAAATATTGGCGGGGGTCCGAATGGAGATTCATGCAGTAACACAGCTGGGCCAACGGTTTAGAGATCGATGGTACTGGTGGCATCTGTGAACAACTGGGGGTAGTGGGTTCTGAATCCCCACTGATCTGATATTGATACCTATCATAAGGTTTGGTTAGGCAGTCGAGTGTTACTGGTGGGGCCCAAAATCCTGCGGCAATACAGAACTTCTATGAATGTTATGGTTGGCCAAACCATATAAGCCATAAATCTAAAAAACAAATTTTTGAAGGATGTTTTTTAGACTCATATATCTGGAGCCTGGATAGAGGAACATTTTGGGGCCCTGCCATGTGCTCTTCTATGATCTATAAGGTCCTCATTCAATATTTGAAGTTGTAGGTTTTGTTATCGTGATTGTGGTTGCAAGGCAGTAAAAACCTGGATGTGGATCCACTTTGAAACAGCTGAGCAGAGAATCACTGGCTCCATGCCCTGCCACTTACCGAGTAAAATGACTCTTAAAGGAGGTGGGTGTATCAGGACGTGAGCCAGTTGAAATGTTGCCTTGGGGCTTGTAAGACCAGGGATGTATATTTAGGGGTGCAGATTTGCAGTTGCACCTAGAACCAATACCCTTTTAAAGGGGTTGACCTCTTTTCCACATGTTTTTGTACTGTATGTGTAAGTGTATGTGTGTGTGTGAACCTCCATCTGAGGCCATTTTATGGTCAGGAATCTCTGGTTTATGAGGTAAAAGAGAGGAGGCTTCACTTTACAATTCAGGAAAGCGGAGCAGAACAGGAGGGGTCTATCTAAGCCCAGGAAGCAGAGGTGCTTTAGGCAAGCTGCCTGACACCTTGGCCAGTCAGAAGAGACTAGCCCAGAACAGAGGTCCACATCAGGACTCTCTTCCATCTCTACCAGCCCAGCCTGAAGATACCAGGCTGTGAGCAACCACCTTCATACATCTAACCAGCTGAACCTTTGCTGCTGTTAAGGCTTTTGCCTGCTGTTTGCTGTTCGAATAAAGAACTGTAAGTTATTCTTCACCAATGTGCCTCTGAGTGATCCCTGAATCCGGCTGTATACTACCGAGGGCTCCCCCATCTTCCATCACCGGGGATTCCTTCTACACATCGGGATTGCCCCAGGGAGAAACCTACTCTGTCAGCCTCTCCCTACATTTTCTTGCACACACAACCTGCTGGAGACCTACCAGGCTGTGGACAAGGCCTCCATCCTGATACCAAGCCCCACGATCATTTCGGCCCACAAGGTCGCATTGCCAGCCACTCTGGTAGTCAGAACCCTGGCTTCCTCCAGCCACCCAAAAAAAGGTCAGGCCCCGGTGGGGGAAGTTGAACTTGTATACAATAGCCTGAAATTCCTTCTCTGCAAGGGACTCTAGCTATGCCCCTTTAATATAGGATTCCTGTGACAAATTTGGGCACCTCCTCTCTGCTGTCATCCAGTAGCAGGAAATATTTAAAGGATCTTGTCAGCAAGATGTACAATGGTGACAGATTACCCCCAGCATTGTCTCCCGAATACAATACATTCCACTATTGGGATTTCACAATGTGGCGTCGCGTCCCCTTTAATCCATAGAAGTAAAGATTGTTTTTATTTTGTAATGTGTGGTCAAGGGAAAAAATGTGAATCATTTTGTTATCGTAAAATTATAAGAGCTCCCATGCCAATTTCCTTCCACCAAACAGTCCTCGGGGAGCCCAACAAAAATCTCATAAAATGAAAAAAACATTCAGAGTAACACAGATTTATGTAAGGTTATGCACATCGACCCGGGAAACAAAGAAATAGAATTGCGTGAAAGACTTGTGGGTATTGGCAAAATTTTGTGACCAGAGCCAGGCCCATAAAGTTATGGGATGTATAAATAGAGGTATAAATTCTCATGATAAGGACATAGTTTTGCCCTTACAAATGACTGGTCAGACCACACATGGAATATTGTGTACAGCACCAAGCACCAGAGTATAAAAAGGACATAGTAGAACTGAAGCGGGAGCAGAGGAGAGCATAATGTACAGATATGAGATCACCATGGGACAATCTAATTACTATGAGCAAATACTTTAATGGACAGTAGAGAGGTCTTTCTAATGATCTTTTTATACCTAGGTCGGTATTTCTAAACCCATAGAGAGGCGGTTCTATCATCACCATAGACAGGGGGCATCCTCTACACCTAGAGGAGAGGAGGTTCTACCATCACCATAGACAGGGGGCATCTCTACACCTAGAGTAGAGGTGTGCACTCAAACCATCGACCATAGACAGGGGAATCCTGCTACACCTAGAGGAGAGGGTTTCTACCTCACCATAGACAGGGGACATTCATCTACACTCTAGAGATAGGAGGTACTACCATCACCATAGACAGGGGGCATCCTCTACACCTAGAGGATAGGGTTTCTACCATCACCATAGACAGGGGGCATCCTCTACACCTAAGGAGGGGGTTTACCATCACCATACAGTGGCATCCTCACACCTAAGGAGAGGGGTTCTACCATCACCATAGACAGGGGGCATCCTCTCACACCTAGAGGAGAGTGTTTCACCATCACCATATACAGGGGGCATCCTCTACACCTTAGAGGAGGAGGGTTCTACCATCACCATAGACAGGGGACATCCTCTACACCTAGAAGAGGAGGTTACCATCACCATAACAGGGGGCATCCTCTACACCTAAGAAGGGGTTATACCATCACCATAGACCAGGGGCATCCTCTACACCTAGAGGAGAGGGGTTCTACCATCACCATAGACAGGGGCACCTCTACACCTAGAGAAGGGGGTTCTACCATCACCATAGACAGGGGCATCCTCTACCTAGAGAGAGGAGGTTCTACCATCACCATAGACAGGGGCATCCTCTACACCTAGAGAGAGGAGGTTCAACCATCACCATAGACAGGGCATCCCTCTCCACCTAGAGGAAGGAGGTCTACCATCACCAAGACAGGGGACTCCTCCCCCTAGAGGAGAGGAGTTCTACCATCACCATAACAGGGGACATCTCTACCCAGAGGAGAGAGGTCTACCTCACCATAGACGGGACCATTCTACACTAGGGAAGGAGGCTCTCCCATCACCATAGACAGTGGCATCCACCAGAGGAAGATGAGGTTCTACCCTCACCATAGACAGGGACACCTACCTAGAGAGAGGAGGTTCTACCATCACCAAGACAGGGACATCTCTACACCTAGAGGAGAGGAGTTCTACCATCACCATAGACAGGGGCATCCTCTACACCTAGAGGAAGAGGCTCTACCTCACATAGACAGGGGCATCCTCTACACCTAGAGAGAGAGGAGGTTGCTACCCATCACCATAACATGGGCAATCCTCTACACCTAGAGAGAGAGGTTCTACCATCACATAGACGAGACATCTCTACACCTAGAGAGAGGAGGTTCTACATCACCATAGACAAGGGGCATCCCTCTACACCATGAGAGGAGGTTATACCATCACCTATCAGACAGGGGGCATCCTCTACACCTAGAGAGAGATGGTTCTACCATCACCATATACAGGGTACATCCTCTATCATAGAGGAGAGGATTGCTACATCACCATAGACAGGGTCGCTCCTCTACCCTAGAGGAAGGAGGTTCTACCATCCCATAGACGGGGCATCCTCTACACTGAGGGAGGAGGTTCTAACCATCACCATGACAGGACATCCTCTACACCTCAGAGGAGAGGAGGTTCTACCATCACCATAGACAGGGGTCACCTTCTACACCTGAGGAGAGAGAGGTTAACATCACCATAGACGGAGGGCATCCTCTACACCTAGAGAGATGTGGTTCTACCATCACATAGACAGGGGTCCTCACACTAGAGGAGAGTGACATTCTACGTCACAACTACAGGGCGGATCCTCTACACCTAAGGAGCGGAGGTTCGTACCATCACCATAGACAGGGGTACATCCTCTACACCTACAAGGATATGAGGCTGTTCTACCATATCCTATGACAGGGGGGCACCTCACTCACCTCAGCAGGAGAGGATGGTCCCTACCCTCAACCATGACAGGGGCGCTCCTCTACACCTAGAGGCAGTATGGGTTCTACTATCAACCATAGACAGTGTGGGCATCCATGTCTCTACCCCAGAGGAGAGATGGTTCTACCCCATCTCCTAGACAGGGGGCATTGCTCTCTACACCTAGTGGAGAGAGCAGGTCCTACCTCTCACCATAGACAGGGGCATCCTCTACACCGAGGAGGGAAGGTTCTACATTCACCATAGACAGGACATGCTCTTACACCTAGAGGAGAGGCGGCATCCTAGCCATCACCATAGACAGGGAGGCTCACTCTACACCTAGAGGAGAGGCGGATCTACCATCACCATAGACAGGGGGCTAGTCCTCACTACACCTAAGTAGGAGGAGTACTCACTAGCATGTGGTCCTTATGAGACCCATCACCATAGACAGGGGTATCCTCTACACCTAGAGGAGAGGAGGTTGCTACCATGCACCAATGACTGGGAGGGCTCCTCTACACCTAGAGGAGAGGAGGTTCTACCATCACCATAGACAGGGGGCATCCTCTACACCTAGAGGAGAGGAGGTTCTACCATCACCATAAACAGGGGGTTTGCTCTACATCAAGAAGAGAGGAAATGCTACAGTCACCATAGACAGGGGGCATCCTCTACACCTAGAGGAGAGGAGGTTCTACCACCATCATAGACAGGGGTCATTCTCTACACCTAGTGGAGAGGAGGTTCTACCATCATCATAGACAGGGGGCATCCTCTACACCTAGAGGAGAGGCGGTTCTGCCATCACCATAGACAGGGGGCATCCCCTACACCTAGAGGAGAAGAGGTTCTACCATAGACAGGGCGAATCCTCTACACCTACAGGAGAGGAGGCTCTACCATCACCATAGACAGGGGGCATCCTCTACACCAGGGGTCCCCAAACTTTTTACATAGGGGGCTATTCACTGTCCCCCTCAGACCGTTGGAGGGCCGGACTGGCTGCTGCCGAACAGGAAAGGGTGCGGCAAGTTCAAGGAGCGATGTGCGCCGGGGTTGTCTTCCGGCCACATCGCTCCACCTGCAATAATAGTGCTAGAGCGGCCACGGCCTAATCATCGACTCTATGGGAGCTCCAGCCTGGGGGCCCCCAAATAACAAATCCGGATCCGGGGGCTTGGCACTGGATGGAACAGGGGCCGGATAGAAACGGTCCGTGGTCCATCCCCTTAGACAGGGGGCATCCTCTACACCTAGAGAAGAGGCGGTTCTACCATCACCTTAGACAGGGGTTTTCTCTGTCCCTAGAGTAGTCGCAATTCAAATATGATCACCATAGATAGGGGCATCCTCTACTCCTAGAGGAGAGGAGGTTCTACCATCACCATAGACAGGGGGCATCCTCTACTCCTAGAGGAGAGGTGGTTCTATCAAAATAGACAGGGGGTATCCTCTAAACCTAGAGGAGAGAAGGTTCTACCATCATCATAAACAGGGGGCATCCTCTACACCTAAATGAGAGTGGATTCTACCATCACCATCGACAGGATTATTTACAGTAAAAGCAGTAATACTATGGACCTCTAAGCTAACCGAAGCCTCGCCTATTTTACCGCCTCTTCCTCTAATACCTGAAAATTCACGGATCTAAGATCCCGCCAATATAGGTTGTATTCCCATGTAGCAGTAGGTGGGCCTCAAGAATCAATTTCTTTGGTGGGCCCTAGGCACCCAAGTACGACACTGCAGCTTGGCAAACAGCTCAACTCATATTGAAATACAAGGATCTTGTGTATAGTGGATAAGTTGCTTAGACCAGACAGCCCCTTC
>CM033645.1:2349958-2376950 GCA_019512145.1 Engystomops pustulosus
AGGAGGTTCTTACCATCACCATGACACGGGGGCATCCTCTACACCTAGAAGAGAGGAGTTCTACCTCACCATAGACAGGGGACATCCTCTACACCTAGGGAGAGGAGGTTCACATTAAACCATAGACAGGGGGCTCCTCAATACCTAGAGGAGAGGAGGTTATAACATCCCATAGACGGGGGCACTCTCCACACCTAGAGGAGAGGGGTTCTACACACCATAGACAGGGTGTATCCTCAACACCTAGAGGGAGAGACGTTCTACCGTCAACATACACAGGGGTTCCTCTCACACGAGGAGAGGAGGTTCTACCCATCACCATAGACAGGGGGACATCCTCTACACCTAAGGAGAGGAGGTGTTACCATCACCATAGACAGGGGGCTATCCTCTAACCTAGAGGAGAGGAGGCTACCATCACCATAGACAGGGGGATCCTCACCAACTAGAGGAGAGGAGGTTCTACTATCACCATAGACAGGGGGCTCCTACACCAGAGGAGGAGGGGTTCACCATCACCATAGAAGGGGCATCCTCTACACCTAGAGGAGAGGAGGTCATCACCATTCAACATAGACAGGAGGGCAGTCCTCACCCCAAGAGGAGAGGAGGTTCTACCATCACCTAGACAGGGGCATCATCTACAACCTAGAGGAGAGGCGGTCCCTACCATCACCATAGACAGGGGGCATCCTTACACCCTAGAGGAGAGGCGGATCTTACCATCACCCTAGACAGGGGGATCCTATACACCTAGAGGGAGAGGAGGGTACGCATCACCAAAACCATAGACAGGGGGGCATCCTCTAACACCTAGAGGGAGAGGAGGGTTCTACCTCCACCATAGACAGGGGCTCTCTACACCTAGAGGAGAGGAGGGTTCTACCATCACCAAAGACAGGGGGGCATCCTCTACACCTAGAGGAGAGGAGGTTCTACCATCACCATTAACAGGGGGTTTGCTCTACATCAAGAGAAGAGAGGAAATGTTACAGTCACCATAGAAGGGGCATCCTCTACACCTCGAGGAGAGGAGGTTCTAACCCACACAATCATAGACAGGGGTCATTCTCTACACCTAGTGGAGAGGAGGTTCTACCATCAATCCTAGACAGGGGGCATCCTCTAACCTAGAGGAGAGGCGGTTCTGCCATCACCATAGACAGGGGATCCCTACACTAGAGGGAAGAGGTTCTACCATAGACAGGGCGAATCCTCTACACCTACAGGAGAGAGAGGCTCTACCATCACCATAGACAGGGGGCATCCCAACAGGGGTCCCCAAACTTTACATAGGGGGCTCACGGCCCTGAACGAAGAGGCCGGGGCAATGAATGGCACAGTCTGCAGACCCAGGAAGGGCGTGCACGGAAAGTTAAAGGATCCCGAGCGATGTGCGCAGGGGGTGGTCTTCCGGCCAAAGCGCCCACCTGCAATAATAGTGTGGTTAGAGCGGCCACGGCCTAATCATCGACTTATGGGAGCTCCAGCCTGGGGGCCCCAAATAACAAATCCGGATCCGGGGGCGGTGGAATGGATGGAAAAGGGGCCGGATAGAAACGGGTGCTGGTCAATTAGAAGGGGGAAGCATCTACAAACTAGAGAAGAGGCGGTTCTACCATCACCTAGACAGGGGTTTCTCTGTCCCTAGAGTAGTCGCAATTAAAAATGATCACCATAGATAGGGGCATCCTCTACCCTAGGAGGAGAGGAGGTTCTACATCAACCATAACAGGGGCATCCTCTACTCCTAGAGGAGAGGTGGTCTATATAAATAGACAGGGGGTATCCTCTAAACCTAGAGGAGAGAAGGTTTCTACCATAATCATAAACAGGGGGAATCCTCTACACCTAAATGAGAGTGGATTCTACCATCACCATCGACAGGATATTTACAGAGAAACAGTAATACTATGGACACTCTAAGCTAACCGAAGCCTCGCCTATTTTCCGCCTCTTCCTCTAATACCTGAAAAAATTCACGGATCTAAGATCCCGCCAATATAGGTTGTATTCCCATGTAGCAGTAGGTGGGCCTCAAGAATCAATTTCTTTGTGGGGCCTAGGCACCCAAGTACGACCTGCAGCTGGCAAACAGCTCAACTCATATTGAAATACAAGGATCTTGTGTATAGTGGATAAGTTGCTTAGACCAGACAGCCCCTTCCTATATCATTAGTCTAGAAAACAAGACTCTGACATTCCACAGTTAAAATTAGCTCTTTTATTGTTTCTCGAATATATTGTATTAGTTTCCAAAGAGATAATGCGGGACAACCTTCAGCACATCTCGTCCTTTGATGGTCACATGATTAATGACCTCCATATCTCCGTCGTGTCACATACCGCACCCTGGTAGACTGGGCATCTAATCTGTTTCCACAGTCCTTCCTGATCACGGTTACTTATTGTACAGTGAAATGTCACGTTCCAGACCAGAGCAAAATATCCCAGGGTGTATTTACTTATTTATTTATTACTGTTTTTGTTTTATTTTATTCTTAGGTTTTGATGAAAAACTTCATTGAGGAACCCACAAAAAAACTACTTAAATATATATTCAAATTGCTTCCTGCCATATTATATATACATTGCCAGTCTGTGTTGGATTATTAGAATTTCCCAATAAATGAACATTTGGAGAGATTATACACCATGTTCCAAATTATTATGCAAATGATATTTATCTCGGTTTTTCCAAGATGGACAATGCAAATGTCATCACTCGTTAGAGTATAAATCAAATTTTATTGAACAGACCTCCCAATGATAACAGGATATTCTTCCAAATTATTCTGCAGAAAACATTTCCAAATGTTTTATAGGTTGTAAAGAACCGAAAATGCACATTTGTTTAATTTGCAGTATTAGGAGGTCACATTCACTGAAATCTAAAGCTTTTTCACTCCAAAACATCCTAATAGGCGAGTTACATGTGACACAGGACCTTCTGTGATTTCACCTGCACAATTCTTACATCCATTGAACTTGTGAGTTTTTGGAGAGTTTCTGCTTGAATTTCTTTGTATGATGTCAGAATCATCTCCCAGAGCTGCTGTTTAGATGTGAATGTCCTCCCCCCTCATGGATCTTTTGCTTGATGATAGGGTTAGTGGGCCCAGACATTCATGAAGACTAATTTTCAAACAGTCTTTATTACTGATGAGTGTTGTGCAACCCTGGATGGTCCAGATGGATGGAGTAGTGGATGGTTGGTAGGTGGAGGTGGCGAGGTGCGTTGTCCGACGAGGATTCGGAGCTGCCGCGATTCACTAAGATCGTGCGTCCAATTTCCCGCATGTGTTGCTTCCCCACTCAGGTCCGCCGGAGTTCACCATCTTCTTCCCGGTGTATGTGAGTGCTGATCTTGCGACACAATTTGAATTTGAAATTCCGCGGTTTGTCTGAATCAGTCAGGTTGTCTGACGGCCTTGCCCTTCGATTAGTGTCGCATGAAAGCCGACTCCGATGCGCTAAAATCCGATCGCGTGCACCAAAATTCCTTGTGCATTTCAGGGCAAATCGGAAATATTCGGGAAACCCGACGGAAATGCGTTCGAAGGACCCTTAGTAAATGTGCGCCAATGCATCATCTCATGCCAAACAATAAACCATCTCATGCAGGACAATGCACCATCTCACGCTGGACAATGTACCATCTCATGCCGAACAATGCACCATCTCATGCAGGACAATTCATCATCTCATGCGGGACAATGCACCATCTCATGCTGGACAATGCACCATCTCATGCAGGACAATGCACCATCTCATGCCGGACAATGCACCATCTCATGAAGGACAATGCTCCATCTCATGCAGGACAATGCTCCATCTCATGCAGGACAATGCTCCATCTCATGCAGGACAATGCTCCATCTCATGGAGGACAATGCTCCATCTCATGCAGGACAATACATCATCTCATGCAGGACAATGCACCATCTCATGCAGGACAATGCTCCATCTCATGCAGGACAATGCACCATCTCATGCAGGACAATGCACCATCTCATGCAGGACAATGCACCATCTCATTCAGGACAATGCACCATCTCATGCAGGACAATGCACCATCTCATTCAGGACAATGCACCAACAACAGCAGCTCTGGGAGATTATTCTGACATCATACAAAGAAATTACAGCAAAAACTCTCCAAAAACTCACTAGTTCAATGGATGTAAGAATTTCAGATGTTTTGGAATGAAAAAGCTTTTGATTTCAGTCAATGTGATCTCCCAATACTGCAAATTCAACAAAAGTCCATTTTCAGTTCTTTACAACCTATAAAATGTTTGGAAATGTTTTCTATTATGTAGAATTATTTGGACCTGGGCATTCTGAGTTTTTTTTTAATTTTGAAGAAAATCCTGTTATCACCAGGAGGTTTGTTAAATAAAATTCAATGTATACTCTATCAGGCGATGACTTATTATACTGACTGTCATTTACATCGACCAAAGAGATAAGTATAATTTGTATAATAATTTGGAATGTGTTGCATATTCCCTGTATACTGTATGTCAGACATGTGTCCTAGTTATCGGCTTTGCTATCTTACTTGTCCCAGTTTCCTGTCGGCAAGAGTCTTGTCAGTGTCCGACTTCCAAGAATTTACCCGATTGAATCCGTTTTGTCTGTTTTCTTAAAATTTCTGCCTGAAGGATTCAATTAGACAGCTCCGAGATATCACTTGTCACCAAAACCACAGATTATTTTACAAACTGTTTTTTTGCGACACCCTCTGCTTCGGATTTACAACACGTTTTTTGTAAAAGGATAAATGTGTAGAATAAAAAAATTGGAAACAAATTTTTTTTAAATTATAGTTAGAGGCGAACGATCTTTTTGTCGATTCGTACGAATTTGGTACGAAATTTGCTGATTTTACTGCAATGATTGAAATTTTTTCTTATTTGCTACAGATGAACTGATGTTGCTCCAATTGTTCTGGAAATTCATATATGACCCCTTCTAGTCCTTGGAAATACAGATATGTTTTATCTAATAAAAAGATTTGTTGTACCATATAATTTCGGTGCACCGGATTATAAGGCGCACCATCAATAAATGACTACGTTCATTTATAAGGCTCCTAGGTTCATATATAAGGCACACCATCAATAAATGCCTAGGTTCATATATAAGGCGCACCGGATAATAAGGTGCACCTGATTAAAAGGATGAATGACCAGCAGGTGGCAGACCTGTGCACTGTTCAAGGCAGCTGGTGTCTGTAAGTACAGTTCATATATAAGGCGCACTGGACTATAAGGCGCACCTTTGATTTCTTAGAAAATCAAAGGATAGTCCGAAAAAAAAAAGGTAAATGAATGAAACGATATTAAATATGATCACTTTTTCAGAGGACAAGAGGGGGTCATATACAAATTTTTAGAACAATCTGAGCAACATCAGTTTGGACCAATTCGATTCAGACCCGAATCTTAGGCGAATCTCGGCCAATTGAATCTGGAATCAAAAGTGCTGGAACCGATCTTCAAATTACTAGAGAAAATAGATTTTAATCATATCCCACATTAATGAAAGTACACTGCTCAAAAATAAAGGGAACACTCAAATGACACATCCTAGATCTAAATGAATGAAATATTCTCATTGAATACTATATTCTGTACAAAGTGAAAGTACTGACAACAAAATCATCCAAAGAAATCTAATTTATTGTCCAATAGAGGCCTGGATTTGGAGTCACCCACAAAATTAAATTGGAAACACACACTACAGGCTGATCCAACTTTGATGTACTGTACGTAAAACAAGACAAAATGAGGCTCAGTATTGTGTGTGGCCTCCACGTGCCTGTATGACCTCCTAACAACACCTCGGCATGCTCCTAATGAGGTTCAGTATTGTGTGTGGCCTCCCCGTGCCTGTAGGACCTCCTAACAACTCCTCGCCATGCTTCTAATAAGGTTCAGTATTGTGTGTGGCCTCCACATACCTGAATGACCTCCTAACAACACCTCGACATGCTCCTGATGAGGTTCAGAATGTGTGTGGCCTCCACATACCGCATGACCTGCTAAACAAACTCTCGGCATGCTCTAATGAGGTTCAGCGATTGTGTGTGGCCTCCCGTGCCTGTTATGACCACCTAACAACTCCTCGGCATGCTCCTGATGAGGCTCAGTATGTGTGTGGCCTCCCGTGCCTGTAAGACCTCCCTACAACATCTCCTGGCATGACTCCTGATGAGGCTCAGTATTGTGTGTGGCCTCCCGTGCCTGTTTGACCACCTAACAACTCCTCGACATGCTCTGATGAGGCTTAGTATTGTGTATGGCTCACGTGCCTGATGACTCCCTACAACATCTCTGGCATGCTCCTGATGAGGCTCAGTATTGTGTGGGGCATCCCGTGCCGAGTATGACCTCCCACAACGCCTCAGCATGCTCTGATGAGGCTCAGTATTGTGTGTGGCCTACCCATGCCGTTATGACCCTACCTTCAACTCATCCTCGGCAAAACACCACAAAGGAATTGGGTAGTGCAGCTCATCCAGAGATGGACACTCAATGCGAACTACTGTCAGAAAGTTTGCTATGTCGTCAGGTAGTGCAGAGAGGCTGGAGGGGGCTACCAGGAGACAGGCCAGTACCAGAAGATGTGGAGGGGCCATTGGAGGGCAACAACCCAAATGAGGAACACTGCAAATGCCCATAACTGGATCAGAGGTCAGTAACTTCCATTAGAGAACTTGGGTCTGGTGTCACTTACATAAAAGTAGTAGGAATCCATAACTTGGTAATGCTTGCAAGTGACCACACCAAATTTGGGCGATATCTTCCAGAGTCATCCGTTACACTATACACCCAAAACTTTTCGTATATGGAGGGCTGTATGAGCTTCACAACCATCCAGCTTGACTTTTCTTGACCCCTTAATGCTTGTGGTTCAAAAGGCTCAAATCTGCAACAGCAACTGGAACGTTCCTGTGATCACAGCTATGTGATGTATTGTCCCGGCTGCTAACACAGAGCTGAAGGATCCTGAGAATCTATACAGAATCTCTGTGTTGGTTACTTCTGAAGGATGGGGATATGCAAATGTTGTCATCATATGTCATCTGCTACAGAACCTCCTTCCATTGGAAACTTGCCCTTGTTCCAATATGGCAGCTTTCAAGATGGCAGCCAATGTTGCAGACATGAAAAATAGCCTTCTCGCCTACTACTTGCTGGGGTATCAGATATGTCATTTTCACTTTTGTTTGAGTGGTGTTGAGCGGGCCGCCGAATCTCAAAATTAGGGTTGCATCAGAAGTTTGGTGTTTGGTCCGACCTTGAAAAGCCAGTTGATTGGCTGCTTTTAAAGGAAACCTACCACTTGAAGTTGACAGGAATAAGAAGGAAATACCGAGTTGTTTTAAACCGCTATACGCCGTTTAAAAACACTTTTTAAACTGTATAGCCGAGCAGGGAGGTACGCGCTCGGCGCTTACCATGCGGGGGCTCTCCTTCACTTCCTATGTAGCCGCGCACACCGTCGCACGCATGGTAAGCTCCGAGCGCGTACCTCCCTGCGCGGCTATAAAGTTTATAAAAAGTGTTTTAAACGCGATACAGCGTTTAAAACACTAACAAAAAAAAGCTCAGGCACCAGCTAGCTGATCTGGTGCTCGGTATTTTCTTCTTAAACCTGCATTTCAAGTGGTAGGTTTCCTTTAAATAGGTGAAAACAGTGGTGGCAGCGATCATGGTATTACCCTTTAAATGCATCACGATAAGAGCCACCGCCATTTTCCCGATGACATAACATGGAGCGATAAGAAAGAAAATGCACAGTTCTTATACGGTCTTTTATCCGGCTCTTGCCGGAGACATTTAAATGGGTTAACAACTGCACTGGGGTCCCTGCAACGATTGCAGAGTGCTTGCGAGTCAGTTGGGTGTGGGCATCCAAACCAATCTTTTTTAAGGTTTGGATGCTGTCATCCCTATTATCGAGAAGTGACATGGGGCACATTTACTAAGGGTCTGAATCCAGTTTTTCCGCCAGGTTTTCCAAATTACTGTTTTGGGACGAATTGGCCCGGGTTTTGGCGCACGCGATAAGATTGGCCGCATCGGCACCGGCTTACACGCGGCCGAAAAACGGGGGACGTGGCCGTCGGAAACCCGCGGATTCGGAAAAAATCGGGCTATTTAAAAAAAAAAAAGTTAAAATTCGGGGGGACCTCGGCGCAGCAGCGACACCCGGTGGACATCGGGGCGATGCCTTAGTTAATCGACGGGAAGACCCGTATCCTGTCGGGAGAACGCGCCACTGGAGTTGCGACGGGACCGGGTAAGTAATAAGCCCCAATGGTAAATATGTAGTAAAAATAATATAATCGAAACATTCACATAGTATAAAAGTAAAAAGGATAAAAATGAAGCTCTAATTTGGAATAATCAGACTACTCAGAGGTCAGGATCTGGTCGGATGGCTGTAACAGGGAGCTATTATACTGACGAGGCTTTCATGTTGAACAGGTGAGCCGCAGGAAGACAAGTGGGACATGAGAGCAGGAGGGAGAGGAATACATAATTTACCTCAGTGGTGCGATATGGAGGGGCAGGAAGCGGAAGGTCTGCATAGAGCCCTCTGTGCCCACGGTTTAAACACTCGCACAGCCGCGCACCCTTGATTGTCTTCTGTTTTGTCTTTTGCTTAAAACCATCCAGGTGCTCGGACAGAAACAGAAAATCCAGTAAACCCTTCTATTACAGATCCGTAGCATTAATTGTCGTTGCGGGGGCCAAAAAATTTTGATATGAAAAGGAAACTTCTTCTAAAATGTTTCGATCCAGACATTAAACTTTATAGAAACATTGGGCACATTTATATATTGTGCGCTAAGTGTAGTAGTTGCGCCTAAATTCGGGGCACTGTTTGCCAGAATTATCACAAGTACACCATCTGTGATAAGTATATTTTCTGCTCTTATTAATCACTTTACTTGAACACAGTTAGGCGCAGTTTGAGGGCAAGTTAGATCGGGCACTTACATGTCATCCTGCTACAACTCCTCTCTGCTTCTCCCACAGACACAGAATGTGAGATAACAATCACAGCAGCACCCAGGTGTGTGACACCTGCACACAGTGGCCTATCGCAGCACCCCAGGTGGGTGAACCCATGC
Source organism: Engystomops pustulosus (assembly GCA_019512145.1). Lineage (NCBI taxonomy): Eukaryota > Metazoa > Chordata > Amphibia > Anura > Leptodactylidae > Engystomops > Engystomops pustulosus. Next base: position 2,359,110 of record CM033645.1, read on the forward strand.
ACCCAGTGACACTCCTCAGCAGGGGCTTCTCCGGAGGGGATCCCCCAGTGTGGTTGTGTGCTGACACCCCTGTAATTTGCACAATATCCCCCTCGACATGTGACAGAAGTACATGGGGGACACTTGTTTGCAGTATCTGCAAAATTCTGCAAACTTGTGCAAACTTCTTTCTCTCTGCTGTGAGCTCAGGTTTTGCAGAATATTTTGTAAATAGAAGTGATGAACTGTAAATGAGTCTGCAGCTCCTGTCTGTAAGTATCTAATGTTCTATTATATGTCCAGGCTGTAGTGATCTAATGATCTATTAAGTTCAGTGTCTGCAGTGGATCTAATGCATCTATTATATGTCCAGTGTCGTAATGTATAAGTATCTATGATTGTTCCAGTGTCTGCAGTGTATCTAAGTATCTAGTATAGGTTCTAGTGTCCTGACAGCGTATCTAATGTATCTATTATATGTTCAAGTGTCTGTAATGTATCTAAGATCTATTATATGTTCCAGGTCTGCCAGTGATATCTCATGTATCTAGTAGATGTTCCAGTGTCTGTATGTATCTAATTTATCTGATTATATATTCCAGTGTCTGGATGAGCTCTGCTGCTAGAAATGAGTCTCTTGCAAAGGTCTCAGTGCTTCTTCTCAGATAACGCCACCTTCGGGCTGGAGTGTTTTGCGCCCGTTTTGCCGCCTAAATGCAAAAGTCGCACGTGATGAATATCATTAGGCGCAGCAAAAAATCTGGAATGAACGATAGATGAGGGAAAGGTGGTGATTTTGTGCGCGGCTAATTGACGTTAATCGCCAAAAATGGCGCAAAAACGGTGGCCTAAACGAAAAGGCGCAAAAACACAGAAAAAACAAGATGATAAATGTGGCCCATAAATACAAGTAATTACCTTTAATTTCCGCAGGTGGAACGGAGCTTTGTGCCCTAACACGCACCGCTTCAGAAAATTCACGGTTAGCTTTGGAGTATAAACTGAATCACAGATTTCGCGATAAATTTATGGCTGGGTTGTGGTGGGTTTCACCTTACATGGAGCTGAGCTGTTAATACAGGCACAACCTGAGAATCGGTGTGGGCTGTGTAAGGAAGGCAGACACATGTTCTCATAAATTCTGGTACATCCTATTAAACGTGCACGACAGTCCATGCAATATCACAACCACAGACTCCTTAAAATTGAGAGGATGTTAAATTAGTAATGATAACGGGTAAGTTATTAGATGTATGGTATCGGTGGTATTAAACCCTAAAACCCTCTGTATGGAATCTTGATTAATCCATTTTAAATAAAAAAGCTACATCCCGTGACTGGAAGCATTACATTTAATGGATACTCTAGTTCTTGTAGGTTTGACCTTGTTCCGATCTTTTTGATTTTCTGACCAGTGTTTATTGTTGACCCCGTTAAGGAGGATTTGTATACTGATCCTGATTGAAATCTCACCCTCACCTCATACAACTATTGCTTGCTCCCCCCCCCCCCCATGACCATAGCTGTGTTACTTGGACTCTTCACCACTGACTCTGCCTGCCCTATGACTCCAGGGCCATGTCTACTGATTTCCGGTCTGAAATGCTGGCCCGTCCTGAACCTACAAACTAGGATTACGGTAATGTAGTAGCAGCTGAAGAGCGAGGATCTCATTAAAAGTTATAGATTGAATACTAACAGGAGGCTGAAGACATTTGGGCTGTCAATTCTACTTACGCCACGCGTCCCTATTTCACGAACATCCGCGGTGCTTTCTTATGGGTTGGATTGGGTATTCCGGCGAGGCACTTAAGCGCAGTTCCATCGACGTCCACCAGGTGTTGCTGCCGTGACAGTTCCCTGGGACGCCGGAGTGCAACATATTACTTGGTGAAGGTAAGCACGTGTCACCGAACACTTTCTTTTTATTTAACATGCGGCGCGTTTTTCCGAATCCGTCAGTTTTCGGTCGGTCACGACCCCCAATTTCCGTCGCAGTGTATGCACGGCGTAGCGATGCGCCACAAATCCGATCGCGTGCGCCAAAAACCGGGGCCAATCAATACAGGGGAAAATCGGCGTCAAAATGGAAAAAAAAGGGCGTACACGCGGTAGACCCCGATCTCTTGTTATCAAAGCCAGACATGACTAGCTGTGATATGTTGGGAGATTTTCGGAGTGTTTAACATTTTCATACAGTTGTGAATGATATTTATTCCATTGTGCCATTTACAACGTGGGCCCCACCCCCGGTATTCATCTACTGGCGAGTTATTATTTTTATCTAAAATGTTTCGGTTTTTTTTCTTTGTTGTTGACTTTGGTGAACCAAAGAAAAAGCATAGGAAGATCACTGACCCAGACGTAGACGCAAGTCACAGGCACCAGCAAGCTTCTCCTCATAATTCATCCAACGGTACGGAATATACAGAGGAGGACTGGCGATTCATATTACAAAAAATTATTGTTTCTTGGGATGACATTTTCCCTTTATAACCTTTAAGTGTGTTCAAAGATTTTTGGAAAAGCCCATTTGAGGTCAGGACAGGAGTAGGGAAATCGAAAACGAGGTTATCAGCATCAATGATGACTTCTTTGTTGTTTTCTTGGCACTCCCATTCTAGGAGTGTCACCTAAAGCTTAGAGAGGCCAATTCCAGCCCAGCCAGAAAGTGGTCTCTCATGGTACGAAACCACAGCAGCGGGCAAGTACCCCAGATTTTTTTGCTTACCTATGTCCTAAGCCCCCAAAGAAATTCCTGGAAACCCCCTTGAAACATGTGTCAAAAGGGCCCAACCTCCATCAAGAACCTAAGAAAGGTGTGTTAGCTTCCAAACTTGGTTGTCTGTAAGTTCGGTACCTTTACGGCACAATTTTCTATTAAAGCCTTGTCCCACTAGAATTCTCATGATTACTGTTGAGCAATCCAAATATATAAAAGCATCTTTCTCCCCCATTGGTGTCTTTTATCTCTACTGAAGAGCACCTTCATACCACCTCATACACTGAAATGAAATACCATTTTGTAGGGGTAATACACAGATTCAGGGGCACTTTTAATTTTCTTTCTAGCCAATGCTGTTGCTGAGATAAAGTCCCAGTCTGACCAAACTGTAAGTCCTCACACTGGTCCACGAGAGGAGGTGCTGGGAGCAGGGGCAATAGGTCATGATAAATCTACTATGACAATGAGACATGACATCAAAAAAACATGCCCCTCCTCCACTTCAGCACCTCTTATCGACATGAGACATTAAGAAGATTTCATAATAACACCGCCCACCACTCATCACCCTTTCTGACAAGGAGAGGATGAGAGTAATCAGATAACGGAACTAAATATCACAACAGTGGGAACCCAGAAAGAAAACTCAAAGCCACTTAATCTGTGAAATCCAATGGGTATGCTGAGGGTATAAGAGGGAGGACCCCAGTATGTAAATTCATTAAGAGGGCAGTTGTATATAATGCATAAGGGGGGCCCAGAGTGTATTAATTTATTAGGGGGGCAGTTTTAGGGCTTGTGTACCCTAATTTGTGCCCATAGCCAACCAACTAAATGTTGAGTGATGAATGTGTTGTTGGTTCCAATAATAAACATTTGGGGCAGTTAAATTTGCCCAGGGCCCCAACTTTGCCTAAAAAAACGTCTTACTATAGGATTTGGTTTTATGGATGAGTTCAACCAGAAATAAATCTTATTGATACAATAGGAAGAGCAGCAGTAGGGAAGCGTGGGGCCCAGGATTGGAAACTGTCCGGGCCTATGGTCTACGTAGGTGGGCATCATACACAGTCAAAGAGAAACCTATGGCATAGCAGAAGGATCCATGGGGTCATTCCAGTATTTCTAGCGGAAAGTCCATGATCATCCCTCACGCTTCCCTGTTTAGATAGGAGGGTGAGGAAGAGTGATTCAAACATTTCTTCGGGCACATAACAATACAGCAGAATCAGTCAGAAATGTCTCCCCGTCGTCACAGCCCAATATAAGTAGTAGGTTAATTTGTAGGACGCACTCCGACTCCGGCCGACAACATCTCATCTCCAGGATTGTGCATATGACCCATCAGCGCCTCGCCGGCGATTCCGCTATGATTACCGCAAACTGTGCACTTGTCAGGTATGAGGGGAGCATAAATTGTAGGGAAATAAGGTCACCAATGCTGGAGCAGAAAATGTCTCTGAATACAAGAATATAAGAGCTTTCCAGGTCCGTGAGGCCGAGACAGGGTTATCGGCAGGGCAGATGGTGGTGGGAGGATGCGGGCATGGGTTAGAATAAACTCTGCACAGCCTGATGGCGCGCACAATTATAATAACCTGCGTGCTATAGACAGGGGATCCGGTTGAGCTGCAAATAAATTGACTATACGTGAATGCGAACATTAGATCAGGAAATATGCATCATCTGCGGCTTACATAGGACTGAAGGTAACTCTATGGACATTTTTTACGCTTTTCCTTTTTTGTGTTTCCCATCTGGTGAGACCAATCCTACCTCGCATTGATATCAATTATATTTTGTAAGTTGTAAATGGAAGCTGGAAAAAAAAAAATTTCAAAATTTTAGAGATTCGAAAAAATCCGAAATATTTTTGTAAAATACCAAAGAAAACACAATGCCCTTTATTTTTACTTTTTTTGAAATCTCACCCTCCATTTATCGTTGGATTGGCACGATCACAGAGACACCACATTTATAAGGTTTCGAATTTTCAGTCAGTCATTAAATAAAATAAAAAATTCAAGCTTTTCTCCCAAAAAACTAATTGTTAGTTTTTTGATATTTTTGGCAATACCTTTTTTATATCGTGCCCGGAGCTGTGTCATAAGTCATTTTGGCACACATGAGATGACATTTTCGTGATACCATTTTGGGGGGACTGTACGGGACCTTCGATTCACTAGATAGCCGCTATTTTCCGTACACGCTCGTCACGGGAATACATTTTTATATGATTGAAGAGCGAACATTTTGAGATGTGGTGATACTTAACATGTTTATGATTTTAAAGTTTATTTCCTTTGAGGGTTAGGCAAAGGGGTGATAGAAATTTCATATTTTATTAAAATATTTTATATTATATTTTCAGGCAGCTGCTGCATCTGTCAGAAAAGCTCCAGTGCAGTAGCCGTTGATCCCTTGGAGGGGTCCCCAAGGAGTTCAGTAAGAGGCAGCACTCCAATGTGCTTATTAATGGAATAAAGAATCACCCATTTTCACGGACATTGGAGTGCTGCCTCTACTGAACATCGATAGATAGGTAGAAAGATATGAGATAGATATGAGATAGATAGTAGATATAGAAGATAGATAGAAGATAGATAGATAGATAAAAGATCTTAAGGGGGATTATGAGACAGAAGTAGATAGATAGGAGATAGATAGATATGAGATGAAGATAGATAGATAGAAGATAAGAGATGAGACAGATAGGAGATAGATAGGAAGACAGATAGAGAGAGAGATATGAGATAGATAGAGAGAAGTATGAGAAGATAGAAGATAGATAGATAGAGAGATATGAGAAGATAGAAGATAGATAGATATGAGATAGATAGATATGAGATAGATAGAGATGATATAGATAGATAGATAGATAGATGGATAGATATGAGATAGAGCCCCTCGTAGATAGATAGATAGATCGATAGATATGAGATAGATTAGATAGATAGATACGAGTAGAGAGAAGATAGATAGATAGAAGATGGATAGATATGGATAGATAGATAGATAGCTAGATAGTACACACCGAACCGTCGCCACTGTTCATAGAGTCACCTTTATTTTGAAATTTGAACCATGAGCGTGACCCCCCTTTTTACTTTATTAATCTCACAAAGAGATCAAGCCAGAACCTTGGGGGCGCTGCACCCCTCCTATAGGAGTCATAAGATTGTGCTGACGTGGATTACTTCGTCTAGATAGATAGATGACTAGGAGATAGATAGATAGATATGGATAGAGAGAGATAGATAGATAGAATGGAAAAAAGTTCAAGTCCGCCACAGGTAAAAGTGACTCCTGAGAATGAGGTGACAATACCCTAGGACAGTGGTGGCGAACTAGCAAGCGTGCGAAGGGCACGCCAGAGCCCTCTTGCTGGCACGCACGCCATCTACTACACAGTCTGGATGGAGACTGGGACTTGAGAGAGAGAGGCAGCAGGTACTCAGTTAGAAGAAAGCATCTGCCCTTGCGCTCAGATTACAGAGCAGGAGGTCACACTGCACGGGGTAGATGCAGTTCTCTAAATTTTAAGCGACCTGCGGGCCCTCCGAGGCAGCACTGGCGGGTGGCAGGACAAGTTGTCAGAGGAGCCACTGCTCAATAGAAGACCCAGTTGCAGCGCTGGGAGCAGGAAGCAGCATGGAGGAGCTTGTACCTCCCCCTCATACAGGAGACCAGACGTGGAGCAGAGAGAAGAGGGGGAGGGGGACGCTGTGACAGGAACATCCAGAGGTGGCTGTGTGACTGCCTCATCAGATAAACTGTAAGTGTACAGGTCAAATTTGTTTGTACAGTTCCACTACAATATTACTGGCTATGCAATATGTGTGTGTAAGCCATGACATTTACACACATACGGTATAACACAGATATATAATATGTTCTTTGTTGCACGTGTGTGTGTGTTTATGTCTGTGTAGTGTATATAAGTATATGTGGTAGTCTGTATCGTTGCTGTGCATATTGTGTGTATGTGTGTATATTAGCTGTGCCATACATACTGTTACTAGTGTGTATGTATGACTTGTTGTAGCATACTGTTGCCCACATGGATTATGTATATCTAGTGTGCAATGTATAGGGTGTGTTATGCATACCGTATATATGTGTGTGCACTGTATATGTCTGTGTTATGCTGATACTAACGTATAGGTATCGGGATGTGCATATTTGTATGTATATGGTATATATAGTGACTGCATAGGGATATATGTGTGCACTGTATGTCTGTGTTATGCATACTGTATATATGTGTGCACTGTTATAGTCTGTGTATGATACTGGTATATATGGGGGGCTGTATATGTCGGTGTTTGATACTGTATGATGTGTGTTTATGTATAGTAGTGTTATGAATAACTGATATGGTGTGTGGCACTGTATATATCTGCGTTATGCATACTGTTAATCTGGTTATGCATTACTGATATATGTGTGCACTGTATATATCTGTTATGCCTACTGTATGTATCTGTGTAGGCATACTGTATATATGTGAGCACTGTATTATGTCTGTGTTATGAAACTGTATATATCTGTGTTCTGCATACTTGTATATATATGTGGCCACGTATATGTGCTCCTAATGAGGTTCAGTATTGTGTGTGGCCTCCCCGTGCCTGTAGGACCTCCTAACAACTCCTCGCCATGCTTCTAATAAGGTTCAGTATTGTGTGTGGCCTCCACATACCTGAATGACCTCCTAACAACACCTCGACATGCTCCTGATGAGGTTCAGAATTGTGTGTGGCCTCCACATACCTGCATGACCTGCTAACAACTCCTCGGCATGCTCCTAATGAGGTTCAGTATTGTGTGTGGCCTCCCCGTGCCTGTATGACCACCTAACAACTCACGGCATGCTCTATGAGGCTCATGTATGTGTGTGGCCTCCCGTGCTGTATGACTCCCTACAACATCTCCTTGGCATGCTCCTGATGAGGCTCAGTATTGTGTGTGGCCTCCCCGTGCCTGTTTGACCACCTAACAACTCCTCGACATGCTCCTGATGAGGCTTAGTATTGTGTATGGCCTCCACGTGCCTGTATGACCTCCCTACAACATCTCCTTGGCATGCTCCTGATGAGGCTCAGTATTGTGTGGGGCCTCCCCGTGCCTGTATGACCTCCCTACAACGCCTCAGCATGCTCCTGATGAGGCTCAGTATTGTGTGTGGCCTCCCCATGCCTGTATGACCTACCTTCAACTCCTCGGCAAACCACACAAGTGACTTGGGTAGTGCAGCTCATCCAGGATGGCACATCAATGCGAACTATGGTCAGAAAGTTTGCTATGTCTGTCAGCGTAGTGTTCAGGGGCTGGAGGCGCTACCAGGAGACAGGCCAGTACACCAGAAGATGTGGAGGGGCCATTGGAGGGAAACAACCCAATGAGGAACACTGCAAATGCTCCATAACCTGGATCAGAGTTCCAGTAACTTCCATTAGAGAACTTGGGTCTGGTGTCACTTACATAAAGTAGTAGGAATCCATAACTTGGTACTGCTTGCAAGTGACCACACCACATTTGGGCGATATCTTCCCAGAGTCATCCTTTACACTATACACCCAAACTTTTCTGGTATATGGAGGGCTGTATGAGCTTCACAACCATCCTAGCTTGACTTTTCTTGACCCCTTAATACTTTGTGGTTCAAAATGCTCAAATCTGCAACAGCAACTGGAAACGTTCCCTGTGATCACAGCTATGTGATGTATTGTCCCTGGTGCTGAACACAGAGCTGAAGGATCCTGAGAATCTATACAGAATCTCTGTGTTGGTTACTTCTGAAGGACTGGGGATATTGCAAATTGTTGTCATCATATTTCATCTGCTACAGAACCTCCTTCCCATTGGAAACTTGCCCTTGTTCCAATATGGCAGCTTTCAAGATGGCAGCCATGTTGCAGACATGAAAAATAGGCCTTCTCGCCTACTACTTGCTGGGGTATTCAGATATGTCATTTTCACTTTTGTTTCTGAGTGGTGTTGAGCGGGCCTGAATCTCAAAATTTGGGTTGGCATCAGAAGTTTGGTGTTTGGTCCGACCTTGAAAAGCCAGTTGATTGGCTGCTTTTAAAGGAAACCTACCACTTGAAGTGACAGGTATAAGAAGGAAATACCGAGCGCGCGCATGGTAAGCTCCGAGCGCGTACCTCCCTGCGCCGGCTATAAAGTTTAAAAAGTGTTTTAAACCGCGATACAGCGGTTTAAAACACTAACAAAAATAAGCTCCGGCACCAGCGCACCCTGATCTGGTGCTCGGTATTTTCTTCTTAAACCTGCCATTTCAAGTGGTAGGTTTCCTTTAAATATGTGTGAAAACAGTGGTGGCACCGATCATGGGTATTACCCTTTAAATGCATACAGCATAAGAGCACCGCCATTTTCCCGATGACATCACATGGAGCGCTAAGAAAGAAAATGCCGGTGTCTTTTATACGGCTCTTTTATCCGGCTTTGCCAGAGACATTTAAAGGGTTAACAACTGCACTTAGTCCCTGCAACGATTGCAGATGCTTGCGGTCAGTTTGGGTTTGGGCATCCAAACCAATCTTTTTTAAGGTTTGGATGCTGCTCATCCCTATTATTGAGAAGTGAATGGGGCACATTTACTAAGGGTCCGAATCCAGTTTTTCCGCCAGGTTTTCCAAATTTTACTGTTTTGGGACGAATTGGCCCGGGGTTTTGGCGCACGCGATCAGATTGTGCCGCATCGGCACCGGCTTACACGCGGCGAAAAACGGGGGACGTGGCCGTCGGAAAACCCGCCGGATTCGGAAAAATCGTTTAAAAAGTGTTTTAAACCGCGATACAGCGGTTTAAAACACTAACAAAAATAAGCTCCGGCACCAGCGCACCCTGATCTGGTGCTCGGTATTTTCTTCTTAAACCTGCCATTTCAAGTGGTAGGTTTCCTTTAAATATGTGTGAAAACAGTGGTGGCACCGATCATGGGTATTACCCTTTAAATGCATACAGCATAAGAGCACCGCCATTTTCCCGATGACATCACATGGAGCGCTAAGAAAGAAAATGCCAGTGTCTTTTATACGGCTCTTTTATCCGGCTTTGCCAGAGACATTTAAAGGGTTAACAACTGCACTGGGTCCCTGCAACGATTGCAGATGCTTGCGGTCAGTTTGGGTTTGGGCATCCAAACCAATCTTTTTTAAGGTTTGGATGCTGCTCATCCCTATTATTGAGAAGTGAATGGGGCACATTTACTAAGGGTCTGAATCCAGTTTTTCCGCCAGGTTTTCCAAATTTTACTGTTTTGGGACGAATTGGCCCGGGGTTTTGGCGCACGCGATCAGATTGTGCCGCATCGGCACCGGCTTACACGCGGCGAAAAACGGGGGACGTGGCCGTCGGAAAACCCGCCGGATTCGGAAAAATCGGGCTATTTAAAAAAAAAAAAAGTTAAAATTCGGGGGACCTCGGCGCAGCAGCGACACCCGGTGGACATCGGGCGCATGGCCTTAGTTAATCGCCGGAAGACCCGTATCCTCGTCGGAGAACGCGCCACTGGATTGCGACAGGACCGGGTAAGTAAATAAGCCCCAATGTATAATATGTAGCAAATAATAATATAATCGAAAATACATAGTAATACAAGTAAAAAGGATAAAAATGAAGCTCTAATTTGGAATAATCAGACTACTCAGAGGTCAGGATCTGGTCGGATGGCTGTAACAGGGAGCTATTATACTGTACGAGGCTTTCATGTGCACAGGTGAGCCGCAGGAAGACAAGTGGGACATTGAGAGCAGGAGGGAGAGGAATACATAATTTACCCTAGTGGTGCGATACTGGAGGGGCAGGAAGCGGAAGGTCTGCATAGAGCCCTCTTGTTGCCCACGGTTTACACCTCCGCACAGCCGCGCACCCTTTGATTGTCTCTCTGTTCCTGTTCTATTTGCTTAATAACCTCCAGGTGCTCGGACAGAACAGAAATCCCAGTAAACTCCTTCTATTACAGATCCGTAGCATTAATTGTCGTCTGCGGGGGCCAAAAAATTTTGATATGAAAAGGAAACTTCCTTCTAAAATGTTTCAGATCCAGACATTAAACTTTATAGAAACATTGGGCCACATTTATCACTATTGTGCGCCTAAGTGTAGTAGTTGCGCCTAAATTCGGGCGCACTGTTTTGCCAGAATTATCACAAGCTACAACCATCTGTGATAAGTATATTTTCTGCCTCTTATTAATCACTTTACTTTAACACAGTTTAGGCGCAGTTTAGGCGCAATGTTAGATTCGGGCACTTACATGTCATCCTGCTACAAGCTCCTCTCTGCTTCTCCCACAGCCCAGAATGGAGATAACACTCACAGCAGCACCCAGGTGTGTGACACCCTGCACCCAGTGACCTCCTCAGCAGCACCCAGGTGTGTGACACCCTGCACCCAGTGACCTCCTCAGCAGGGGCTTCTCCTGGAGGGGATCCCCCAGTGCTGGTCTCCTGCTGCACCCCTGTAATTCTGCACAATATCCCCCTCAGACACTGTGCAGAATTACATGGGGGACACTTGTTTGCAGTATCTGCAAAATTCTGCAAACTTGTGCAAACTTCTCTTCTCTCTTGCTGTGAGCTCAGGTTTTGCAGAATATTTTGTAAATAGAAGTGATGAACTGTAAATAGAGTCTGCAGCTCCTGTCTGTAATGTATCTAATGTATCTATTATATGTTCCAGTGTCTGTAGTGTATCTAATGTATCTATTATATGTTCCAGTGTCTGCAGTGTATCTAATGCATCTATTATATGTTCCAGTGTCTGTAATGTATCTAATGTATCTATTATCTGTTCCAGTGTCTGCAGTGTATCTAATGTATCTATTATATGTTCTAGTGTCTGCAGTGTATCTAATGTATCTATTATATGTTCCAGTGTCTGTAATGTATCTAATGTATCTATTATATGTTCCAGTGTCTGCAGTGTATCTCATGTATCTATTATATGTTCCAGTGTCTGTAATGTATCTAATGTATCTATTATATGTTCCAGTGTCTGGCTGAGCTCTGCTGCTAGAAATGAGCTCTTCTGCAAAGGGTCTCAGTGCTTTCTTCTCAGATAACGCCACCTTCGGGCTGGAGTGTTTTTGCGCCCGTTTTTGCGCCTAAATGCAAAAGTCGCACGTGATGAATATCATTAGGCGCAGCAAAACATCTGGAATTGAACGATAGATGAGGGAAAGGTGGTTATTTTTGCTGCGCGGCTAATTTGACGTTTAATCGCAAAAATGGCGCAAAAACGGTGCGCCTAAACGAAAAGGCGCAAAAACAACAGAAAAAACAAGTGATAAATGTGGCCCATAAAATACAAGTAATTACCTTTAATTTCCCGCAGGTGGAACGGAGCTTTGTGCCCTAACACGCACCGCTTCCAGAAAATTCCGGTAGCTTTGGGATTATAAACTGAATTCACAGATTTCGCTGATAAATTTATTGGCTGGTTGTGTGTGGGATTTCACTTACATGGAGCTGAGCTGTAATACCAGGCACAACCTGAGAATAGGTGTGGCGCTGTGTAAGGAAGGCAGCCATGTTTCTCTAAATCTGGTAAACTCCTATAAAACGTGCAAGACAGGTCCATGCATATACAACCACAGACTCCTTTAATAATTGAGAGGATGTAATTAGTAATGATAAAGGGTATATGTTATTAGATTTATGGTAGGTGGTATTAACCCTTAAACCCTCTGTATAGGAATCTTGATTAATCCTTTTAAATAAAAGGTACCATCCCGTGCTGAAAGCATTACATTTAATGGATCTCTAGTTTCTTGCTTAGGTTTGGACCTTGTTCCGATCTTTTTGATTTCTGCCCAGGTTTTATTGTTGACCCTTTAATGAGATTTGTATACTGATCCTTATTGAATACTTCACCCTCACCTCATTACAAACTATCTGCTTGCCCTGACCTAAGCTTGTTACTTGGACTCTTCCACTGAACTCTGCCTGCCCTGACCTCCACCTGTCTATGACTGTTCTCGGTCTGAATCTCCTGGTGCCCTCCTGAACCACTAAACTAGGATTACTGTATAAGGTAGCAGCCTGAAGACGAGATCTCATTACAAGGTTATAGCTTGAATACTAACAGGAGCTGAAGACATTGGGGCAGATTTACTTACCCGGTCCATTCACGATCCAGCGGTGCTTTCTCTGGGGTGGATTCGGGTCTTCCGGCGATTCACTAAGGCAGTTCCTCCGACGTCCACCAGGTGTTGCTGCTGCGCTGAAGTTCCCTGAGGCCCGCCGGAGTGCACAATCCTATACTTGGTGAAGGTAAGCACGTGTCCCGCAACACTTTTTTTTTTAAAATGCGGCGGTTTTTCCGAATCCGTCAGGTTTTCGTTCGGTCACGCCCCCAATTTCCGTCGCGTGTATGCCGGCGTCGATGCGCCACAATCCGATCGCGTGCGCCAAAAACCCGGGGCAATACAGGGAAAATCGGCGCAAAATGGAAAAATGTGCGTAACACGCCGGTAAAATGCGATGACTGTGTGATGTTGGGAGATTTCTCGGCTGTTTAAATTTTCTATACAGTTGTGATGTATTTATTCCATTGTGCCATTTACACATCTGTGGGCCAACCCCCGGGTATTCATCTATGGCGGGTTATTTATTTTTATCGTTTCGGTTTTTTTTCTTTCTGTTTTTGATGTGAAACAAAGAAACAAGCAATGAGACAGATCACTGACAGACGTAGACGCAAGTCACAGGCACCAGCAGCTTCTCCTCCTAATTCATCCAACGGTACGGAATATACAGAGGAACTGGGAATTTCATATTACAAAAAATTATTGATGCTTTCTTGGCTGACATTTTCCTTTTAACCCTTTAAGTGTGTTTCAAAGATTTTTGGAAAGCCCATTGAGGTTAGGACAGGAGTAGGAATTTAAAACGAGTTATCAGCATCATGTTGATCGTTGGTTTCTTGGCACTCCCATCTAGGATCTCACCTAAAAGCTTATGAAGGCCACTTCCTGCCCAGCCAGAAAGTGGTCTCCATGGACGAACCACAGCAGGGCAAGTACAGTTTATTTTTTTTGCTTACCCATGTCCTAGCCCCCAAGAAATTCCTGGAAAACCCCCTTGAAAATGTGTCAAAATGGGCCCAACCTCCATCAAGACCTAAGAAAATGTGTAGCTTCCAAACTTGGTTGTCTTAAGTTGGACCTTTACGGCACATTATTTTTTTAAAGCCTTGTCCCACTAGAAGATTCTCTGATATTCTGTTGAGCCAATCCAAATCTTAAAAGCATCTTTCTCCCCCATTGGTTCTTTTATCTCTACTTGAAGAGCACCTTCATACCACCTCATACACTTGAAAATGAACATACCATTTTGTAGGGGTTACTACACAGATTCAGGGGCACTTTTAATTTTCTTTCTAGCCAATGCTGTTGCTGAGATATCAGTCCCAGTATCTGACCAATGTAAGTCTCTCCACTGTCAGAGAGGAGGTGCTGGAGCAGTGGGCATATGTCATGATAATCTTCTATGACACTGAGACACTGACATCATAACACATGCCCCTCCTCCACTTCAGCACCTCCTTCTCCGACACTGAGACATTAAGAAGATTATCATAACACACGCCCACCACTCCATCACCCCTTTCTGACAATGGAGAGGATTAGAGTCATCAGATACCGGAACTGAAATCTTCACAACAGTGGGAACTAGAAAGAAAACTCAAAGTCCCACTGAATCTGTGAAATCCATTATGGTATGCTGAGGGTATAATGAGGGAGCCCAGTATGTAAATTCATTAAGAGGGCAGTGTATATAATTCATAAGGGGGGCCCAGAGTGTATAATTTATTAGGGGGCATGTTTTAGGGCTTGTGTACCTAATCTTCTGTGCCCATAGCCAAACCAACTAAATGTGAGTGATGAATGTGTTGTTGGTCCAATAATTAAACATTTGGGGCCCCAGTTTAAATTTTGCCCAGGGCCCCACTTTGCCTAAAACCGTCTATACTATAGGATTTGGTTTTATGGATGGAGTTCAACCAGAAATAAATCTTATGATACAATATGGAAGAGCAGCAGTAGGGAAGCGTGGGGCCCCAGGATTGGAAACTGTCCAGGGCCTATGGTCTACGTAGGTGGTGCCTCATACATCAGTCAAAGAGAAACCTATGGCATAGCAGATACTGGATCCATGGGGTCATTCCAAGTATTTCTAGCGGAAATGTCCATGATATCCCTCACGCTTCCCTGTTTAGATAGGAGGGTGAGGAAGAGTGATCACACATTTCTCTTCGGGCACATACAGATACAGCAGATCAGTCAGAAATGTCTCCTCCGTCGTCACAGCCAATATATAGTAGTAGGTTAATTTGTAGACCGCTCCGAATTCCCGGCCGACACATTCTCCTATCTCCATGGATTGTGACATATGACCCACTCAGCGCCTCGCCGGCCGATTCCGCTATGTATTACCGCAAACTGTGCACTTGTCAGCGTATGATGGGAGCCATAAATGTAGGGAAATAAGTGTCACCCATGCTGAGAGCAGAAAATGTCTCTGAATACCAAGAATATAAAGAGCTTCCAGCGTCCGTGAGTGGAGCACAGGGTATGGAGGGCAGATGGTGGTGGGAGGATGCGGGCATGGTGTTAGAATAAACTCTGTACAGATGGCGCGCACAATTATAATACCTGCGCTGCTATTCACGTACAGGGGATCCCGTTGAGCTGCAAATAATTACTATACGTGAATGAGGAACATTAGATCAGGAAATCTGCATCATCTGCGGCTTTACATAGGACTGCAGGTTAACTCTCTATGGACATTTTTTACCGCCTTTTTCCTTTTTTGTGTTTCCCTTATCTGTGAGACAAATCCTACCTCGCATTGATATCAATTTATATTTTGTCCAGTGTACATGGAAGCTGGAAAAAAAAAATTTCAAAAATTTTAGAGATTCTAAAAATCCTAAAAATATTTTTTGGTAAAATTACCAAAGAAAACACAATTGCCCTTTCTTTTTACATTTTTTTGAAATCTCACCCTCCCCTTTATTCGTTGGATTGGCACGATCACAGAGACACCACATTTATATAGGTTTTATTTTGCATTCATTCTATTAAATAAAATAAAAAATTCAAGCTTTTATCCCTAAAAACTAATTGTTAGTTATTTGCATATTTTGATGGCAATAACTTTTTTATACTTCAGTGCCCGGAGCTGTGTCATAAGTCATTTTTGCAAAATGAGAAGACATTTTCGTTGATACCATTTTGGGGACTGTACGACCTTTCGATCACTATATGGCCGCTATGTTCCGTTACACGCTTCGTCGCCGGGAATAACCATTTTTATATATTTTGATAGATCGAACATTTTGAGATGTGGTGATACCTAACATGTTTATGATTTTACATGTTTATTTACTTTTTTATGTGTTCTAGGCAAAGGGGGTGATAGAAATTTTTATAATTTTTAAAATATTTTTTATATTATATTTTTAGGCAGCTGCTGCATCTGTCAGGAAGCTCCAGTGCAGTAGCCGTTGATCCCTTGGCAGGGGTCCCAATTGTATGTTCAGTAAGAGGCAGCACTCCAATGTGCTTATTAATGGAATAAAGAATCACCCATTTTCACGGACATTGGAGTGCTGCCTCTTACTGAACATAGATAGATAGGTAGAAAGATATGAGATAGATATGAGACAGATAGATAGATATGAGACAGATAGATAGATAGATAGATAGATAGATAGATAGATATGAGACAGATAGATAGATAGATATGAGATAGATAGATATGAGATAGATAGATAGATAGATAGATAGATATGAGACAGATAGTAAGTTGTACAGTGTCTACAATTTGTTTATACAGTTCACATATATACCTGTGCTATGCATATATGTGTGTGTATATGTGACATTTACACACATATGTATAACACAGATATATAATATGTCTTTGTTATGCACTTGTGTGTGTGTTTATGTCTGTGTTATGTGTATATAAGTATATGTGTGTGTCTGTATCTGTGCTGTGCATATTTGTGTGTATGTGTATATATATGTGCCATACATACTGTATATATGTGTGTACTGTATGACTGTGTTATGCATACTGTGCCCACATGTATCATGTATATATATGTGTGCACTGTATATGTCTGTGTTATGCATACTGTATATATGTGTGTGCATACTGGGGATGAGGCGGCTGTATGTAGCGGTGTTACTGGGGATGAGGGGGCTGTGTGTAGCTGTGTTACTGGGGATGAGGCGGCTGTATGTAGCGGTGTTATTGGGGATGAGGCGGCTGTATGTAGCGGTGTTATTGGGGATGAGGCGGCTGTATGTAACTGTGTTACTGGGGATGAGGAGGCTGTATGTAGCTGTGTTACTGGGGATGAGGCGGCTGTATGTAGCGGTGTTATTGGGGATGAGGCGGCTGTATGTAGCGGTGTTACTGGGGATGAGGCGGCTGTATGTAGCGGTGTTACTGGGGATGAGGCGGCTGTATGTAGCTGTGTTACTGGGGATGAGGCGGCTGTATGTAGCTGTGTTACTGGGGATGAGGCGGCTGTATGTAGCTGTGTTACTGGGGGTGAGGCGGCTGTGTATAGCTGTGTTACTGGCAGTGAGGCGGTTGTATGTAGCTGGGATAGTGAAAAGGAAGCAGGAGGACGTGTGTGTACGCTACACTTAGTGGGGGCCTCCACCAGATTTTGCGCCCAAGGGCCCCCACCAACCTTAATCCGGCCCTGTGTATAACACAGATATATAATATGTCTTTGTTATGCACGTGTGTGTGTGTTTATGTCTGTGTTATGTGTATATAAGTATATGTGTGTGTCTGTATCTGTGCTGTGCATATTTGTGTGTATATGTGTATATATATGTGCCATACATACTGTATATATGTGTGTACTGTATGACTGTGTTATGCATACTGTGCCCACATGTATCATGTATATATATGTGTGCACTGTATATGTCTGTGTTATGCATACTGTATATATGTGTGCACTGTATATATCTGTGTTATGCATACTGTATATATGTGTGCACTGTATATATCTGTGTTATGCATACTGTATATATGTGAGCACTGTATATGTCTGTGTTATGAATACTGTATATA
>CM033645.1:2377141-2389536 GCA_019512145.1 Engystomops pustulosus
ATGCATACTGTATATATGTGTGCACTGTGTGTCTGTGTTATGCATACTGTATATATGTGTGCACTGTATATGTCTGTGTTATGAATACTGTATATATGTGTGTACTGTATATGTCTGTGTTATGCATACTGTATATATGTGTGCACTGTATATGTCTGTGTTATGAATACTGTATATATGTGTGTACTGTATATGTCTGTGTTATGAATACTGTATATATGTGTGTGTGCACTGTATATATCTGTGTTATGCATACTGTATATGTCTGTGTTATGAATACTGTATATGTGTGTGTGAGCACTGTATGTCTGTGTTATGCATACTGTATATATGTGTGCACTGTATATGTCTGTGTTATGAATACTGTATATATGTGTGTACTGTATATGTCTGTGTTATGAATACTGTATATATGTGTGTGTGCACTGTATATATCTGTGTTATGCATACTGTATATATCTGTGTTATGCATACTGTATATATGAGTGCACTGTATATATCTGTGTTATGCATACTGTATATATCTGTGTTATGCATACTGTATATATGTGAGCACTGTATATATCTGTGTTATGAATACTGTATATGTCTGTGTTATGAATACTGTATATGTCTGTGTTATGAATACTGTATATGTGTGTGTGTGCACTGTATATATCTGTGTTATGAATACTGTATATATGTGTGCACTGTATATATCTGTGTTATGCATACTGTATATATGAGTGCACTGTATATATCTGTGTTATGCATACTGTATATATCTGTGTTATGCATACTGTATATATGTGAGCACTGTATATATCTGTGTTATGAATACTGTATATGTCTGTGTTATGAATACTGTATATGTGTGTGTACTGTATATGTCTGTGTTATGCATACTGTATATACGTGTGCACTGTATATGTCTGTGTTATGCATACTGTATATATGTGTGCACTGTATATGTCTGTGTTATGAATACTGTATATATCTGTGTTATGCATACTGTATATATATGTGTGCACTGTATATGTCTGTGTTATGAATACTGTATATGTGTGTGTGTGCAATGTATATATCTGTGTTATGAATACTGTATATATGTGTGCACTGTATATGTCTGTGTTATGCATATTGTATATATGTGTGTACTGTATATGTCTGTGTTATGCATACTGTATATATGTGTGTACTGTATATGTCTGTGTTATGCATACTGTATATATGTGTGTACTGTATATGTCTGTGTTATGCATACTGTGTATATGTGTGTACTGTATATGTCTGTGTTATGCATACTAATAGTGGTGGTAAACATGTGGCAGTATTATTTGGCCCTTATATAGGTAATATTGCTCTAAATTAGCATGTTGGCACTTTGCGGTAGACAAGTGGGTTTTGGCTTACAGTTTGGGCACTCGATAGCTAAAAGGTTCGCCATCACTGCTGTATAATATATGATACAGGAGGTTCTGTATATGTGTCCTGTATACACCTGGTATTAGTGGGGTCACTGTGTGTAACCCCTTGTATCCTGTATAATATATGATACAGGGGGGTTCTGTATATGTGTCCTGTATACACCTGGTATTAGTGGGGTCACTGTGTGTAACCCCTTAACACGTTATCTATAACAAAGGTTCTTAGAAGTTGCTGTTTGGGGGAGTAGCCTAGAGACAGGGGCTTGGAGTTGGGGCGAAAGCTCGCCTGGCATGCGGAGCGCCATCTCCATTCCACGTGATCCAACTAACATAGTTCTATAAATAAACTAGCTCACGGCAGTCATACCTTTAGATCTACTACTATTTCCACTGCCTGTTCCATACTTGTCCCCTTTTATCCAAACGACGCGGTGGTCAGGCAGAATTTTGGCGTTGTTTTTCATGCTTCCCATGTTAACTTTTGCTCGGCCACCCACCTGCTGGGTAATCCACAAACATATACTGGAAACTTTTATCATTAGCTATATTATTTGAGCGCTTTCTTCCTTCTTGCTCTCACCGTCCTTTGGTTCCCCCTCTCCTGGCTCCTGGTCTTTCCCACCTCAGTTGGTTTTAAGCCCTCTTCCATTTCGGGTATGTCGCCATGACATCTCTCCTAGCCTGCTGCCGCTGCCTTCCGTCTCTGCGTGCCGTCCCCTTATAGTGGTCAGCGTCCGTCAATTATATTGGATTTTTAAGATGCTAATCTAGCGTCATTCTTTCCTCTTTCATGCCATTCTGTTGTGCCCGTAATTTTGTGCATAATGGGGTCGCTTTAAGCAGCCTCATGGCCACCATCGTCATGCTGCCCCCCTTAGCTGTTTCCCTCCCTCCCGTCCATGTTCCGTGGTGTTTCCATTCCGTTTCTGCAGGTTCCCAGGTGTTGGCCAGCTTCCCCTGTGCAGAGCTTGGTCCCTTGAAAAATGCTCGAGTCTCCCCTTGAACTATCAATGGGGTTCGTTATTTCGAGACGATCACTCAGAGCATCGGGAAAAGTATTCGTTCTCGAATAACGAGTACCGGCGTTTTAGTCTTCGTACTCATCTCTAGTTACCATAAATATCAGCAGATCAGTACACCCATGATGAAATCGCAGAGATATAACAGCAAGTGCTTAGTGGGAACACACTTTTTATAGTAGACTAAAAAACAAGAACTTCGTCCGTAGCTTGCACCTTCATGCTCTTAGTCCAAAGGAAAAATGGTAAAAGTGTTTTTGTTCATCAAATATTGTGAATTTAAGAGTTAATAAGAAAGTAGAAAAAGAGTTAAACCATTATGGTCGTCACCAAGTATATGCAAGTTGTAACGGTGGGGTCCTCATCACACAATGAGCGGATCTCATATCTATCCAAAAGAAAAAAAGCTTTTTGTAGCAACAACTCAGCCAATCACCTAGCCCCATGTATGATGTCGTTAAGGGCTACTACAGGCAATAACGACTTTGTCTGCACTAGTTTTATAAAGTCATCCCAACTAGATCCACTATATTTACATGCAGGGGACCGGATTAAGAACTGCCATAGTGCCTGGCTGGTATAATTAAATTATAGCGCCCTACAAGTCTGGGTATCACTTCCTTACATGTGGTACTTGAAAATTCAATCTTCTTGGAGAGTGGAGGATGGGTCCCTTCTGTCTCCTTTTAATCCTGATGGTTTCAGGACCTTTGTGGAGAAATGCAAATGATCACTAAATTGGCTTAGTATTCGGCTTTCTCATTATAAATTTGGTTGGTGTTTGGTGGACTGGCCCCCTAAAGTCTTGGGCCCAGTTCGGCTAGCTTCCAACCTTCCTGTATTATTATCAGCACTGCTGTGTATAATATAATACAACTCCACAACACTCAACCTTCACCTTTGTAAGGTACAACTTCCCTGTCCTAACTGCTCGTTACCACCTTTAATTTTCTAATACAGCCAATCACATGGCGGCACTCAGGTGTCATTTGCCATGTAGACTGGTCCAGACAATCTCCGGCAGTCAAACCGAGCATCATTATGGGGTAAGAAAGTGCCTTTGAACGTGGACATGGTTAATGGATGCCAGAAGGGGCTGTCTGAGTATTCATGAAACTGCTGATCTACCTGGGATTTTCACACACAACCATCTCTATTTTTACAGAGAATGGTCCCTAAAACTGAAAAAACATCCCGTGAGCGGGCAGTTGTCTGTTGTATGCGTGGAACTGCTATGGCGGCAGATTGGCTGCGCAGCAGAAGACCCAACAGCACAGGAGTACCAAACCGTAGTTGACCACTCGACATAACCTGTTCAGCTACGAACATGAAACATGAGGCTACAATTCGCACCGCTCATCGAATTGTAGATCAGTCCGAAGATTGGAAAAAACGGTTGCCTGCTCCTGATCATGAGTCTCGATTTCTTTCTGCTAGCAACTCGATGGTAGGGTCAGAATTCTGGCGCTCAACAACATGAAAGCATGGATCTCCTGCCTTGTCAACAACATCAACGTTCAGGCTGTTGGTGGTGGTGTCAATGGTGTGGGGAACATTTTCTTGCACTCCTTGGGCCCCTTGTACCAATTGAGCAATCGTTGCAATGCCCAGCCTACCTTAGTATGTGTTGCGGACTCACGTCCTCCCTTTATGACCACATGTACCACCCAACAATCTGATGGCTACTTTCAGTAGGATAATGCGCCATGGTCAATAAAGCTGGAATCATCTCAGACTGGTTTTTCTTGAAGCATGGACAAAGAGGTCACTGTACTCAAATTTGCCTCCACAGCCCATATTCAATCCAATAGAGCAGTCTTTTGGGATGTGGTGGTCGGGAGATTCGCATCATGATGTGCAAGCCCGACAAATCTGCGGCTCACTGTGTGATGCCCAGTCATGTCATATTGACCAAATTCTGAGGAAATGCTTCCATCACCTTGTTGAATCTATCACGAAATAAAGATTGCTGCAGTTCTGAAGGCAAAAATGGGGTCAACCCGTTTACTACATGTGGTACTATTAAAGTGGCGGTGAGTGTGTATATATAAATGTTGGAAGCTTTAAGGCAGCGGCTTGTGTCTCCTAGTTAACAAGTTGCTGATGAATTGATTAATTTAACAATATAAATGTTATAGGATTATCCTTCTGATATTATAACCTACATTATCTCTGTAAAAAGATAAGTTAAGGGTTGACATACAGGACCTTGTAAAAGATGAAAGAACTCCTTCATACCGCAGAAGATTTGTCCTGAATTTTCCCAAGAATACTTTTCAATCATCCTCCCTTGGTATTACTGTAATTATTGTTAACACAGATCATCAAAGCTACCAACTTCTGTCGAGTTATATATTGTTATTGTCAACTTTTCCATAAGTTCACCTGTATGGATTGTGTCACTAGCCCTTGTTGAAATCTATGCCACGAAGAAATTGAGGCAGTTCTGAACAGGCCAAAGGGGGTCCACCTTTACTAAGCATGGTGTACCTAATAACGTGGGACGAGAGTGTGTATATATAAATGTTTGAAGCTTTAAGGCAGCGGCTTGTGTCTCCTGTTAACAAAACAAACGAAAATGGATTTGCTGACATCCGAAATTTAAGTAATTTACATAATCAATGTTATGACGATTTATCCTTCTGAATATTATACCTACAACTTAATCTGTAAAGAAGAAAGTTTAAGGGTTGACATGGAAGGACTTGGTAAGATGAAGATCCTTCATCCTCAGAAGATTGTCCTTAAAGTGTTCCACGCAAGAATACGTTTTCATCACTTACCCTTTGTATCTAGTGTATATTAATATGTTAACGTTCATATCATAATGCTAACACGCCACTTCTGTCGAGATTTAATATTTATATGTCACAAGCTGTCATCAGTTCAACAAACAACCTGTATGGATGGTCCGAGATTAGCATAGATCTGTAAACTGGTGTGCATGAGTCCTACCTGCTAGCCACCACTGAGCTGTGGCTGTTGGACAACTGTAAGATGTTCAATCTTATGAAAGAAAAAATCTTATACCCTTTTCATATATTCCAACAATTATAAGGAAGTGGCTTGCTGTTATGATCTTTTTCAAAGCACAATTTCATCTACCAAACCGAAATGTCTAATTGGACCATACAGAGTACACGTTCTAATCAGGCATTTATATAATGTTCATAACAGAGCCAGGGGATCATGGGGTAACTACCGAGAAGTTTTTCAAATAATAAGCAAACAGCTCCAACATCTTGACATGATATACCAGTCTCACTCATGTGTCCCACGAGGCCTCCAAATTCTCAGCATTTGTACAAATACTTGGATAAGCCGCAGAAGAAGCCACAGGAGAACTCCCTGGGTCAGGCAATTCAACGCCTCTCCCCATATCTCATCATTTACTTCTCCCTCGCCAAACGTCTCTCACCTTTCTTGATTTTTAATGAAAAGAAGCTTTTTCTGTTTCATGTAAATCCATCTAAAACATTACGAACCTATTTCATTCTATTGTTTGATCTGCAACCATAAAATTTAAACTTCTGACTTGGGTAATAAAGATCTTGAGGAATGTTGTACCAAGATCAATCTTGGACGTTCAATTTCATGAAGTGTGAACGACAGCTCTAACATGATCACGATAAAGGGTAAGGTGTGTAGACGCCATGGCCTTATCTATGGTTACCTTCTTCTCAGTGATATTGTACAGTGTGGTCGAAAAACTTTATTCGACATTGCACATTTCCATTCTGAGAATTGGTTGCTTGGTATTCTACTTTCACAATAGTTGATTTCCAAGATTTAGAGGCTAAGAATTGCTAGACATGAGCCCTTCCATCCCTCACTTAGAAAACCATTATCTAGTTTGTCAGAAGCCAGTAGCTCAGTATTTGTGGATAAAAGTAAAGGACGTGTTCTATAAATAAGATCATTAGGGAATGTAGCATTAAGAGCCGGGATATAATATTCTCCTGCTATATTCTATTCTCGTCCCTACTGTATGTACTGAATTTAGTCACTTATATTGTGTACTAGAGCAGAGCTTTGTAGTTCATCTTGCTTTTTAAGGCGCATAGTATAATCGATATGCTGTTTCTAAAATAGAGAATTGGTGTAGGGCAATGGGGGAAAACATATTTTGTATCTTTAGCCCTAATCTTAAGACTCTGCCCATGAATCATGAATATGCTGGCCTTACAGGTCATGTAGCTCCAAAAGGTAACTGAATGGGCGTCAGGAAAAGTGTCAGATGTCCTTGTGTCTAAGCTACTAGGTTAGGGTCTTAGTTATGCCCCTGAGTGCAAATATCTTTTGAAACATAGAAAAGTATGATTGGCGGTATAGGACTCCCTGCTCTGGGTTGCATTAAAGTCAAAATAATCGTTTTTCATCAGTAATTTTGGCACAACCCAGTCTGACCATGGCACAGACCTCGGTACAACTACTGGCGTATTAATGTGATAGACCACAAGTGCACAGATCTGAGTAGAATCCTGCAGAGATAGGAAACTGGTGCATTTCTATGTCATAGCTGGAAAAGAGTATAAGACACGGCTATAGCAGAGACTAACAACGTAACGGTCCTGAAGATACAAGCTACAGGTCTTAGGGCTGTAAAATGATAGACATTTACATAGCATGTCTTAATATGCATAAGTTTAGTTAAAACTGTTATACCTTGATTCCCCTTTGTAGAGGCTGTTGCCATCCTTCCCACATTCTTACAACTAGCTCATGAAAACAGCAAAAAACTAAATAGTTGACCAAATTCATTCCATAATTGAAGTTACGCTTCCTTGATGTAGATCTTATTGCAGATGATAAATAATATAAACAATGGGCCACATTTATCACTTTTGTGCGCCTAGTTGTAGTAGTTGTGCCTAAATTCTGGCGCACTGTTTTGCCAGAATTATCACAAGCTACAACCATCTGTGATAAGTATATATTCTGCCTCTTATTAATCACTTTACTTTAAAACAGTTTAGGCGCAATGTTAGATTCAGGCACTTACATGTGATCCTACTACAAGCTCCTCTCTGCTTCTCCCACAACCCAGAATGAGAATAACACTCACAGCAGCACCCAGGTGTGTGACACCCTGCACCCAGTGACCTCCTCAGCAGGGGCTTCTCCTGGAGGGGATCCCCCAGTGCTGGTCTCCTGCTGCACCCCTGTAATTCCGCACAATATCCCCCTCAGACACTGTGCAGAATTACATGGGGGACACTTGTCTGTAGTTTCTGCAAAATTCTGCAGCGATATTATTTGAGCGCTTCTTGTCAACCTCCTTGGGTTCCTCTCTGCCACCATTGGTTGAGCCTGGCATTTAGGGTATGTCGCCATGCACTCTCTAGCCTGCCCGTGCTGCCGATGCCTTGAGCCGTCTCACCTATAGTGTCGGGTCACATTATTGGCATGTTTTAGATGACTATCTAGCTTCATTATGTCACTCTGGGTATGGCCAGAGGTTGCCAATATTTTGGCATACATGGTGCGGTTAGGCAGCCTACAGAGGCATCCTGCATGCATGCCATGCTTGTTTCCTGTGCCATTTCCGCTGGTGTTTCCATGACTTTTCATGAGGTTCCCGGTGTGTTGGCCAAGCTTCCTGTGCAGAGCCTTGGTCCCATTGAAAAAATGCTCGGAGTCTCCCATTGACTTCAATGGTGGTTCGTTATTCGAGACGAGCACTAGAAGCATCGGGAAAGCGCTCGAATAACGAGTACCGAGATTGCTTAGTGTATTCGCTCATCTCTAATGTAGACCCTTGTAACACTATTGGCTCTGTCTCTACAGATCTCTATAATACGACCATATAGATAATTACTCCATTCCTTTACAGGCATCAATCGGTATGGGCATACAGTCGGTAAGGATGCATAACACAGTGAGGGAGGCCCTGCCTCTCATTTTTCATTGCGGCCTAAGTGCGGCCCGGATTGGAGCCACAAGATATGGCCACCGATATCCCAGCTTGCCGCTTGAGTTCCGGAGACGGACATGTGGAAATAAGCCCTAAAATGCAGAGGACCACCTGGCCCTTTTGCAATGAAACAGGCAAAATATATCAGGAACTGAGGCAGATTTCAGTTCTAATCATGGATTGCCAAAGGTGCCAATTAGAAGAGAACCAACCGTAGATCAAGGGGTGGTCCCAAACTGACGGTGAGTACAGATTTTATTTGTTATTAAAAAGGGCAGTAAAAGATTGTGGTGGCCGGAGCGCCAATAGTTAGTTATGAGGGGCAGTTATAGGAAATAATGGTGAGGGCCAGTATAGGAAAATAATTAATTGATATGAGGGCGCATAGGTAATAATTAATTATATGGGCAGTATAAGAAATAATAATGCGTGGCGGGGGCAGCATAGGAAATAATTAAGATGGAGGAGGCAGTATAGGAAATAATTAATTAATGGGGCAGAAGTATAGGAAAAATAATGGTGAGGGCCAGCATAGGACAATAATTAATTATGAGGGGCGTCTTAGTAATAATGGGGGGAGGCATATTCAATAATTAATAGAGGGGGGTCCCAGTATATTTAATATTAGGTGTGCCCCAATTAATTCATTAATGGGCCAAGATTTAAAATTAGTTCACAGGGGGGTGCAGTATATTAAAATAATTGATTGAGGGGGGTGCCGTGTATTACGGATGTGGTTCACAGGTAGATATTTCATTTTAAAACTTGTCCGGCCCTCCAACGATTGAGGGGGACAGTGAATGGCCCCCTATGTAAAAAGTTTGGGGCCCTGCGTAGATGAGTGATTTAGGATTAAATTTAGGATAGCAGGATGTAACTTACTCCTCGATACATTTTTTTTAGTATTACGGGGTGGCCACATTGTATCACTCGTTTTCTGTTGTTTTTGCATACTTTTCATTCAGGCGCACGTTTTGACGCCATTTTTGACGTATTTAACCGCCAAAATAGCCGCCACAGCAAAAATCATAAGCTTTTCCCTATCTATCTTACCAATCCAGATGTTTTGCGGCGGCCTAATGTATTCATCACTGCAAGTTTTCAGTTTAGGCGCAAAAAACGGGCGAAAAAAACCGACAGCCAAAGGGTTGGCGTTATCTAGAGAAAAGAAAGCATAGCCCCTTGCAGAAGAGCTCATTTCTAGCAGCAGAGCTCAGCCAGACACTAGGACAGAAATAGATACATAGATACACTGCAGACAGGAGCTGCAGACTCTATTACAGTTCTCCCCTATTTACAAAACATTCTGCAAAATCCTAGCCACAGCAAACCAGAGGCATGTTCAGAAGTTTGCAGAATGTTTGCAGAAGTTTGCAGAATTTGGCAGAAAAGAAGAGAAACTACAGACAAGGTCCCATGTAATTCTGTCTTCGCCGGTTCTCGTGACCCTCTTTCCCACTTAGTGCTGTACCCATTTATTCTTTCCTCTCTTATCCACTGCCGAGCAACTCATCGATTTTCTTCTCCTTTCATCCCCCCCCCTCTGTCCCTTATTATTCGTCACCTAAGTGTAGTAGTTGCGCCTAAATTCAGGCGCACTGTTTTGCCAGAATTATCACAAGCTACAACCATCTGTGATAAGTTAATTTTCTGCCTCTTATTAATTACTTCACTTTAACACAGTCTAGGCACAATTTTGGCGCAGTTTAGGCGCAATGTTAGATTCGGGCACTTACATGTCATCCTACTACAAGCTCCTCTCTGCTTCTCCCACAGCCCAGAATGATGATAACACTCACAGTAGCACCCAGGTGTGTGACACCCAGCACCCAGTGATCTCCTCAGCAGTGGCTTCTCCTGGAGGGGATCCCCCAGTGCTGGTCTCCTGCTGCACCCCTGTAATTCTGCACAATATCCCCCTCAGACACTGTGCAGAATTACATGGGGGACACTTGTTTGTAGTATCTACAAACTTCTGCAAGCTTCTGCAAACTTGTGCAAAGTTCTCTTGCTCTTGCTGTGAGCTCAGCGTTTTGCAGAATATTTTGTAAATAGAAGGTGATGCCCAAAGAATAAAGTAGACCTGTCATTTGGGGTGTACAGTGAAAGCTGTAAAATCCAAGCCCACAAGAAAATGGCGCAAATGCGTTTTTTTCACCAATTTCACTGCATTTTAAATGTTTTCCCGCTTCCGAGTACATGGCATGAAATATTAAATACCGTCACTAAGAAATGCCATTTCTGACGCAGAAAACAAGCCCATACACAGCTCTTTACATAGAAAAATATAAAAAGCTCAGGATTGAAAAATGAAAAAGGCCATTAGTGACGCAGGATTAAACTAATGGGGGTCATTTACTAAGGGCCCAATTCGCGTTTTCCCGACGTGTTACCCGAATATTTTCGATTTGCGGCGATTTTCCCTGAATTGCCCCGGGATTTTGGCGCACGCGATCGGATTGTGGCGCATCGGCGCCGGCATGCACGCGACGGAAATCGGGGGCGTGGCCGAGCGAAAACCTGACGGATTCGGAAAAATCGCCGCATTTATAAAAAAAAAAGTGTTGCGAAATTTGCACTTACCTTCACTAGGAATAGGCCGGTGAACTTGAGTGCATTCCGGGGAACTTCAGCGCAGCAGCGCCACCTGGTGGACGTGGGAGGAACTACCTTAGTGAATCGCCGGAAGACCCAAATCCACCGCAGAGAACGCTGGATCGCGATTGGACCGGGTAAGTAAATCTGCCCCAATGTCTCCACACCAGACTGAGGCTGCATTCACACGAATGTATGGGGGACGCATATACGTCCCCCATACACTTCTATGGGCTCACGGCCCTGTACGGGAGCGGTATGGTGCAGCACACGTGCGGCACCATACCATTCCGTAGCCCGTAGAAATATAGGACATGTCCTATCTTTCTACGTGATATGGCGCCGTGCGCTGTATATGCCTATGGATAGGGGGCGGGGTTGAGATGTGCTCATCCCCTGCTCCTCTCCGCAGCGCCGATGTATGCCCACTGTACTACGTTACAGCAGGCATACATCGTGTGAAAGTAGCCTAATGCTCACCATTCAGATGGTGCCAGGAAGCAGAGGGGCAAGAGTGTGCATTCTTGAGGACACTATTGCATTTTGCATGTATACCACTAGGGTAGCGCTTACACACGCAACACTAGCGCAAGAGAACATGCCTCGGCCCCATCTCATTTGCATTACCAGTGTGATTTCCATTTGCATTTCCATGTGATTGCTTAGCGATCACATGCTTTCATTGGAAACGCAAATGCGATTGAGCCGAGGCGCGCCCATACACTATCATTGCGTTTGTAAATGCAGCGCTAGTGATACGTGTAACCGCACTCTGAGTCTTTCAAATATTATGTGATCACCTTTGTAAAATTCAGCTTTGAAAGAAAACAATCAGTGAATAGCGAGAAGGGGGCGTGGCTAGGGGGTGTGGTCAAGGGCATGGTTAATGTCCCTCTTTCTATTTGTGAAAAGTTGGGAGGTATGTATTAATCACTTTACTTTAACACAGTTACATGTGATCCTGCTACAAGCACCTCTATGCTTCTCCCACAGCCCAGAATGAAGATAACACTCACAGCAGCACCCAGGTGTGTGACACCCAGCACCCAGTGATCTCCTCAGCAGTGGCTTCTCCCAGAGGGGATCCCCCAGTGCTGGTCTCCCGCTGCACCCCTGTAATTCTGCACAGTATCCCCCTCAGACACCAGTGGGGTCATCCTGCTATACGGGGGACACTTGTCTGTAGTATCTGCAACATTCTGCAAAGTTCTCTCCTGTCTTGCTTTGAGCTCAGGATTTTGCAGAATGTTTTGCAAATAGAAGGTGGTGAACTGTAAATAAAGTCTGCAGCTCCTGTCTGCAGTGTATGTAATGTCTGTAATGTCTGTACTAGTGTCTGTAGTGTATGTAATGTCTGTATTATCTGTACTAGTGTCTGCAGTGTCTTTAATATCTGTACTAGTGTCTGCAGTGTATGTAATGTCTGTACTAGTGTCTGCAGTGTATGTAATGTCTGTATTA
>CM033645.1:2397370-2414198 GCA_019512145.1 Engystomops pustulosus
TACATGATAAATTTAATATGCAGAATGATATTCCCTGATGTCCTATAAGCAGTAATTCAGTCTGACTGTAACACGACCTCTATTAAAGGGTCATCAGTAGAGGTCACCCTAACATAGTAGGGGTTGTCTTGGAATGACTCACGTGATTATTGCAGTGTCCAATGGGAAAGTCGTTGTGATAGCTTTTCCCTCGATAATGAATCCTGAATCCTGGTAATATGTTATAGATTCCCTTAAGGGAGGGAAAATTGCAAGTCGAGGCAACTTTATCCCTCCCCAAACAGAAACATTGGGGCTCATTTACTTAATCGGTCCTGTCGCGATCCAGCGGCGCGTTCTCTGACGAGGATTCGGGTCTTCCGGCAATTCACTAAGGTTGTGCGCCCGATGTCCGCCAGGTGTCGCTGCTGTGCCGAGGTCCGCCGGAGTTCACCATCCTATTCCTGGTGCATGTAAATGTGTGTCAAGCAACACTTTTTTTTTTAAATAGCGCGATTTTTCCGACCCGGCGCCGATGCAACACAATCCGATCGCGTGCGCCAAAAACCCGGGGCAATTTGGCGCAAAACGGTAAAGTTCGGAAATCCGGAAATGCAGAAAAACACGATTCGGACCCTTAGTAAATGTGCCCCATGTGGTCACTATGGAGCCCCAATTCCATTATAATCATAATCCGGGTTAAAGGAGTTGTCTCAATATTTAATATTATCCATTACCCACTGTACAGGATTGCTGGAAGTCTTGCCAGTGGTCCCTCAATGGCAGTGATGGCGAACCTTTTAGCGACCGAGTGCCCAAACTCCAAACCAAAGTCCATGTAATCATCGCAAAGTGCCAACACGTCTATTTAGCCTAAAATCACACCATACCACTCTATAAAGGACATATAATACTGCCACATGATGACCATTACCAGTACAACAAGATAAATACCACCAAACTGATAATAAACAGACCACTAAAGAAAGTCCAACATCACTAATTATATCACAAAGCAGGAGCAAGTACACCGGGGAACACTACCCCCATCCAGTGAGGAACACTACCCCCATCCAGTGAGGAACATTACCCCCATCCAGTGAGGACCCCTACCCCCATCCAGTGAGGAACACTACCCCCATCCAGTGAGGAACACTACCCCCATCCAGTGAGGAACACTACCCCCATCCAGTAAGGAACACTACCCCCATCCAGTGAGGAATACTACTCCCATCCAGTGAGGAACACAACCCCCATCCAGGGGCAATATGAAGGATTATTGAATTCGGGAGGGGGTGTGTAGGGTAATGTGTATGTTGTAGGGTGGGTGTACTGAGCAGCAAATCTACATGGAACCAGGCAGGTGAATTTACCATCAAATCACCACATGACACATGTCTGTGGCCACACACACATACGTATATACATATATATACTGCCCTTGGTCCGGAGCTCTGGGCACCTGTGCCATGCTGTCAGTGAGGGCAGTGTAGTGCACCCCAGGGTCACTGGCAGCAAGGCACAGTGATATGAGATCTGGACCAGGGGCACAATATATGTGGCCACAGACATGTGTCATACAGGGCAGTTTGGGACACTAAACAATAAGCACCTATAGTTGTTTAGTGTCCCAAAGCTGCCTGCCTGTTGCCTGTGTAATATACACAGAGCAGCTCCTGCCTCCTGCTGCCTCTGTAATACACACAGAGCTGCTCCTGCCTCCTGCTGCTCTGCGTGCCCTCTCTGGCACACGTGCCATAGGTTCGCCACCACTGCTCTATGGGCTAAGACCTGTCGCTTTTTTCATTTTAGGGAAAGGAATCCCAAAAACTAACATGTTATACCGTATCCTCCTCAATATTTTATATCTGGCTGAAAAATAACTGGCTGCAGCAGGAGCCTCCTGTCTCTTTCCTGTTTATATTAGGAGAAACATAAAGTCATGCTCCGCCCTCTTAGCTAAGCCCCACCCTCTTTTTTAAAAGATTGAGCAGATTAGGACAATTTTAATACCTTGACTCTATGTAGGATTGACTCAATACTGTTTGTGCCAAGATCATGAAAATAACAGAAAGTTCTGAGATCAGACTACACAAGGCTTGTTTGTAGTCTGTTACTTTGGAGACAGATAATGGTCTATATCAGCCGGCTTTAATCTGTGGAGCAGTCACAAAAAATGATGAAAATGTGATAATTTTTAGTTAGTTTGTGGATCAATCTATGGGCCACATGTATCACTTGTTTTTTCTGTTGTTTTTGCGCCTTTTTTGCGACTAAATGCCAAACTTGGCGTGAAGCAAAAATAAGCAGCTTTCCCTCATCTATCTTACCAATCCAGATGTTTTGCTGCGCCTAATGATATTCATCACTTGCAACGTTTTCATTTAGGCGCAAAAACGGGCGCAAAAACACTCCAGCCCGAAGGTGGCGTAAACTGAGAAGTAGCACTGAGCCCCTTTGCAGAACAGCTAATTTCTAGCAGCAAAGCTCAGCCAGACACTAGTACAGATAATACAGACATTACATACACTGCAGACACTAGTACAGATAATACAGACGTGAGATACTCTGCAGACACTAGTACAGATAATACAGACATTACATACACTGCAGACACTAGTACAGATAATACAGACATTACATACAGGACGATTTTAATACCCTGACTCTATGTAGGATTGACTCAATACTGTTTGTGCCAAGATCATGAAAATAACAGAAAGTTCTGAGATCAGACTACACAAGGCTTGTTGTGAGTCTGTTACTTTGGAGACAAGATAAGTCTTATCAATCAGCCGGCTTTAATCTGTGGAGCAGTCACAAAAAATGAGGAAAATGTTATATTTTTTTAGTTATAGTTTGTTGGATCAATCTATGGGCCACATGTATCACTTTGTTTTTTCTGTTGTTTTTTTGCGCCTTTTTTGCACTAAATGCCAAACTTGGCGTGAAGCAAAATAAGCAGCTTTCCCTCATCATCTTACCAATCCAGATGTTTTGGCTGCGCCTAATGATATTCTCACTTGCAACGTTTTCATTTAGGCGCAAAAACGGGCGCAAAAACACTCCAGCCCGAAGGTGGCGTAAACTGAGAAGTAGCACTGACCCCTTTGCAGAACAGCCTAATTTTCTAGCAGCAAAGCTCAGCCAAACACTAGTACAGATAATACAGACATTACATACACTGCAGACACTATACAGATAATACAGACGTGAGATACTCTGCAGACACTAGTACAGATAATACAGACATTACATACACCTGGCAGCCACACTAGTAACAGATAATACAGACATACATACAACTGCAGACACTAGTACACTATAATACAGACATTACATACACCTTCTGCAGAACACTAGTACAGATACTACCACACTGCAAGACCCATGGCAGACACTTAGTACAGATCATACGACACTTACATACCACTGCAGACACAGTAACAGATAATACAGAATACTCACTGCAGACAGGACATAGAAACTCAGTACAGATAATACACACACTACATACACTGCAGACACTAGTACAGATAATAACAGAAATTAGCATACACTGCAGACATAGTACAGATAATACAGACATTACATACCTGGAAAGACTAGCTAGTAGATATAATCAGAACAGATACATACATGCAGACACTTACTACGTAAACAGAATAGATACACGGCAGACACTAGTACAGACAATACAGACATTACATACCACTGCAGACACTATACAGACTTATACAGACACACTACATACACTGCAGACACTAGTACAGTAAATACAGACATTACATACACTGAGACACCAGTACAGGTACAATACAGACATTACTACACTGCAGACACTAGTACAGATAATAGAGACATTAATACACTGCCAGACACTTAGTTACAGATATATACAGGCACTACATACACTGCATACACTAGTGCACACAACTACAGCATTACATACACTGCAGACACTAGTACAGATAAACAGACCCTACGACATTACTATTACTACAGACAGGAGTCTGCAGGAATCTATTTTACGTTCATCACTTTCTATTTACAAAACAATCTGCAGAAGCCCTCAGCTCAGAGCAGGACAGGAGAGAACTTTTGCAGAATGTTGCAGATACTACAGACAAGTGTCCCCGTGTAATTCTGCACAGTATCACCAGTGTGTCTGAGGGGGATACTGTGCAGAATTACAGGGGTGAGCAGAGAGACCAGCACTGGGGGATCCCCTCCGGAGAAGCCCCTGGTGAGGAGGTCACAGTGGTGCAGTGGTGACACCCCGGGTGCTGCTGTGAGTGTTATCTTCATTCTGGGCTTGTGGGAGAAGCAGAGAGGAGCTTGTAGCAGGATCACATGTAAGTGCCCGAATCTACATTGGCTGAAACTGCGCCAAAATTGCGCCAAACTGTGTTAAAGTAAAGTGATTAAAAGAGGCAGGAAATTAACTTATCACAGATGGTTGTAGCTTGTGATAATTCTGGCAAAACAGTGCGCCAGATTTAGCGCAACTACACTTAGGCGCACAAAAGTGATAAATGTGGCCCAAAGTTTGTACTGCTTAATGTGAATGAATCCTAGAAGAGCTAACTGGTCCTAATGAAAGATTCATCCCAACTCCGCTAGTAGGCCTGTGACAGTATCGTTATCATTGTGCTGTTGAATATGTAATACCATCATTCCCTGTATCTGGCCAAGATGAACGTCAGGATTGTTTAGAACAGCTGGACACAAATCAAGTCAAAATGTAATCCATTAAGGCAAACGAGAAGCCATCAGAGGGCTTTGATGCCTCCACACACCCCATTTATATCGCGCCAAACCACTTCTCATACAGATGGGTTCACTGATGATCCTGATGGGAAATCCTTCTCACCATACACAATGGCCGGCGACAGGAATAGACGCAGAAAGGCAATGGGAAATTAGCTGTGGCTTATACAAGTGACAGTGCTGATGGATAGACTGAATAGTGAGGGACATATGGGATAGGGTAATACAGAGATATGACCTAGAAAAAAAGATAGATAGATTTAGCTTCAATATGGATAGATACTTGTGACTAGGTGGAATGAGATAGAGATATTAGATAGATATAGATAGATAGATGATAGATAGATAGATAGAGAAGATAGATAGAAGTGTAGGAGATAGATAGATCATGAGATAGATAGCTGATAGATAGATAGAGTATGAGATAGATAAGATATATAGATAGATAGATGATATGAGATAGTTGGTCCATGACGAGATAGATACGCATATGAGATATGGATACCTAGATAGGAGGATTCACGCAAGAGCTAAGATAGATAGATAGAGTATTGCGGATAGATAGATGAAATTGGATAGTAGAATAGACTAGATAGATAGATAGCTAGATAGAAGAAGATAGATAGATGATACGATACGATAGGAATAAGATAAATAGTATGAGATATGCATAGATAGATCGATATGAGATGAGATAGATAGATAGATAGGGATAGATAGATAGGATAGATTGAGATATTGAGATAGAGAGAAGATAGATCGTATGAGATAGCTATGATTAGATACAGATAGGATAGATAGAACAACACAAAGCGAAGGCACTCCAAAAATAGTAGAATAATTCAAATGGTGTTTATTCCCAGCTGCTACATTTCAGCGTCATCTGAAGCTTTCACGGCTTGAAGAAGGCTTCGGATGAAGCTGAAAACGTAGTAGCTGGGAATAAACAACCCGTGATTAATTCCACTTTTATTTTGGAGTGCCGTTCGCTTTTGTTTTTCTAACATTTAGGAAGGACGGGGTGTCCGGTTGATAGCTTGCACCCAGCCAGTCATCACTCTCTTGCAGTGCCGCTAAAGTATCTTCTTTTTGCGTAGATAGATAGCTCCACGTTGGGAAACTACAAGTTCAAGTATTTTCCCCAGGATTCGGGAGTGCTGCTGTCAGAACCCTCTGAATGGATTCTGGTTGCAGTGTTCTGAGCTTATTGTCGACTTTAGGGCCTTCTATGATTGCAGCCGCCCTTGCAGACGTTGATTTCCTTGGATGGCTTAGTGTGTTTTGTGGAACGCGGGGTGGTTTCATGTTGCTACTAAGCTCAGTCTTTCCATTTGTGGGTTGAATAATAGCATTTCACAAGCCAGTCAGCTTCAAGGGAAACCTGTGACCAGGAACTCACTTTAGCTGGTGGACAGGTTCTACGGAGCTACTAAGAGATTTTAAAATGCCTTATGAACAATTTCAGTAGCTTTATGAAATCAAAAATCAACAGTTTTATTTTACTTTACCTGGCTCATTCAGAAACATTGGGATTCCGGTGAGGGGTAAGGCTGCAGCCTTTGTAAACCTGTGTCTCTAATACATTCTTCCTTTACGCAACCATCACACTCGCTATTCCTGTCGGGCTCATAGCACATGACAAGGAGTGGTGGGAGCTGCAGGTTGTAGAGGAGACGGAGACAAGGCACACACAGGCTGCCTCCGCATCACGGGGGAAGTACCACACGATGTGGAACCGAGGTAAGGTAAATAAGCTATATAAAGTGAAATTATTCAAAATTTGACAAAGGACAATTAAAAAATTTCAATCTCAGTTCACAGTAGTATCTGGGCTGGTTATAATGTTCATCATACTGTGATATCGTACTGTGTGTCTTGGGTTTTTGTTTTCTCGACTTGAACTTGTCTAAACTTGGGTGATGCCTGTGATAAGGAACTCAACTGATCTTCAAACCTACCCCATTTGTTCTGGAATCTACAGATAATACAGACATTACATACACTGCAGACACTAGTACAGATACTAAAGACACTGCAGACATGCAGACACTAGTACAGATCATACAGACACTACATACACTGCAGACACTAGTACAGATAATACAGACATTACATACACTGCAGACAGGAGCTATAGACACTAGTACAGATAATACACACACTACATACACTGCAGACACTAGTACAGATAATACAGACATTAGATACACTGCAGACACTAGTACAGATAATACAGACATTACATACTCTGAAGACGCTAGTACATATAATACAGACATTACATACACTGCAGACACTACTACAGATAATACAGACATTAGATACACTGCAGACACTAGTACAGACAATACAGACATTACATACACTGCAGACACTAGTACAGATTATACAGACACTACATACACTGCAGACACTAGTACAGATAATACAGACATTACATACACTGGAGACACCAGTACAGACAATACAGACATTACATACACTGCAGACACTAGTACAGATAATAGAGACATTACATACACTGCAGACACTAGTACAGATAATACAGGCACTACATACACTGCAGACACTAGTGCACACAATACAGACATTACATACACTGCAGACACTAGTACAGATAATACAGACCCTACAGACATTACATATACTACAGACAGGAGCTGCAGACTCTATTTACAGTTCATCACTTTCTATTTACAAAACAATCTGCAGAAGCCTCAGCTCAGAGCAGGACAGGAGAGAACTTTGCAGAATGTTGCAGATACTACAGACAAGTGTCCCCCGTGTAATTCTGCACAGTATCACCAGTGTGTCTGAGGGGGATACTGTGCAGAATTACAGGGGTGCAGCAGGAGACCAGCACTGGGGGATCCCCTCCAGGAGAAGCCCCTGGTGAGGAGGTCACAGGGTGCAGGGTGACACACCCGGGTGCTGCTGTGAGTGTTATCTTCATTCTGGGCTGTGGGAGAAGCAGAGAGGAGCTTGTAGCAGGATCACATGTAAGTGCCCGAATCTAACATTGCGCTGAAACTGCGCCAAAATTGCGCCTAAACTGTGTTAAAGTAAAGTGATTAATAAGAGGCAGGAAATTAACTTATCACAGATGGTTGTAGCTTGTGATAATTCTGGCAAAACAGTGCGCCAGAATTTAGGCGCAACTACTACACTTAGGCGCACAAAAGTGATAAATGTGGCCCAAAGTTTGTATCTGCTTAAATGTGAATGAATCCTAGAAAGAGCTAACTTGGTCCTAATGAATGATTCATCCCAACTTCCGCTAGTAGGCCTGTGACAGTATATACATTGTGCTGTATGAATATGTAATACCATCATTCCCTGGTATCTGGCCAAGATGAACGTCAGGATTGTTTGTAGAACAGCTGGGAACAAAATCAAGTCCAAAATGTATCCATTAAGGCAAACGAGAAGCCATCAGAGGGGCTTTGATGCCTCCACACACCCCATTTATATCGCGCCAACCACTCTCATACAGATGGTTTCACTGATGATCCTGATGGGAAATCTTCTCACCATACACAATGGCCGGCGCAGGAAATAGACGCAGGAAGGCAATGGGAAATTAGCTGTGCGCTATACAAGTGACAGTGCTGATGGATAGACTGATAGAGAGGGACATATGGGATAGGGTAATACAGAGATATGACCTAGATAAAAAGATAGATTGATAGATAATGGACAGATATTGGATAGGTGTCAATGAGGTAGATAGATATGAGATAGATATAGATATGAGATAGATAGATAGATATGAGATAGATATGAGATAGATAGATAGATATGAGATAGATAGATAGATATGAGATAGATAGATATGAGATAGATAGATATGAGATAGATAGATATGAGATTGATAGATAGATAGATAGATAGATAGATAAATAGATAGATAGATATGAGATAGATAGATAGATAGATATGAGATAGATAGATAGATAGATAGATAGATAGATAGATAGATAGATAGATATGAGATAGAAAGATAGATTGATTCTGGTTGCAGTGTTCTGAGCTTATTGTCCACCCTTAGGGCTTCTCTGTTGGAGCAGTGATTGACAGCCGCCATGCAGAGTTGATTTCCTTGGCTGAGCTTAGTCTGTGTTTTGTGGAAAGCTGGGTGGTTTCATGTTGCTACTAAGCTCAAGGTTTCCTGTTGTGGGTTGAATGATAACTGTCCAAGCCAGTCAGCTGCAAGGGCGGCGTCCAGGAATGCCTTTAAGGGAACCTGTCACCAGGAATGTCCTTTTTAGCTGGTGACAGGTTCTAATAAGCTATCTAATGCTGATTTTAAAAATGCCTTCTGAACCAATTCAGTACTTTATAATAGTTTATTTTACATTACCTGGCTCCCTTCCAGAAACATGTGGTGAGTTCCGGTGAGGGGGAAGCTGCAGCCTTTGTAAACCTGTGTCTCTTCATACATTCTTCCTTTACTTCACACCATACCCCTCGCTCTCCTGCCTGCTCAATGCACATGACAAGGAGTGGGTGGGAGCTGCATGAGTGTAGAGGAGACTGAGACACAGGCACACACAGGCTGCCTCCGCCTCCCCGGGGAATTACCACACGCTGCTGGACCAGGTAATGTAAAATAATCTATTAAAAAATGAAATTATTCAAAATTCTGACAAAGACAATTTAAAAATTCAATCCTCAGTTCACTCTGGGCTGGTTATACTTTCTCCTGTGCTTTATAGTACTTCTGTCTGTTTTTGTTTTTCTGGACTTGAAACTTGTTCCTAAACCTGGGTGATGCCTGATAAGGAACTCCAACCCTGAACCTGAATCCTGCCTGAACCAGTACCTGAGTTTAACTCTGACCTGATCCGGAACCTTGAACCTGTACCTGAGCCTGTAACCTATCTGATCCAAACTGATCTTCAAACCTCAACCCCAATTTGTTCTGGAACTCCCAACCAGTAGTCCCTTACCACTATGGTTCGCAAGGCTATTAGGAAAGGTTTGGGGTTGTGGTTCCTTGAGTTCCAGAACAAGTTGAGTTCCTTGACAGCCGCCTTGTTTCTACATCCTATATAGATAAATATGTGATTGATCAAGAAATAGAAATGAGATAGATGGCTAATAGATAATTAATGGATGGATAGATAGATAGAGCCAATAGATATGTGAAAAAAAAAACACATGCGGGAGGCGAAATTAAAAAGATCACCTTTTCCATCGGAATTTGGAAGTGCCTCCTTGTTTCTATATCCTATATAGAAAGATATGTGATGGATACATAGATAGATATGAGATAGATAGATAGATGGATATGAGATAGATAGATATGAGATAGATAGATAGATAGATAGATAGATACAGGGGCGGACTGGGAATTTAAAGTGGCCCTGGAAAAAACTGTTAAAGCGGCCCCATTCTGTGGACGGGGTCAAAACAAGCAGGCGTGGCCATGTGATGTGGGTGGAGTTACTAAACTGCATTTGGGTGGAGTTACTAAACTGTTTATAGAAGGTCTAAATCAACATGTACAGTACATAGAAAGAAACTCATACTGCCTCACTTATACATGAATAAACCTTTTTTTAAGAGAACACTTAATACTGCAATACCTTCTCCGATAACCAAGAAAGTAACTACTATAATACTGCCCCCTATCTACAAGAATATAACTACTATAATACTGCCCCCTATGTATAAGAATATAACTACTATAATACTGCCCCCTATGTACAAGAATATAACTACTATAATACTGCCCCCTATGTACAAGAATATCACTACTATAATACTGCCTCCTATGTACAAGAATATAACTACTATAATACTGCCCCCTATGTACAGGAATATAACTACTATAATACTGCCCCCTATGTACAAGAATATAACTAATAGACACTAGTACAGATAATACAGACACTAGTACAGATAATACAGACACTGCAGACACTAGTACAGATAATACAGACACTGCAGACACTAGTACAGATAAGGGTACATTCACACAGCGGTATGCCCGCCGTGCGGACATACCGCCGTGTGCTGGAGAGGAGGAGGAGGCGGCCCCTCCTCCCTCCATAGAGAATAGCGGCGCACGGCCGCACACACGCCAAAAGATAGAGCATGCTCTATCTTTTTGCGGTGTGCGGGCCGGATCGGCCGGATCGAATCTAACATTGCGCCGAAACTGCGCCAAAATTGCGCCTAAACTGTGTTAAAGTAAAGTGATTAATAAGAGGCAGGAAATTAACTTATCACAGATGGTTGTAGCTTGTGATAATTCTGGCAAAACAGTGCGCCAGAATTTAGGCGCAACTACTACACTTAGGCGCACAAAAGTGATAAATGTGGCCCATGGTAGATAATAGAATAGATAGATATGTGATGGATAGATGATGGATATTTTAGCATATTTCCAGGATGAATAAGAAATCCTTTAGCACAGTTACATATATAACATTCATGGCGTGTGAATCGTCATTACACGTTTCACTTTACATTGATTTCCTTTTGATGATTTTCGCCCTGTAAACCCCAAGTTATCCAAACACTCGGCTCGTTGTGGAGGCTCAGACAATAATTATGTTCTTGCTTATAGAAAATGGTGTTGAAGATATTTGTAGAGCGATTAACATAACATGGGGAAAAATGTATTTCCACGCAGATCAGAAACATCACATACAGCAAAGTCTGTGAATATCCAACGGCAGGACAGATATAATGGATGTGTTCTAAGATATTCCGTGACTATCCACCATATACACTGCATTCCCACATGTCTTAATAATGGCTCATTGATGAAAGAATTATATGAGATTTTTCATAAGTGCAAAGAAAATTATCATGTTTGCTTTTGCTACAATG
Organism: Engystomops pustulosus; assembly: GCA_019512145.1. Taxonomy (NCBI): domain Eukaryota; kingdom Metazoa; phylum Chordata; class Amphibia; order Anura; family Leptodactylidae; genus Engystomops; species Engystomops pustulosus. The sequence goes on from CM033645.1 coordinate 2,408,960, forward strand.
TTATTTCTCTGCTCAATAACAGAGAGAAAAAACAATCAGGAAGGGATCATCAATGACACAGTCAAAAAAATTATATTAGGGTGGTCTGGAAAGAATGAACTTTATCCAATTCCTGATAGAAATCATGACAAAAACCTACAAACTGTGATTGATGGTATGTTACACTCACATTTAACCCACTTGCTGTCCATTTCCTTCTGATCCCCCTTGAGATGGTTCTACTCCTTCTTTGGAATCCAGCTGTGTTTATTGGACTTGATTAGGAAAGGTGCACACCTTTCTATGTAAGACCTCACAGCTCAAAGTGCATGCCAAAGCACATGAGAATCATGAGGTCTAAGGAACTGCCCAAGGAGATCAGAGACATAATTGTATCAAGAATTGTGTTTGAATCCAGATAACACATCCAGAGGTCAAACCTTGGTAATTTGACAAAACTATACAGGCTCCTTCCCAGGCTACTTTATACATTATTGAACAGGCACCTTCTCAAGGATTCAATAACACAGCCTGCCTTGCTATTAGCTAAACAGTGACTGGCACAGCAGGATTATGCTGGTCCTTTGGCTAGTAGGTGGTACATGTGTATGCACAAGAATATTGTTAGCATTAGGAATCAGCAGCTTCAAGATCCACAACACAGAAAGAAGGAGCCATACATCTGCAATGTGTTCTTCACACATAATGGGGCAGATTTATCAAGCTGTCTGAAAGTCAGAATATTTCTAGTTGCCCATGGCAACCAATCACAGCTCCCCTTTAAAACATTCATGAGCACTGGTAAAATGAAAGCTCAGCTGTGATTGGTTGCCATGGGCAACATGAAATAATTCTGACTTTCAGACAGCTTGATAAATCTGCCCCAATGTTCTTCACATACTATTGTGAAGAACACCGTTCGGCGCGCATGTCTTCCGATAAGTTAGCAGATGTTTGGAACATCTGCAATGTGTTCTTCACTGGCTCGGACTGTTGGTCCTGCTCCAGCCCGCTCCGCTCCAGCCTCCACTTCAGCCCCCGCTCCGCTCCTCCATTCCCGCTCCGTGATGTCTGCTCCAGCCCCAGCTCCGCTCCTCCATGTAGGCTCCTTGATGCCCACTCCAGTCCCCGCTCCGCTACTCCATGCCCGCTCCTTGATGCCCGCTTCAGCCACCACTCTGCTCCTCCATTCCCGCTTCGTGATGCCTGCTGCAGCCCCCGCTCTGCTCCTCCATGCCCACTCCGTGGTGCCCGCTCTGCTCCGTGATGCCACTCCATGATGTCCACTCCAGCCCCCACTCCGCTCCTCCATGCCCGCTCCATGATGCCCACTCCAGCCCCCGCTATGCTCCTCCATGCCCACTCCGTGATGCCCACTCCAGCCCCCGCTATGCTCCTCCATGCCCGCTCCGTGGTGCCCGCTCCAGCCCCCGCTCCTCCATGCCCGCTCCAGCCCCCGCTCCGCTCCACTTCAGCCTCCGCATGCCCTATCCAGCGTCAGCGCTCATGTCTTCGGCTAAGTTAGCAGATTCGGAACATCTGCAATGTGTTCTTCACTGTGTTCTTTCACAGTGTTCTTCACTTAAATGATCCTGTGTTCACTGTGTTCACTGTTTTAATTGTATTCTTCTCTGTTCTTCACTGACTGTGTTTTTCTTAACTTAAGCCATGCTCGATCTCCAGCAGAGGATACTCTCCGAGCAGCGAGGCCGTTCCGAGTACTCTAATACTCGGACGCAGTGATACGTCGATCACTATAATCATCACCATACCATATTGGGGACATAATACTCAGGTGTGAGTCATCTGTTAGGGGAATGTTCTCTCTCTCTCAGCCCTAAATGGGTTAACACGTGCCCCCTTCTCAATGATATTCACAAACAGTAGATCAGAACATTCAGAGAAATGTTGTTGTTCCGGCGAGTCCTCACAGACGGATCATTGTGGGGACATTAAATGGTCCACAAGAAACAAAGTATTGTATAATAGCTATTTGTTATGTAGCTCCATATAGATACATCTGTACAGCACAATTTTTCCCACACAAAAAAGTTGACACCTTGGCAGAAGATCATTTTAAGATTGGACTATATAGTTCTTATTAAAGGTATTGTACATGTCTACTTCTCCAAAGCAGAACCATAACGGTCCAGACGTTGTATATACGGAGTTGCTGCTTAACATCATTCCCTTCAATGGAGCCACAGTAGGCAAATCTTGGATAAAATCCATGTTTAAAAAAAGGTGATGACCCTTGAGTTGACTTTGGGAGAAGCCATGGTGGGATATAGCAAAACTGGACCTTTGCCCTAGATCATGAACATCAGAGGACATTTACGTGTCTCCCTCAGACTTTTCGGCATGGATTCCATGGACCCATGTGCATTTGATACTACTCATGGCTGTGGCTGTGACTCACCAGGAAAAATTGTCAGCTCTTAGTCATTCATAAACATCTGATGGCACCAATGTCGTAACGGATATCCATCGTCCATGGTGTGTACTGCATCAGATTGCGGTGTCGGTGCTACTACCCTGTGGCCTGTTATTCACTCCTAGTCGAGTTCTTAATTAGTAGTTTTCTATTGTATCATTGTATTTGGCAATGCCCAATTCAAAATGATCTCAGTCACCATCATTAGAAACCTGAAACCTAAAATGAGAGAACACATGGGATTGATATGTAGGCCCAAAAGGGGGGTCCACATGGTATACTACTCTTCTCAGGCTGCAACACCTAGACGGCTCATATTTTGAAGATGTAAGAATGGAGACATTGGGGGAGATTTACTTACCCGGTCCCGTCGCGATCCCGCGGTGCGTTGTCCGATGTGGATTCAGGTCCGGCGCATTCACTAAGATCGTGCGTCCGGGGTCTTGCATGTGGCGCTGCTGCGCCGAGGTGCGCAGGAGTTCACTTGCTTCTTCCTGGTGCATGTGAGTGCTGATCTTGTGACACAAAACCTTTTTTAAAATTCTGTGATTTGTCCGAATCCGCCGGGTTTTCCGACGGCCACGGCTCCCGATTTCTGTCACGTACAAGCCGGTGCCGATGCGCCGAAATCCGATTGCGTGCACCAAAATCCCGGGGCAATTCAGCGCAAAATGGAACTATTCGGGGATGCCGACGAAAGTGCGGCGCTCGGACCCTTAGTAAATGAGCCCCATTGAGTAACCTGACTATGTCAATGGTTTGTCTTGGACGAATACTATAATTCCTGACCGGGCTTTGGTTTCAAATAGGACTAGTGTAAATGTACTGGCAAGGGTGCTCTTTCTGCATTTGCTGGATCTAGTGATGGTGGGGACAATTAAAGACTCTTTATAGACTCTTGTAGACCCTAAAAATTGGTGGTTCTATCGTCTTGTTATATTTTGTCCACATCCCTTTCATGCTTTCACAACCTACAATAAAAGCCATGGACTCTACTCACAGTTTGCAGTAATAAAAAGTGAGAAATGTAAGCACAAGAGCAACTTTTCTTCTATTTATTTCCACTTTCATCGCTGAGCCGAGTGGAAAACTTTATCATCGAGGTCGTTTTATAAGAGTTTGTTCCATTTTGATCTCTCTTTTTACAATTGTTTAAAGTTATTACAGCTGTTGAAATGCGGCTCTCGAGTCGGGGGAAATGATGGTGGATACAAAGCCATAGATAGCGGGAGGGGCTCCTCTGTTATCTGCAGTGTTGTACTCCTTGAGTGGCTTCAGACTTTAGACGTTTCAGCTGGAGACCCCTGAAGTGTGTTTACTTCGTAAGTTATTCTTCAAAGTGTGCGCTGACCCTTAGCTATGATATAGAAGTCATAAATCAAAGGAGCCGGGGAAAGTGTATTTATTTAGGGCTGTACCAATAACAATTTATTCAATATTCTACGTAACAAAGTAGAGTAAACACAAACAGTGCAGGAGGCGACATCAACCATGATGACTACAACCTCAAGAGGAACCCACCAAGGGCATTGTATAGATGTTGAAGGCATAAGGACACAACATCTTACCAACTGCTTGGTCCCTTGACATTAGCAACATTGAGATTTAGATCTGTAGTTTTCCCAAAAAGGAGTGCATTACCTACCATCAAGAAGAACCCACTCAAGGGCATTGTACAGACATTGAAGGCGTAAGGACACAACATCTTAGTAACTGCTTTGGTTCATTGACATCATGAACATTGAGATTTAGATCTGTAGGCCTCCCAAAAAGGAGTGCATTGCCCACCATCAAGAGGAACCCAACACGGGTATTTTATAGATGTTGAAGGCATAAGGACACCATATCTCACCAACTGCTTTGGTACCTTGACATCACTAACATTGATATTTAGATCTGTTGGCCTCCCAAAAAGGAGTGCATTGCCTACCATCAAGAGAAATCAACTAGAGTCAATTGTATAGACACAATGGGGGTCAGAATCACGTTTTTACATCGGATTACCCAAATTTTACCATTTTGAGCCCATTTGCAACGAATTCCGCCGGGTTTTTGGCGCACGCGATCGGATTGTGTCGCATCGGCGCTGGGTTGCACGCGACGAAAAACGGGGATGTGGCCGTCGGAAAACCCGTCGGATTCGGAGAAAACGCCGTATTTTAAAAAAAAAAAAATGTGTTGCATGACACGCACTTACCTGCAACCAGGATAGCTTGGTGAACTTCAGTGCACTCCGACTGACTTCAGCGCAGCAGCGCCACCTGGTGGACATCGGGCGCACTACCTTAGTGAATCGCCGTAAGACACGAATCAGCGTCGGAGAACCCGCCCCTGGATCGCAAATGGACCGGGTAAGTAAATATGTCCCAATATCTTACTAACTTCTTTGGTTCCTTGACATTAGGAACATTGAGATTAAGATGTATAGGCTTCCCAAAATGGAGTGCATTACCTACCATCAAGAAGAACATACTTGATGGCATTGTATAGACATTAAAGGCAAAAGGACAGAACATCTTACCAACTTCTTTGGTTCCTTGACATCAGGAACATTGAAATTTAGATCTGTAGCCCTCCCAAAAAGGAGTGCATTGTCAACCATCAAGATAAACCCGCCCTAGGGCATTGTATACACATTGAAGGTGTAAGGACTAGAGATGAGCGAGTATACTCGTCAGAGTATACTGCTCGGTCGAGTATTAGCATACTCGGACCGGCTCGTTACTCGGTCGAGTATCTCGCCGGCTCGAGATCGAGCAGTAAATTAATAAAATAAATTGAATAAAAATACTTTTATTCAATTTATTTTATTAATTTACTGCTCGA
>CM033645.1:2414366-2449820 GCA_019512145.1 Engystomops pustulosus
GAGAAATGCATTTAATGGCGGATCTTCATAGAGACAGTATGGGCAGGCGCTCAGGGCTTTTGGCTTGCAGGGGGCCCACACCCGCCCATACCCAGGTCCTATATGAAGATCCACCATCAGTCTTAAAAAAAAAAAAAATCTATACTCATCTTCCGGCTTCTTCTTCCAAACCTCGTGGCTCAGTCTTCTGCTCTTCCAGCCCGAACGAATCACAATGACATGTATGCGCCGCGCGGGTCCTTACACTATGACATCAAGCAGCTGCGACACCGCCATGTATGCACCTTGGCTGAAAGAGCAGAAGAAGGAGCCATGGGGGCTGGTGGGAGGAGAAGACAGATGGTGAATATGTATATTTTTCTTCTTTTAAGAAGGCCCTGCTGTGGACATTTTATTAAAAGTGAGCAATCTGGGGTGGGCATTTCATTAAAGGGAGCATCTGGGTTGGACATTTCGTTAAAGGGGGCCATCTGTGGTGGACATTTCATTAAGGGTGGTCATCTGTGGTGGACATTTGGGGTTGCATCTGGGGTTGACATTTCATTAAAAGGGGTCATCTGGGATGGAGATTTCATTAAATGGGGCATCTGCTGTAGACAATTTATTAAAGGGGAAATTTGCGGTGGACATTTCATTAAAAGCTGCATCTGCGGTGGACATTTTATTAGTACGGGGCATCTGCGGTGGACATTTCATTAAAAGGGGCATCTGTGGTGGACATTTTATTAAAAGCTGCGACAGATAACAAAATGCCATACTTTGACTCCCATTCTATTTTTTTTTTTAAATACATATTCTTTTATTTATTTGTTTTTAATTTTATATCTACATTTTTATTTAGATATTTATTTCTTCTTCCATTTTAAAACCAGGAGCATAATATTGAGAAATTTTAATCTCCAGGCAGAAACTTTAAATATGTGCAACCTCTGACTCATCCCACAGCACTCAGGAGGGGAAAAACCCCCTGTGGAGGAAACCTCTAGGGACCCATGGCTGAAGAATTGCCCTTCCCCTGGGCTTAGGAGGATAACACCAACTTCATCTCATCAACAGTCAAGAGGGCTGTTGGGGCCCTGCATAAAAATCCCTAACAATATTCTTTTATTTATTTGTTTTTAATTTTATATCTACATTTTTATTTAGATATTTCTTTCTTCTTCCATTTTAAAACCAGGAGCATAACATTGAGAATTTTTAATCTCCAGGCAGAAACTTTAAATATGTGCAACCTCCGACTCACAAAGAGTCATCCCACAGCGCTCAGGAGAGGAAAAACCCCCTGTGGAGGAAACCTCTAGGGAAACATGGCTGAAGAATTGCCCTTCCCCTGGGCTTAGGAGGATAACGCCAACTTCATCTCATCAACAGTCAATTAAGAAATTTACATGATACAAGATAAACAGTGTCAAAGTTCAAAAAACAAACAGACAATCATTTTCATAGCATTCTACATGTAATTGGTAAATAACCAGTTGTAAATTAATGATAGTAAAGGGCGGGTGGGAGGGACATGTTTCTTTCTGTGCTTCTAGAGAGAGAAAGAGAAAGAGAGATACAGGACAGGGAGTGACATCTACTCCTGAGCCCCTCCCCTCTTACATCACTACACTATCCCACCCACTCTGTACTTTTAACAAGGACCATCATCTTACATCAATACTATCATCTAAATTCAGTCGTTATAGGTCCCCCCTTACCACCGTCATGTTCCTGCTTCGCCTATGGCTCCGCTGTTGTCATGACGTGTGGATATGGGATGGACCCCCACTTTATTTTAAACAGTGTATGGAACACGGTGTATGGAAAAAATACACAACCACATAACGTAATGGGTGAAAATTGGGAATACATAGTAGATTATTGTAAAAAAAAATATTACACATTGTTCCAGATGTTTTGCTTGTAAGAAACACATTGAAAGAACCAATATTCTTAACTTTGCAGGTGGCCTGGTACGAGCGTGGTTACTCCACGCTAATTGGAGATGTTTCGGGGAACATCTGGACTGTGAAAGAATTAGTGTTCTATTACAATGTGGTTCTGCCACGTAAATGGTCCTGCTGTTCACTGTTTTTAATGTTTTAATTCTATTCTTCACTTTGCCCAGCTGTGCTCGCGATTCTCTGAACCTATCGGGAGGATACGAGCGCCACACCGGAAAATGTGTAAGAATAGAATTAAAACATAAAAAACAGTGAACACAGGAGCATTTAGTGCAGAAACACATTGAAAAGAACACTGATTCTTTCACTTGACGTGTGGATATGGGAATGGACCCACTTATTTTATTAACGTGCTTATTGGAATCATCGGTGACTATGGAAAAACACAACCACATAACGTAATGGGTGAAATGCCACAGTTTATTTGCTCACAGGAATAAAAACAATCAGAGGAGGGCTGTTCAGGATGACATGCTAGGGGGGGGATTCCCCACCAGACCCAATAAAGTGCACCTGCACATACAGCCCCCGGCCCGACATCAAAAGGGGGGCGGACACGCTCTGGCTTGCCATTCTTAGCAGAGCCAGTAACACTTTAAGGGCCACCAATGGACACTGGTGAAGATTATCCATTGTGTGCTTCAACACCGTGCCCGCCCCTGGCCTGCTTTTACCATACAGAGCCTTGAGGCTGCCACTTCCAAAGCTCAGCTGTTGACCACCATGAGCTTTTACATCCTCGATAAGTTAAATTAGTCCACCAAGAACTGCCTGCAACCTTCCACCGGACTCCTTTTCCACCGCAAAATAAAAGCGCGACAGATAAACAAAAATCGCCATACTGATGACTTTCCCCTTCTATTTTTTTTTAAATACAATATTGTTATTTATTTGTTTTTAATTTTAGATCTAACATTTTTTTTAATATTTCTTCAGCTTCTTCCATTTTTTTAAAACCAGGAGCATAACTTGAGAATTTTTAATCCTCCAGGCAAGAACAACTTTAATATGTGCAACCTCCGACTCACAAAGAGTCAGCCCACAGCGATCAGGAGAGGAAAAAAACACCATGCTGGAGGAAACCTCTAGGGAAACCATGGTAAGATCAAACTTCCCTGGCTTCTTAGGAGGATAACGAATCTCTCTCACCAGTCAATTAAGAAATTAAATGATTACAGATTAAACAGTGTCAAAGTTCTCAAAAAACAAACAGACAATTCATTTCATAGCATTTTATACGTTGTAATTGGTAAATGAACAAGTGTAAATTAATGATAGTAAAGGGCGGTGTGGGAGGGACAGATTTCTTTCTGTTGCTTCTAGTAGAGACGACAGAGAAAGAGAGATACCAGGACAGGGAGTGGACATCTACTCCTGAGCCCATCCCCTCTTAATCAATACACACGACATCCCACCTCCACACCTGTTCTTACATCACTACACTATCCCACCCACTCTGTACTTTTTACAAGGACCATCATAGCACATCAATACATCATCTAAATTCAGTCGCTTATAGGTCCCCCCTTACCACCGTTCATGTTCCTGCTTCGCCTAGGTCTCCGATGTTTCATGACGTGTTGATATGGGATGGACCCCCACTTTATATTTTAAACGGTGTATGGGAACACGGTTTGTATGAAAAAATACCAAACCACATAACGTAATGCGGTGAAATGGCCCAAGCTTTATTGAATCACGGGCATAAAACATCAGAGGAGGACTGTAAGGTACATGCAACGGGCGACGTGCATCACAAGCCAGGTGGCCGAGTGTCGCCACTTACCCCAATCTAAAGTGTGCCTTGACATACAGCCACCGCCCAGACATCAACAAAGGGGGGACGGCACGCTCTGGCTTGCCATCTAGCGAAGCCAGTACACTTCTAAGGGCACCAATGACCCTGGTGAAGATTATCCATTGTGTGCTTCAAACACGTGCCCGCTGGCTGCTTGTGTTACCATACCAGAGCTTGAGGCTGGCCACTCCAAGCTGTCAGGCTGTTGACCCCCATGAGCTTACACCTATATAAGTTAAATTTAGTCCACCATGACTTGCCTGCACCCCCTTCCACCTGACTCCTCCACCGCCACAAGAGGCCATTTGGACACCTTAAATGGAACTCGATCCGCTACAAACAACAAAATCCCATCAATGGGAATACAAGGGTTGTTAACGAATTAACGTGTGAGAAAACTTACAAATACAATCCCACATGCACAAAGTGGTAAATAAAAAATTGCTTAAACTCTTAAACTTCTACAGATTATATACAAACCGCGTCCACCCCACCCATATCGTGAAGCAGGATACGTCACAACAATGATGTGGAATAACTGCCCATCGGAACTAAATATATTCTGAAAAGACTAGTACCTAGACACCCAAAAAGGTAGGATTATCTCCCCTACCGAGTGGGAATACTGCAATGGTTCTCCAGTATCTAGAGAACATTAGTCATACTTATATATGTATGGCATGCACCAATTTATTAGTTGAGTTTTTTTTCCCTCCTATTCTCTGAAAGACATGAAGAGGATAGGTAAGAAGAAGAAAGAAAGTTCCTTCTGTGCTCAGTAATGATAGGTAGGGGGGGGGCAACCCCACTATGTGTCATAGAGTATGCACTGCCACGGCATAGCCCCATGCACAAAAATGTTTTCAAAATGCCGTGGCGATATTGGTCTTCGCTCTCTTTTTTATATATCTATATAATATATATATATATATAGCTTATTACAAGAACATAGTGAGCTGGCCCGAGATATACTCATTCAAAGCCTTATAGCAAAACCAATTTAAAATTTATTTTGTAGTTGGCCTAGCACCAGTCATCTTGCTCCACTACAGAATGACAGCCGCAATAGCGGGCAAGTACTTCGCAAACAGACACAAAGGCTGTCATTTGCCAACTAACTTCGCCCGGTTGAGGTTTAAATACTAAATAAATGTAACTTTGCTCAAAAAAACACGCTCAGCGTGCAGAGAAACCACAACACCCATATCCACAAAGCCCACAACTCCTGCAAGTGGTGAGAGCAGAATGTGCCATATCAAGCCAACCCATAATATAATTTTTTTGCTCAAAAAACACGCTCAGCGGGTAGCGAATACCACACCTGCCAATTCCGCAAGCAGCAACCTCCTGCACAGTGGCGAGAAAAAATGGGCACAATAAGACAAATCCCATATAATATAATTTTTGCTCACAAAAAAGATCAGCGTGTAGAGAAACACAAACTACCAATCACAAGCCGCAACCTCCTGGCAAGGGCGGGCTGATTATTACAAGGCACGACACAGCGTACAAAAACAAACCTCCTCCCCCCCACTCTAGTGATCACAGCCGCATCCTTTAGCTAGTGGCCAGTAAATAGTGTGGATATACCCGAACCAGAAACCATCTTCTCAGGGAACAGCCCCTTAGAGAGGGTATATATGTCTCCACTAAATCCACTAGCCACCAACCTCAAGGATAGTGGTGCGTAAATTAACAGGTTTGAGTGTGGAGAAATACTTGTATCCCCATAAACCATAATTACGCGCACAGCACGCGGCGAGCCACATCCCCAGCTCCACATAGCCGACAACATTCCTAGCTACGTGGCGAAAGAAGATGTGGCCCCTAGACCACACATTTGAGACAGTAACTTCAACCAATATAAGAAGATATAAAATGTCACAAGGGCCTGGGATATAGATCCATTTATATTACCGAATTAGGTGCAGCTGTGTAGATTTAAACACTGATAATTGTGTTGGCTTTAATTATCCCGCACATTTCAGGGAGGGCCTAAATGTATATGTAACATTACAATGGCTAATTCCCAATTATAGCTTGCGGTGCTTGTGGTAACCCCCTCAGGATTGACAATGTAACAACAGGTAAGTGATAGAAGTAGTATATGTAGATAGATTACTACACACAGTGATGTCACAGTACAGGGATATTACACACAGTGATGTCCCGGTACAGGGATAATACACACAGTGATGTCACAGTACAGGGATAATACACACAGTGATGTCACAGTACAGGGATAATACACACAGTGATGTCACAATACAGAGATAATACTCATAGCGATGTCACAGTACAGAGATAGTGCATACTGATGTCACAGTACAGGGATAATACACACAGTGATGTCACAGTACAGGGATAATACACACAGTGATGTCACAGTATAGGGATAATACACACAGTGATGTCACAGTACAGGGATAATACACACAGTGATGTCACAGTACAGGGATAATACACACAGTGATGTTACAGTACAGGAATAATACACACACTGATGTCAGAGTACAGGGATAATACACACAGTGATGTCACAGTACAGGATAATACACACAGTGATGTCACAGTACAGGGATAGTGCACACTGATGTCACATGACGTGTGGATATGGGATGGACCCCCACTTTATTTTAAAACAGTTTAGACAAGAGAAAAACACGGTGTATGGAAAAAATACACAACCACATAACGTAATGGGTGAAATGGCCACAGCTTTATTTGAATCACAGGAATAAAACAATCAGAGGAGGAGTCAGGTGACATGCTAGGGGTGGGATTCCCCAATACCCCAATCTAAAGCTGCCTGACATACAGCACCCGGCACGCTCGGCTGCCATTCTAGGAGAGCCAGTACACTTTAAGGGCACCAATGACCCTGGTGAAGATTATCCATTGTGTGCTTCACCACCGTGCCCGCCCCTGGCTGCTTTTACCATTACCAGAGCCTTGAGGCTGCCACTTCCAAAGCTCAGGCTGTTGACCACCATGAGCTTTTACATCCTCTATAAGTTAAATTAGTCCACCAATAACTTGCCTGCACCTTCCACCTGACTCCTCCACCGCAAAATAAAAGCTGCGACAGATAACAAAATGCCATACTTTGACTCCCATTCTATTTTTTTTTTTTTAAATACATATTCTTTTATTTATTTGTTTTTAATTTTATATCTACATTTTTATTTAGATATTTCTTTCTTCTTCCATTTTAAAGACAGGAGCATAACATTGAGAAATTTTAATCTCCAGGCAGAAACTTTAAATATGTGCAACCGCCGACTCACAAAGAGTCATCCCACAGCGCTCAGGAGAGGAAAAACCCCCTGTAGATAGATAGATAGATAGATATGAGATAGATATGCAACACCCTCGCAAATGCAAGGCAGAGGAGTGGTTGCGAATACGTCCCACCATGTAGCTTGCAGCCTGTGTAGGGTCTAGTCAGCCCCATAGCATGTCACTACATCACACTACATAGTCCTTATAGGACACAGGGGAACATTGCAGTGGTAGACCCTGCCTGGTAAGGCAGGAGTTAAGTGTTTTGTCTGATGTCATATGTGTCAGACAATCACATGTGTTATACTTTGTCTCTGTAAGCTGAGATGTAATTGGAGGAGCAGCCACCACCTGACCAGTGGGAGTAACAAAACCCTGGACAGGAAACTTCTAGAAGTCAGTTCTCTCAGAAGAGAGTAGAGAGCAGTCAGACTTAGGAGTCTGCAGAAGCAGACTGGAGTTACTCCAGTACAGACTCTGTACAGCTAGCATACCAGACCAGAGCAGGAAGAGCCTAGCCCCTGCCTGAAGAGTGGAACTAATAGCTAGTTAGTGAGGAAAGGGGTATCATCCTAACTTCAAGGGTGATACCTGAAGCAACCCAGGACAAGCTGAAGCATCCTTCCAGGACACAGCTACCTCCCAGCCTGCCCTCTGCATCCAGGCTGGCGCTCTACATCCTGTGGCTCCCTCCAACTGCATCTCAGCACTCCACTACTCTGTTAAGGCACGTTGCTGCGGTTCCTGTCGGTTCCAATAAAGAACTGTAAGTTGTTTTTGTTCAACCTCTGCCTCCGTCTGGTCCCTGCTATTACGGCTGCCATCATCACGGGCACCCTGTCCACCACACAGAGACCCATACTCTAGACACCAAAGGGTTGCCCCAGGGAGATCTGCTATAGCAGCCTCTCCCTCATCATTTCTTGCCAGCACCACCCTGCTGGAGACCTGCCAGGCTGTAGGACAGCCCTCCGGTCCCCATACCAAGCACCGTGACACTAGCGTGCCTAGGCCGCAACCGCCAGCCACTCAGGTACTGCGGGCCCAGGCTGTCTCCAGGCCCCAAGAAAAGGCTAGGCCCCGGTGGGGGATGTTGCAGATATGAGATACATATGAGATAGATAGATAGATAGATAGGAGATAGATAGATAGATAGGAGATAGATAGATAGATAGATAGATAGATAGGAGATAGATAGATATCAGATAATAATGTGGGGATTAAATAAGTTGGTTCAAAAGAAAAGGCGGCTACACAAAGAGGCTTCATTACAGATATCTGTGTCCAGGTCACAGAACTTTCCCAGGTCCACAATTTATTAGTTTTTCCATGACGTGTGGATATGGGATGGACCCCCACTTTATTTTAAACAGTGTATGGAACACGGTGTATGGAAAAAATACACAACCACATAACGTAATGGGTGAAATGGCCACAGCTTTATTTGAATCACAGGAATAAAACAATCAGAGGAGGAGTCAGGTGACATGCTAGGGGTGGGATTCCCCAATACCCCAATCTAAAGTTGCCTGACATACAGCCCCCGGCCAGACATCAACAAAGGGGGGGCAGCACGCTCTGGCTTGCCATTCTAGCAGAGCCAGTACACTTTAAGGGCACCAATGACCCTGGTGAAGATTATCCATTGTGTGCTTCACCACCGTGCCCGCCCCTGGCTGCTTTTACCATTACCAGAGCCTTGAGGCTGGCCACTTCCAAAGCTCAGGCTGTTGACCACCATGAGCTTTTACATCCTCTATAAGTTAAATTAGTCCACCAATAACTTGCCTGCACCTTCCACCTGACTCCTCCACCGCAAAATAAAAGCTGCGACAGATAACAAAATGCCATACTTTGACTCCCATTCTATTTTTTTTTAAATACATATTCTTTTATTTATTTGTTTTTAATTTTATATCTACATTTTTATTTAGATATTTCTTTCTTCTTCCATTTTAAAACCAGGAGCATAACATTGAGAATTTTTAATCTCCAGGCAGAAACTTTAAATATGTGCAACCTCCGACTCACAAAGAGTCATCCCACAGCGCTCAGGAGAGGAAAAACCCCCTGTGGAGGAAACCTCTAGGGAACCATGGCTGAAGGATCGCCCTTCCTCTGGGCTTAGGAGGATAACGCCAACTTCATCTCATGAACAGTCAATTAAGAAATTTACATGATACAAGATAAACCGTGTCAAAGTTCAAAAAACAAACAGACAATCATTTTCATAGCATTCTACATGTAATTGGTAAATAACCAGTTGTAAATTAATGATAGTAAAGGGCGGGTGGGAGGGACATGTTTCTTTCTGTGCTTCTAGAGAGAGAAAGAGAAAGAGAGATATAGGACAGGGAGTGACATCTACTCCTGAGCCCCTCCCCTCTTACATCACTACACTATCCCACCCACTCTGTACTTACATCACTACACTATCCCACCCACTCTGTACTTTTAACAAGGACCATCATCTTACATCAATACTATCATCTAAATTCAGTCGTTATAGGTCCCCCCTTACCACCGTCATGTTCCTGCTTCACCTATGGCTCCGCTGTTGTCATGACGTGTGGATATGGGATGGACCCCCACTTTATTTTAAACAGTGTATGGAACACGGTGTATGGAAAAAATACACAACCACATAACGTAATGGGTGAAATGGCCACAGCTTTATTTGAATCACAGGAATAAAACAATCAGAGGAGGAGTCAGGTGACATGCTAGGGGTGGGATTCCCCAATACCCCAATCTAAAGTTGCCTGACATACAGCCCCCGGCCAGACATCAACAAAGGGGGGCGGCACGCTCTGGCTTGCCATTCTAGCAGAGCCAGTACACTTTAAGGGCACCAATGACCCTGGTGAAGATTATCCATTGTGTGCTTCAACACCGTGCCCGCCCCTGGCTGCTTTTACCATTACCAGAGCCTTGAGGCTGGCCACTTCCAAAGCTCAGGCTGTTGACCACCATGAGCTTTTACATCCTCTATAAGTTAAATTAGTCCACCAATAACTTGCCTGCACCTTCCACCTGACTCCTCCACCGCCACAAAGAGGCCATTTGACACCTTAAATGGACTCGACCGCCACCAAACAACAAAAATCCCATCAATGGGAATGCAATGGGTTAACGAATAAAGTGTTGAGAAAATTACAAATACAATCCACATGCACAAAGTGGTAAAAACATTGCTAAACTCTAAACTTCTACAGATATACCAAACCGTGTCCAACAATACAGTAACACACATGCATACACGGTCCCCAGTAACACACATGTATACATGGTCCCCACTAACACACATACATACACAGTCCCCAGTAACACACATTTTGTCTGTTCCATCACTGACAAAAAAAATTTGCACCATTTTCTTTGTGAGCTTCATTGTTACAGCCATCACTATAGACTCCAAATGACTCCTCCACTTTATTCATTGAGTTCCCACGATCATGGAGATGCCATATATACATAGGTTCTATAAGGTTTCATAGATTTAAAAAAAAATTAAAACCTTTTGTACAATAAGAATATATATTTTTTAATTTCGCCATATTCTGGCACCAATAACTTTTTCAGCGTATGGACCTGTGCAATTTCTCACATTTTGAGGGCTGTATGACTCTTTGATCACATTTTATTTAAATTTATATGTGTTGTGAAAAGGCGAAAAAATGGCGATTTGGGCGTTTCTTTCCCTTATGGGAACTGTATTTGTACCCTATTCCTAGAGAACTTTAATTTTAGGGGGTCTGATCACTTAGGGTCCTTGCTGCCATCGAAACCGGCCAATGGCCACCAATGACACAGTAAGGGCGCGGTCACACGTTTCGCTTTGGTTGCATTTTCATTGCATTTTAAAACGCATTACAACAGCTGAGGAGAGGTGATTTGCCCAATTACATTACTGTTAACATTTGCGTTTACAAAACGCATTGTTAACAAATGTAAATAGTAACATCATTAGGCAAATCACCTCTCCTCAGCTGTTGTAATGCGTTTTAAACACAATGAAAACGCAACCAAAGCGCAACGTGTGACCGCGCCAGAATATGAAGTCCAACCAGAAGAGAAGGGATTCCTCGCTCTTAAATGTCGCCCCATTGAAGGGTAACTAGACGTGTGAGGGGTATCCATGCTAATCTTCTACACACAGCAGGGAAGGTTCAAAAACAGTGTTTTTACGTGTTATTAATGGAACGTGATGCGGTTATATGTTTAAGACCGAGTTCACACCTTCCATCTCAATTGCGCAAAACGCAGCACAAGCAAAATGGAAAGGGGCTCAGCCCGATCGCATATGTGTTTCAGCAGAAACGCACGCGATAGGTAATGCCACGCGCCCCGTGGTTTTTGCGCCGCTTACGTATATGAAATCAGACTGAACCCCTCCTTGTTCCATCTGGATTGTGGTTTAAAACGTAAGCAGCCTCAGGCTTCGTTCACACGTGGCATTTACATAGCTTTTGAAACACTATAACAGCCGAGGAGAGGAGGTTTGCCTAGTTACATTGCTGTTAACATGTGTGTTTACAAAAGCAGTGGTGCAGTGTTAACACTTATGCAAATACATGTATTAACATTTCATTTTGTAAACACATATGTTAACAGGAAAAAATGAGGCAGATGTCCTCTCCTCCGCTGCCGTATTGCATTTCAAAGCGCAATGTGTGAACAAAGCCTCATAAAGACCATACAATACTGCCGCCAGTGCTACGTATTGTTTCAGGAGAGACGTGTAGCCTTTTTCCAGTAACATAGTTGTGCTTTTTGATAGAATTTCCATGACCTGTATCATTCAGGGGTTGAGGATACGCAAAAAATGACAGCTGAGCTCGGATTGGTTTCCATCGGGAACTAGAAGATAAATCTCCCCCACATTAATATGTCCACATTTTTGGGTCCTCACACAGTCCTCCCAGTGTAACACTACACAGAGAGGCTGGAGTCACCATCCATTACCCTGTGTGATCCTCTCACAGTCATTCCCCATCACATGGCACATGAATGAGGCCTCCATTCCAGGGCAGTGACACACAGGTCATTTTCGGATGATTTATGACTACCATGGTGTCGCCACTCAGGACCCCACCAGAAATGTACATGTCATTGCCCGTCATTAACGTTAATAGGCAGTGAACTACACCCAGGAGAACAGCTGTGCAGGAAAGCCGCCCCTGGCCCGAAATCTGGAATTACGGAAGCGTTCGGAATAAGAGGAATGACCTAAAGTGACCTAAAGTGACCTCCACCCATAAGACGACATCACACACCTTGTTATGTTGGGTCTTAGGGTCCCTTATAAATACAGCAATGGCCACAAGGTACAGGCAGTCCCTGGGTTACATACAAGATAGGTTCCGTAGGTTTGTTCTTAAGTTGAATTTCTATGTAAGTTGGAACTGTATATTTTACAATTGTAACCCCAGACAAATTTTTTTTGGTTTCTGTGACAACTGAATTTTAAAAATGTTGGATTGTCATAAGAACCAGGATTAATAATAAAGCTTCATCACAGACACCTTTGTTGTAGCCCAAGGCTAAAGTACAGTAAATTGGCAACATCTGGAGGCCCGTTTGTAACTAGGGGTCGTCCGTAAGTCAGGTGTTCTTAAGTAGGGGATCGCCTGTAATTCCATGACGTGTGGATATGGGATGGACCCCCACTTTATTTTAAAACAGTGTATGGAACACGGTGTATGGAAAAAATACACAACCACATAACGTAATGGGTGAAATGGCCACAGCTTTATTTGAATCACAGGAATAAAACAATCAGAGGAGGAGTCAGGTGACATGCTAGGGGTGGGATTCCCCAATACCCCAATCTAAAGTTGCCTGACATACAGCCCCCGGCCAGACATCAACAAAGGGGGGCGGCACGCTCTGGCTTGCCATTCTAGCAGAGCCAGTACACTTTAAGGGCACCAATGACCCTGGTGAAGATTATCCATTGTGTGCTTCACCACCGTGCCCGCCCCTGGCTGCTTTTACCATTACCAGAGCCTTGAGGCTGGCCACTTCCAAAGCTCAGGCTGTTGACCACCATGAGCTTTTACATCCTCTATAAGTTAAATTAGTCCACCAATAACTTGCCTGCACCTTCCACCTGACTCCTCCACCGCCACAAAGAGGCCATTTGACACCTTAAATGGACTCGACCGCCACCAAACAACAAAAATCCCATCAATGGGAATGCAATGGGTTAACGAATAAAGTGTTGAGAAAATTACAAATACAATCCACATGCACAAAGTGGTAAAAACATTGCTAAACTCTAAACTTCTACAGATATACCAAACCGTGTCCAACAATATAGTGAAGCAGGATACCGTACAGCCATGATGTGGAATAACTGCCCTCGGAACTAAATATATTCTGAAAAGACTAAGTACTAGACACCAAAAGCGTAGATTTATCTCCCCACCGAGTGGGAATATCGCTTACTGTATCTCCAGTATCTAGAGAACCACTAGTCATACTTCAATATATGTATCATGCACCAATACCATTGACAGAACAGACATGAAGAGGATAGGTAAAGAAGAAGAACGTTTACTTCTGTGCTCAGCTAATGCATAGGTAGGGGGGGGGGGGGCAACCCCACTATGTGTCATAGCGTATGCACTGCCACGGCATAGCCCCTGACAAAATGTTCAAAATGCTGTGCGATGTCTTCGCTCTTTTTTTTTTTTTTTTTATATATATATATATATATATAGTATTAGAATAACATAATGAGCTGAGCCGAGATATACTCATCTCAAGCCTTATAGCAAACCAATGTAAAATTTATTTTGTAGTTGGCCTAGCACCAGCTCCATCTTGCTCCAATACAGAATACAGCGCAATAGCGGGCAAGTACTTGACATCAGAACAGCAAAGGCTTGTCCATTTTGACAACTAACTTCGCCCGGTATAATACTAAATAAATGTAACTTTGCTCAAAAAACACGCTCAGCGTGCAGAGAAACCACAACTACCATATCCACAAGCCGCAACCTCCTGGCAAGTGGCGAGAGCAGAATGTGGCCATATCAAACCAAATCCATAAATATAATTTTTTTGCTCAAAAACACGCTCAGCGTGTAGAGAAACCACACCTGCCATATCCACAAGCCGCAACCTCCTGGCAAGTGGTGATATACAATGCACGCACAGCGTACAAAACCAACACTCTAGTGATCCACCAGCCGCTATCCTCTTAGCTAGTGGCGTAACTAGGTGTGGATAACCGAACCAGAACCATCTTCTCAGGGACCGCCCCTTAGAGAAGTGCATATATGTCTCCACATATAATCCACTAGCCACCAACCTCCAAGCTAGTGGTGTAACCAGGTGTGGAGAACTTGTGTCTGTGCTCGCCTCCATAACCGCATAAATAATATGTAAAACGCCCCTACAGGAGGGGGTCACACGGCCGCGAGAGGGGCCAACGCACCTCCCCAGTCTCACATATATAAATAAGCCAAAAGAGGATCCGGCGTGCCCGCCAACAGTCGACTCTCCTAGCTTAAGTGGCTGAAATAAATGTTGGCTGCTAGACACAAGACAATTGGCTGAATATCCACAAAAACGAATCCAACAAAACCATGTTGGTAGAGATGATCAGTAAAACATCAATAAAAAGCAGCCACCAAAAAAATATGTAAGACCTTATAAAAATGTAACCCACAAGTGGCAAGGCGAAGGACAATAGGCCGATTGTAAGTATATACGGATCCATAACTGTTATCCTAAGCTTGATCTCCTTAACACCAATTCACGGTGCAAACATACATCGGTAAAACACGCACTCCACCAGAAGACCCAAAGCTGTACCATGGTGTTCCTAGCTGGAAAATCCCCATTGGTGTACATTTGGGACCTAATCTCCTCTCCTTCCTTCTCACACCAATTCTCCACAATTCTCCCCAGCCACATCTGCCAAGCCATCGCTCATCCCCCCCAAACAAAACCAGCAATTAATTCAATAAATGGCCTATCACTTGTTACACGGAAGGTCTTCCACTTTTTCTGGAGGACGGCTATTCCCTTCTCTCCCTAACATCCCACTTGACCAATTCTCCCCTACCTTACTCTCAACTCTTCCCCCCCAGACTCATCACCCATTATACAAGTTATATGCGTGTCTGAGGTGGATATTAACCCCCAGACTAAACTCCAACAGCCAATATCAACCCATCAAGCCCTGAACCCCTACCCGCCTCATCAAACACCCCCGCCTTCTAGGGTAACTTGTACTTGCTAACTCAACATAGCATGTACTCCACGCCATTTAATCTTCGAACCCTCTAGAGTATAATAACTGATATGAGTGCACAATCAGGTATAAACTCGAAAACATTGACATTGCCCAAACCCTATAGACAACAGAGGAGCGCCAAAGACAGCCACAGAAAGTCTTCCAGGGGCACAACTAACAACACACAACACAAGTGAAAGGCTAGTTGACTAAGATATATATGTAAAGAAGTATCAAAAACAAACAACAAATAACAAAACAAAAGACCTACAACAACAATAACCCTCCAAGCTAGGGTGTTAACCAGGTGTGGAGAACTTGTTCCCATAACCATAATTACGCGCACAGCGTGCGGAGAGCCACATCCCAAGCTCCAATAGCACCAACCTCAAGCTAGTGGTTAACCAGGTGTGGCGAATTGTTCCCATAAACCATAATTACGGCCACAGCGTGCGAGAGCACATTCCCAAGATCCAATAGCCACCAACCCCAGCTAGTGTGGGTACCAGGTGTGGAGAACTGGTCTCCCATAAACAATAATACGCGACGCGCGACGAGAAGCCAAATCCCCGCTCCACATAGCCGCCAACACTCCTAGCAAGTGGCGAAAGAAGATGTGACCCTAGGGACCAACATTGGAGACAAGTAACATTAACCACACATAAGACATATATAAATGTACAAGGCCATGGATGTATATGAGGATCCCATTTATTCCTACAGAAGTTTAGGTGCAGAGTAAAGTAACACTGACATTGGGCTAATTCTCCATCCATTTCATGGGGCTAAATGTAATGTAACATTACAATGCTATTCCCATTTATAGTATGAGGTGGCATTGAACCCCCTCGTATGTACCATGTACACTCATGGTAACTAGAATGTATATATATCATATATATATATTATATATATATATATATAATATATATAGAGTGCACAAAGGTATAACATGCGAGACAGTCCATAATATAGAAGCCACAACTCTAAAGGCTAGTTATTATTATATAATATAGAGATATATGTAAGATACAAGCCTGATCCATAACTACAATAAAGCAGGATATGGAAGTCATGTACAAGAACCAGGCACATAAAGCCATCTGAATGCAAATGTGGTGACTATATAGCAATGACCTGGGAGGCTACATATTAGAATCCGTTATGTATATCAGTGACATGGAGGTTTTATTCAGATAGTAAGCTCCCCAATCCAGAAACTACACTACTCAGGTCAATGCTGGGCCATATAGACCGGAATGTGGGGGACCTGCAACTATAATGGTCAGTAAATCACAGTAAGGTGTAGGCCACCAAGGGGGGGGGGGGGGGGGGGACTATAGAGAACCGAGATTATAAAAGACTGTAATAAGCAGCCTCCACTGTGTGATCCTTCTCCCATTCAATGGAGACCATTAATAACCAAGAAGATTGACTTACAGATAAGACAGTGTTATAAACAGCCGTTGAAAGAAAGCATGGATGAGGCTATGGTAAAACGTCCTCCTGGCACGTCAGGCTCATTAGTAATATAAAGTTGAATTAGAGGAAGGAGGCCATGGATGAGGAAATATAAGAGATAGCACAGTCCCGGTGCCCGGATCTATGAGTAATTCCCTGGTTTTCAGGATGGATTTTGTGGTAGTTTTTTCTATTAAACCCCTGATTGTTGTGACACGTATCCTTTCGTTTGACATTTGTGGTGCGTTTCTTTATCATTATTTGGTGTAGGTTCCTGGTGATAGAATAGTCGGCCTATTGGGATCCACTGAAAGCAGAGTTGAAATTGTATAAAGGCAAGTATTTATTATTTATATAAGAAACAGGAAACCTGACGTGCGAAGGGAGATCAGATCCTGAAAATGATTATGGAGCGTATGATGAGAAGATATTCTACAGAAGAGCACTGTGCAAGGCTGGGCACAGGGGCCTCATTCACACACACCGCAGTACACGTGTAATACATCACATCATCGATCCTTTCCATGTTATAGATTGTACCAAGGACCACTAGGAATACTTAGGGCCTATATGCAGTCGAGGGAATTGGTTTCCCTTGGAGCTAAACTACCCGCAGACAGAACTGGGGACCCCAGCTGGGAGAGAGACGAACTAGGACAAGAGCCTATCTTGCTACCTATAACCACCTTAACTCCCCAACCCACACCTGCGGACCTCCCAACTTACACCCCCACTCACTGCTCCACCTCCCCTACTTCTTCACTATTATTTCTCTTGAACCCCCCCTTTCCTCCCAATAGCCTCCTCATTTTCCCCTCTCTCCCATTCCTCCCCCTTGCCTATTTCAACCCCCTTTCACCCTTCGCATCTCTGTTTCCCCCCCCCCCTGTCCCCTCATAACGCATCTTACACCCCCCCCCTACACCCCACTACTAACCCCATCTACCACCTAACCCTAACCTCTACAAACCCGTAAGTTCTAATGCTCTCGGAGCCGATAATATAACTATAAGTACCCACCCATCATACCCCCTTCTATTCTCGTTCAGGTCCTCGTACGATAAAGTCTTCCCCCCAACTGCCCACCCCACATGTCTGAACCGTCGCTGCCCCCAGAGACGCCTCGGCGAATTCAGACCGCGTCTAATTTTCCGTGACCTTTTTCGCTCTAGGCATGAGCACCAGACGTTCAAGCCCCCAACATCGCCCCTCCGAGTGGTTAACTCTCCACTGCCAAATACGCCTCCTGTCTCTCCCCCTCCATCGCGAATATACCATACCCTAACTTCCTGAGCTCACCTCGGAACGATTCCGTCCCCCCCCCTCCCTGCTCCCCTTCCCCCAAACCTCCCCCTCCCAAACCCCGCTGTTAGTACCGTGTACAGCCCGATGCGCCTGACTATAACACACCCCACCCCCGACTCCCACTCCTCCCCAGTCCCCCCACCGCTCCTTCAAACCCCGCCCCCCCACCGGGACGAGCGCCCTCTCTGGCAACCTGCACCACACGACCGGTCTCTACCCAAGCTTCAACCTCCCCGACGCCACCGTACGGGCGTGTATGTTGCTCCTGGAACAATTCGCCGGGCCTCCCCCGTTTCGCCCCCACCCAGCTATGCCTGGCCCCCACATCCTCCTTTCGGCCTCCGGCAGCTGCCCTGCCTGCCGATTGCAATCCGAAAAGGGTGGCGGACAAAAAGTTATTACAAAATCACCAGCTTTCGCATTGGAGGATGGTCCTCTAGGAGTCAAATGTCCAGAAGGGACCATGTGAGAGGAAATAAGAAGAAGGAAAGGGTGACGGGGGGAGAAGGGGTCCCCGTCGGGTACCTTTTACTTTTGTCAAAATCCACATCCTGGAAAATCCCTTAAGGACAGCCCTGGCATCCATGCTAACTGTCCTATTTCATGATAGGAATGGACTACCTCTAGGACCCTATAGGGTTTCCCCCCATAAGGAAGTTATCCCCTGAGAAAACAAGGGACATTACTCATAGATTCAGGTCTAACAAACCAAGCACCCCTCATGATTCAACCCCATCATTTCCTCCCCCCTGCCCTCCCCCGCTCCGCCAGAGCACACCTCCCTCTTCTTCCTTTAGCTCGAATAATACCTACACATCCCTCCGCGACCATCTCCCCCCACCTCACCCCTCCTCCGCGCCATTCACCCAATCACTCTAATCCGAACCCCGCTCCTTCCCATAACACGCCCTATCCCCAAATTATCCATTAATCCTTTCGTTTCTCGCCACTGCTCCCGGTGCTCCTTGGGACCCATCCCCCACCCCATTCTATCCCCCCTCATCTCTCTACAGACCAACAATAACCGTAAATCCCCCCCACTAACGACCAATGTCCCCTCAGCCTTCTCTTTTTCATCGCTCACATGACCATTACTCCCGCACAGCACACGTCGCTTCGAAGAAGTTCGGATCTTGACTAAACTTTCCCACCCCAATCCCACCAATATAAGCACCCATAAAACATATTCCCTACCAAAAAACCCCACCAAACATCACGCCTCGCTCATCGGCCTTTATTCTCCGCCCTGGCCCCGTCCCCCCCCCCACCGCCCCCCTTCCCCCTCTCACGGACCCTCCACTGCCTCCTACTCTCCTCCTTACTATTACTGTGCCCTCCACCTTGCTCCCTCTTCCAACCTCGCCCTCCACCTACCCCACTCCCCCGCCCTCCCCCTCACTTCACCCTCCACACCCCCCTGACTCCCACCCAAACCCTTACCTCCCCCCCCCTTCCCACACTCGCAACAACAGGCCCCTTTCTACCTATTACCGCAACCTCGTCCCTCAACCTTCCCCTACTTCCCACACCTCCCACCCCACACTCTCCCACTGCGTAACACCCATATTTTTACCCCCCCCTCCCCCCCCTCTAATTTTCCCCTCTGTAAACCATAGACCCCTCTCAGAACAGCTCTCTCACCACCTCCTCCCTATTGCATCCCCTCGTTTATCCACATATTAACTGCTCACGCCAGAAACCCCCTCAAATGCCCTCTCCAGTCTTCAGCAAGCTTTTCCGCCACTCCAACTTTCCTGTATCTCCTAGCCCCCGTCTCCTCGACACCCCCTCCTCCTCTCTTCTATTTTTTTCACCAACCAATTCTCACCTGCCCCACCAACCCAATTTCCCAAAACACCCCACCAACGCAATCCCCCCCGATACCCTGCACCCCACCCCAAATCCCCCCAATGCTCCACCCCCTAACCCGACCAGCTCCTATACCAAACTACCGCTCCTCAACTCCGCCACATTCGCCTATCCTCGTCTCAATTCTAACCTTTCCTCTCCCACCCCTCCCATTACTCTCGCACCTCCCCACCGAAGCGCTCCCCCTCCTGTTCCTATTCTCTCCTCTACCACACCCTCTCTTCTTTCTATCATCCTCCCTTACCCTCAACTTGCCATCCCTACTCTCCCACCCCCCCTATCCTAAAATCAGAATTCCCTTATAGATCACATCATTCATTTCTCCCCCCCCCCATTAACCCCCCCCCGTCCCTGCCCCCCCCCCACGAGCGCACCTTCCTTTCCCAACTCCCGCCCCCCACCGCCGACCGCCCACACCCCCCACGCCCCTTCACCTACCCTCAATGTTATCCATCGTCCCCCCCATTCCCCTTCCCTCACCTTTCCACCACTTCTCCCTTCCTCACCACCCTCCCGTCGGCTCTCATCAATCACCCCCACACTCTCCCCTCCCTCCCCCCGTTGCGAGTCCCCTCCCTCTACCCCCATGTTCGCCTCCGCCTCCCCCCCCTTATCCTCCCTTCTCATTCCACTCCTCTCACCCTCGTCAACCTCCCCCCCAGCCACTACACACACATACCAACAAACCATCTAGTCCACCCCCACCTCTCATCCCCACTACTCCCACTCCCCCCTCTCCTTGTCGACTCTACCTCCATCTCTCCGGACCCCGCCCACCCAATCCCAGCCGGGGGTCCTTATCCTTCCTTGCCCGGACCCGCTCCCAACCTACCGACCACAACCTTTCCGGGTCCCGGGGTGAGCGTGATATCTTCTTTATTTGTTATCCATGGCCTCCCTCCTTCTAAAACAAATACCAGGTTAGTAAAATCTAAAAATTCTGACAGATGAGACCAAAGTCTATTAGGGTGTGTTACTAAGAGCCTCCATCGGGGCGCTATACTCATAGGCCGTAATCAAGACTGTGAGCTTTTCCTTCCACTTCCGGTGATGGAGTGAGATTACACTCAGTCAAAGGCGAGGATATCTCGATGGATCATCGAGGATGGAGAGAGCGGAGAATCAAGTGGCCATCTTTGAGGCCTGTGACTCTGAATTACGGAGCCGAGGTGGCTCTGGGCAACACCTTCCAGGTGCCCTAGGATCATTAGAATAATTTTAAAAGATTGAATTAGCAGAGGAGGTCCAATCTATAAGCAAATATAAGAAGATTTACCACGTCCTGGGGCCGGATCTATGAGTATGTCCGGGTTAACCAGGAAGGATTTTGATGGTAGATTTACTCTAACCTTCCCGAGATTTACGGTAATTTAGAATGTACACCTTATTTAAAATGAATGATATCCAAACTATATACAACTATAACACTGGTATGATAGTACTATAACAAATACTGCCCACTACCTTACTAACTTACTCTGTCATGCATTACCATTCAATGATGCCGCATACAGAGTCAGCCAGTGAATCCGCCTACTGCGACACACATAATATCCGCCATGTAGGCAAGACGTCAAGCCTCTATAAATCCTTGAAGTGCGTCTATGTTCTATCAGTGTGTGGTTACACATTTGAAAGGGGAATGGACTATGTGACTGTCTAGCTGCCACCAGGGGGCGCACGCAGGAGGTCACTTCGCCTTTGTATATAAGCAGTTTGTGTTATATAAAAGTTTATTGCTGCATATCATGCTATAACCTCCTGTGTTAACAATACATGTGATACGGTTCTAGATTTCGGGGGGTTCCGGTGGTTGCAGATTATTGCACCTTTTTTGAAGCACTTAGCAGGGTAATGGGCTTGTATTAGAGGATTGCACCCCCCAGCCCTGGGGCACAGTGGAATTCATGGCCTGAACATTAACAGAGCACTGAGTCTGCATCCAGCGCCCCTTTCTCGGGCGGCGATAGTATGACCTTTACCATTTACAAAAAACCCATAACACTGGGGAAAGACTGGACTATCCATTATGTACAGATATAGGATGAAAGAATCTCCAGATCAACATGACCTTCCATTTGTTAGATTAAAGGGATTTGTACCGAGCTTTATATACTTGTAAGGGATGGCATGCCCATAAAGACTATAAGAAATAATAATAATTCTTTATTTATATAGCGCACACAGATAGACCAGCGCTGCACAGAGCTTTCCAATCAGTCCCATGTCCCCTGCATGGGGCTCACAATTCTAAACAACACAGTAACAGTATGTTTTGTGAGTGTGGCAGGTAGAAACTGAGGACCTGTCAGAGGAAACACCCGCAAAAACAGGATGAGAGACATACAACTCTTGCGGATGTTGACCCTGGGAATTGAACTCAGGTCGGGACTCCATGCGCTGGGCAAGGCCTGTATTGGCGTAACCACTGAGCCATCAACTGCCCTGCAATGGCCTGTGGCTAACATGCTGATTGCCCCCATAACTAGCTGCCCAAGGTGCTGTCCAACAGTGCATCTCTGGCGCCCATTTAGGCGTGCACATGCTGCGTTTGCAAGGGAGCAGGTATGGCCATGCGCTTGGCCCAAGCTCTCATAGTTTTCACTGCGAACACAATGTGATTGTTTTAGAGGGTGATGCCAAATCGTTGCGTTTTTTGGACGCGTTTTACAGCATGGTTTTTTGAATGTTCCATCGCGGGCGTGTTTGGCTGGTTTTAATATCTGTAGTCACAGCTGCCTACATACTAGAAATGAAGATAGACACGCGTTCAGAAAGCAGGACGAGAGGCAGGGTTAACATCTAATAAAAACCGCATCCGTTTTTTAAAATGGATGCGTGTTTTAAACAGACTGAAAACGCACGATTTATGCCATGGGTCCAAAAACGCAACATGGGGGCATACCCTTTCCACACCCACCACACAGTTCGCATGCGGGTTGTTACACTGCAAATGCTTTGCTCCAAGACGCGCGCCCTCATAGCGCTTGATAACGCAACAAGAACCGGAAGGGGGGCGTTCCAAAGGGTGACAATTAGATCCTGCCCTTTAAAAACGTCATTAGAACAGCTGAGGATATGCTGTCAACATATGCGTCTCTACAAATTTTGCATGTGTTCAACAAAAATGTTACGTGTGTTAAAAATAACATATACAGGTTTTGAAACACCAATTGTTGACAGGCAATGTAATCAGGGCATAATTCCTTGCCTTACTGAGACGGCACCCTTAATAAGCAGAACCTGCCTGCTATAGGGAGCGTCTGATTGTGTGGTGTCCTATAGATAGATCTCAGCTGTTGTTTATAGCGTTTGCGTAATGAGACAGAGCCCGAGTTTACACTTTGTATGTTATGTACTATACTCCGAGACTACAGCGGGGTCTGGGAGAGGACGCCCGACGGCTGACCCCTGTGCGCAGGGCAATTTGGGGTCCTGATGAGTTGTGAGTTCCTTTAGGCTGTAACAGAACATCTATAGTAAAAGAAAATGATATTGAGAACATCATAAAACACTAACAAGCATACAAAGGCAAAATTATTGGAAAAACTCGACTGTATAAATGACTTTGTAAACGCTAAGGTGTACGGCATTCTACGTGGCCGTTTTGAACGCATTTTGAGTGAAACAGTCTCACTACTACAAGGTTTTTGACCAGGTTGTAATTAAGATAATTGGTCAAACCTGTCAAAAAAACTGATGCCACACAGGCATTTTGAACCCGATTTTTGGCCATTTTTAAGGGCAAAGACCGCAATGCTTTGCCGTTTTATAAACCGTTTGTGCCGTCTGTTTTTTAAGCATGCATTTCAATCTGTTTAAAAATGCAATCAGATTTTTGACCAGTTTGCCCAATTAGGTTAATGAATAAACCAGGTTGTAAAAGCAGCCTAAACGCATGGTGAATTGTCCAAAAAACTGACGATTTTAAAACGCTGCGCGTTTGCCACAGCATTTGACTAAATCGGCAATGAAGCCGCAGTATTGATCAAGGCTTCATGCATCAAAAAAGGCAACGCAAACATCACATGAATGCGCCCTCAGGGTGATCTCTCACAAAAAATATGTTCTGTGAATACGCCATAAAACACCCCGCGCAGACGCATATGCACATCCGTGTTTTAGGTACTATGATCCACATCTGACTTCCGGCTTTTCGCAAGCATCATTTTATAACAAGGTAGGCAAGGAAGTTACATTTCGAACAAGTTTACAAGAGTTGTTGTGTGTGTTATGTCCAGGAGCGCTCACTATAGCTGGGGGTCGGAGACAATCGGTGCTTGTTATTCCAGGACGCTCACTATGGCCGTGTGACTGTTATGTCCAGGAAGCTTGCACTAATGTCCTGGTGCTGTCTATATTGGCGACAGGACGCTCACATAATGCTTCGTTGGCGTAGCGGCTCCAGCGGGTTGGTTATATCATCTAGGACGCTCAACGTGGCTGGGTGCTGTATATGGGCTCAATAGTGCTTTGTCCTAGGACGGCTCAGCTCAAGGGGCTGAATCCTATGACGTCAATTGCCGTGCTGTATCCAGGACCCTAACGCTTTTTCAGACCTATTATGCCTGGTGCTGTTATATGCCAGGACGCCTCACTATGCCTTGTGCTGTTATATCCAGGGACGCTCACTAATGCCTGGTGGCTGTTGTTATATCCAGGACGTGCACTAATGGCCTGGTGCTTTTTAATCCTATTGACGGCTCACCATATGCCCCCCGTGGTGACTAGTGTAAGTGCCAGACCGCTCATACATCCTGGGCTGTTATATCCTAGGACGCTCCACTAATTGCCTGGTTGCTCTGTTATACTTCCAGGACGCGTGGGCACTAAGCTGTGTGCTGTTATGATCCAGGACGCTCACGTAAGCCTGGTGCTGTGTATATCCAGGACGCGCTCCACTAATGCCTGTGTGCTGTTATGGTCCAGGACGGCTCACTAATCGCCTGGTGCGTGTGATATGTCCAGGACGCTCACCTAATGCCGCGTGCTGTTAAGTCCAGTCGCATAGCCGGGCTGATCCAGCGCTCATATGCCCGTGGCTGTTATGTCCAGGACGCTTCACTATATGCCATGTGTGTCTGTATGTCGGAGCTCACAACGGGGACGGCTCGGCTAATGGCACTATCGGTTGCCTGTTATGTCCAGGACGCTCATGAATGCCCCGGTGACTGTTATTCCAGGACGCTACATAATGCCGCCGGTGCTGTGATGTCTAGCTCAGCGATCGTGCGTTGTGTCCGGACGCTGCACTATGCCCTGCTTATGTCGTGCGGTCTGTCAGCGGCTGTATCCAGGCGCTCACATATGCCGGTGCTGTTATGTGCGGCAGGACGCTCACTAATGCCCGGTGCTGCTGATGAGTCGCGGACGCTCAACTAATGAGGTGCGGTTGATGTCCAGGAGCCAGTGCTCACTAATGCCTCGGGGTGCTGTTAATTCCAGGACGCTCATTTATTATGCCGGTTGCTATTCAAGCTCACTAGCTTGTCCAGGACGCTCACCATAATTGCCGGTGGCTTAATGTCCAGGACGTGCACCTATAGCCTGGTGCTGTATGTCCAGATCGTCTCACTTGCCGTGCTGTTATGTGCGAGGCAAGATCACTAATGACCGGTGCGGATGATGTGCAGGACGACTCAACTATATTTGCACCTGTGCTGTTAATGTTCTTCAGGACGGCTTCACGTAAGCCTCGGTGCTGATAGTCGCAGGGGATCGCTCACATAATGCCCGTGGCTGATTATGTCCAGGACGCGTCTACTAATGACGCCGGTGCTGATATGTTGCCAGGACGGATCACTAATGCCTGGTGCTGTTATGTCCAGGACGAGCTCACTTAACACGCGCGTGTGATATGTCCAGGACGTCTCCTAATGCACTGGTGTCGTGCGATAGTAACGCAGGACGTCTTACGTATGCCGGTCTTGTTATGTCCAGGAACGACTCACATAATTGCTCTAGGTGCTGTTATACCTCAAGTCAGGACATCTCAACATAATGCCGTCGGTGCTGATTATGTCCAGCGCTCCTATCGCTCATAATGGGCTGGGTGCCCTGACATGTAGAGCGGCTACTTATGGGGTTATTCCAGGCGATCACTAATGCCGGTGCTGATATGTCCAGGACCGCTCACTAATATGCTTTGCTGTATATTCAACGGACGCTCACAAAGCATGGTGTTATGCCGGGAAGCATCAACGTATACTCCAGGACGCTCACTAATGCCGTGTGCTGGTTTATGATCCAGGACGCTCAATATGGCCGTGGTGCTGATATGTCCAGGACGCTGCACTAATGCCCGGTGCTTATATGTCCAGGACGCTCACTAATGCCTGGTGCTGTGAATCCCAGCGCTCAAAAGCCTGTGCGGTTATATCCAGGACGCGCCACTAATGCCTGGCTGCTGTTATGTCCAGGGAAGCTCACTAATGCCTGTGCTGTTTTATATCAAGGGATCACTAATGCCCGCGTGCTGTTATGTCCAGGGCACGTCACTAATGCAGGTGAGGTTGGTTATATCCCAGGACGCTCACTAATTGCCTGGTGCTGTTATGTCCAGGACGCTCACTAAGCCTGGTGAATCACAGGTAGAGGTGGAAAGGACGCTCAAAAGGAATTTGGTGCTGTTATTCACCCAAAGGAAGCTCACTTAATGCCTGGTGCTGTTATGTCAAAGGACGCTCATAATGCCCGGGCTGATATGTCCAGGACGCTCACTAATGCCTGGTTGCGGTTATATCCAGGAGATCACTAATGCCTGGTGCGTGTGATGTCAGACGTCACTAATGACCGGTGCTGTTATGTCCAGGAAGCTCACTAAGCCTGGTGCTGTTATGTACAGGACGCTCACTAATGCCCGTGCGTTATGTCAGGACGCTCACTAATGCCCGGTGCTGTTATGTCCGGACGCTAACTAATGCCGGTGCTGTTATGTCCAGGACGCCACTTAATGACCGGTGATGTTATGTCCAGGCCGCTCACTACTAATGCCTGGTGCTGTTATTGTCCAGGACGATATTAATAATGATATGGTGCTGTTATTGTAACAGGAAGATCCACTAATGCACGGTTGATGATATGTCCAGACGCTCACTAATGCCCGGTGCTGATATGTCCAGGACGCTCACTAATGCCTTGGTGCGGTTATATCCAGGACGCTCACTAATGCCGGTGCGGGTATGTCCAGGAAGCTCAACTAATGAACGGTTGCTGTTATGTAAGGAGACGCTCACTAATGCCTGGTGCATGTTATGTCCAGGCGAAGATCACAATGACATGCGTGCTTATATGTAAAGGCCACGAATAACTAATGCCCGGTGATGTTATGTCAAGGAGCTCACTATATGCCCGGTGCTTGCTGCTTATGTCAAGGACGCTCCATAATGACTGGTGCGGTTTATGTCCAGGACGCTCAATAATGCCCGGTGCCTGCTGTTAGTCCAGGACGCCTCACTAATGCCTGGTGCTTGTTATGTCCAGGAAGCGCCACTAATGCCTGGTGCTGTTATGTCCAGGTTACGCTAATAATGAATGGGTGATGTGGATAGAAAGGAAGCTAACTAATGCCTGGTGCGTTATATTGTTATGTCCAGGACGATCAATAAGGCCGGTGCTGTTATGTCCAGGAACCGCTCACTAATGCCTGGTGCGTTATGTCCAGGCCGCTCATAATGACTGGTGCTGTTATGTCCAGGACGCTCAATAATGCCCGGTATGCTGTATATCAAGGACGGCTCACTAAATGCAAGGGTGTGCTGTTATGTCCAGGACGCTCAATTAATGCCCCTGGTGCTGTTAGGGTCCAGGACGCTCAATAAGCCTGGTGCTGTTAGTCCAGGACGCCTCCTAATGCACGCGTGCTGTTATGTCCAGGACGCTCACTCAATGCCTGGTGATGTATATCCAGGAGCTCACTAATGCAAGGTGTATGTTATGTGAAAGGAAGATCTAATAATGAAAGTGCTGTTATGTCAAGGACGCTCACTAATGCCGTAGTGATTGGACGTGGGCGTCAGTGTGCGGAGTCAGCCAGTGAACACTGGCTCTGTGGCTGCCTCCAGCATGAGGATCCCTGTGGATAAGCTGAGGCTGTGATAATACAGACGGACACAAACTGGCGAGACGGAGGCAAAAGCAACCAGGACTGCAAGGCCAACCCCTGAGTCAGTCCAGTCCCACCACATATAAAGATGGGAAGCCCCCAACCCAATCGCCATCTATTTTTGCCAATAATATAAAAAGCAGTGCACATTGCATGAAGCTTGCCCCTGACATCCTCCTGCTGCCGCTCACTTCTGGATAATCCAGTTTCCTATGTCCATGCATGACTCAGACTAATCAAAAACACTCCTAGCTGCAAGCAGTCACACTAGAACACCCGCCCCATCACAACACATTGCACCCGCCTAAACACACCCCCCATGCTGACAGTGCACTGCCTAAGTCCACAGCCCAGGCTCTCACACTGCTACCTTACACCACTTAGAGAGAGCAAGCCCTACTATCCCTGCTTAAAGTCATTCAATACTAATCCACCTGTACACATGCACCAGCGATCCAGGAAGCTGCCCGGGCAATAGGTAGGCCCTGGATGTAAAGCACGTCCAGCTGACTCCCCATCCTCAGCAAGAAGGTTCTCCAGTCTACCTGATCTTCAAGAAGTTTTCTTCACTTACCTGGGATTGCAAGAAGGTTCCTCCAATCTACCCGTTATCCCAAAAAAGATTTCTCCCCTCCACCTGTCTCCAAGAAGTCCTCCAATACACCTGGTCTCCAAGACAGGTTCATCCAATCCACCTGGTCCTCCAAGACGGATCCTCCACTCAATGTGGTATGCAAGACGGTTCCTCCAGACACAAAATGCAGGAAAAAAGAACGGGGACACAAAATAGTAATGGTAGAAAAGCAAGGATGAATTATACTAAATTGTGAGGTTATGTCAAAGAAGGTTCATACGACCCACATGATTCCAAGAAAGGTTTCCCTCCCGCTCCACCTGGTCTCCAAAGAAGGTTCCTCCACACAGCCTGGTGTGCAAGAAGGTCCCTCCGCTCCACCTGTCTTCAAGAAGGATTTCCATTCATGTGGTCTGCACAGAAGGTTTATCACACACACAATTCCCAAGAAGGGTCCTCCAATCCACCCTGGTCTACAAGAAGCATCCTCCACAACCTGGTCTCCAAGAAGCATCCTCCACTCAACCTGGTCTCCAAGAAAGAAGCATCCTCCACTTCAAACCTGGACTCCAAGAAGGTTTCTCCAATCCACTTTATTCCAGAAAATCTTCTCTCAATCCAACTGTTCCCTTCTCAACTGAATTACAAAGAGGTTTCTGGCCTCTAACTGGGCTACAAGAAGGTTCTCCCATTCATACCAGATCAACTTGGTCTCTGAGAAGGTTTGCCCTACTCAACTGGAACAATAAAAGTTTACCTTGGTCTCTTCAATATATGTATCATGCACCAATACTATTGACAGAACAGACATGAAGAGGATAGGTAAAGAAGAAGAACGTTTACTTCTGTGCTCAGCTAATGCATAGGTAAGGGGGGGTGGCAACCCCACTATGTGTCATAGCGTATGCACTGCCACGGCATAGCCCCTGACAAAATGTTCAAAATGCTGTGCGATGTCTTCGCTCTCTTTTTTTTTTTTTTTATATATATATAGTATTACAATAACATAGTGAGCTGAGCCGAGATATACTCATCTCAAGCCTTATAGCAAACCAATTTAAAATTTATTTTGTAGTTGGCCTAGCACCAGCTCCATCTTGCTCCAATACAGAATACAGCGCAATAGCGGGCAAGTACTTGACAACAGAACAGCAAAGGCTTGTCCATTTTGACAACTAACTTCGCCCGGTATAATACTAAATAAATGTAACTTTGCTCAAAAAACACGCTCAGCGTGCACAGAAACCACACCTGCCATATCCACAAGCCGCAACCTCCTGGCAAGTGGCGAGAGCAGAATGTGGCCATATCAAGCCAAATCCATAAATATAATTTTTTGCTCAAAAAACACGCTCAGCGTGTAGAGAAACCATAACTACCATATCCACAAGCCGCAACCTCCTGGCAAGTGGTGATATACAATGCACGCACAGCGTACAAAACCAACACTCTAGTGATCCACCAGCCGCTATCCTCGTAGCTAGTGGCGTAACTAGGTGTGGATAACCGAACCAGAACCATCTTCTCAGGGACCGCCCCTTAGAGAAGTGCATATATGTCTCCACATATAATCCACTAGCCACCAACCTCCAAGCTAGTGGTGTAACCAGGTGTGGAGAACTTGTCTCCCATAAACCATAATTACGCGCACAGCACGCGAGAGCCACATCCCCAGCTCCACATAGCCGCCAACCTCCTAGCTAAGTGGCGAAAGAAGATGTGGCCCTAGACCAACCATTTGAGACAGTAACATCAACCACATATAAGACATTATATAAATGTACCAAGGGCCTGGATATATAGGATCCATTTATCTTACAGAATTAGGTGCAGCAGTAACACTGACCATGTGTCTGGCTAATTCTCCAGCCATTTCATGGGGATAAATGTAATATAACATTACAATGCTAATTCACCATTATAGTCTGAGGTGGTATGTAACCCCCTCAGTATTGTACCATGTACCACTCATGTAATCTAGAATGTATATATATATATATATATATATGAGTGCACATAAGGTATACATGGACAGTCCATAATATAGAAGCCACAACTAAAGGCTAGTTATATATATATGTAAGATACAGCCTGATCCATAACTACAATAAAGCAGTGAGATGGAAGCCATGTACACTGCACCAGGCACATAAGCATCTGAATGCAGCATGTGGTGACTATATAGCAATGACCTGGGATGGGCTACTATAGAATCCGTATGTATATCAGTGACATGGAGGTTTTATTCAGATAGCTAAGCTCCCCATATCCAGAAACTACAAATACTCAGGTCAATGCTGGGCCATATAGACCAGGAATGTGGGGGACCTGCACCTATCATGGTCAGTAAATCACAGTAAGGTGTAGGCCACCAAGACTATAGAGAACCAAGATTATAAAAGACTAGTAATAATGCAGCCTCCATCTGTGATCCTGTACATGTGCTCTCTCTGGGCAGCTCCTCTCTCCCTAGTGTCTAATACATGTAACCTTCCCATAACAAGCAGAGTAATGGTGGACATCTGCCCTCAGTCTCTATCCAAAAGGACTGGACTCCTGAAGAAGCTCCAGTATGGAGCTCGCGATTGCTTTGCCATATCTGTGCCACGAGGATTCGTACTAAAATAGCCATGTGTACCTGTGTCATGAAGGTATAAATGTAACCTTAAACCGTATACAAGAGGTCATTACCCTCATGTAAATTAGTGATATATGCAGTGAGTGAGGTAAGTACACACTCATCACTCAACCTCATATAAATCAGTGATATGTACAGTGTGTGAGGTAAGTACACCTTCATATAAATTAGCGATATGTACAGTGTATGAGGTAACTACATCCTCATATATACCAGTGATATGTACAGTTTATGAGGTAACTATATCCTCATATATATCAGTGATATGTACAGTGTATGAGGTAACTACATCCTCATATATATCAGTGATATGTACAGTGTATGAGGTAAGTACACCTTCATATATATCAGTGATATGTACCGTGTATGAGGTAACTACATCCTCATATATATCAGTGATATGTACAGTGTATGAGGTAAGTACACCCTCATATATATCAGTGATATGTACAGTGTATGAGGTAACTACACCTCATATATATCAGTGATATGTACAGTGTATGAGGTAACTACACCCTCATAAATCAGTGATATGTACAGTGTATGAGGTAAGCACACCCTCGTATAAATATAACATAGTGAGCTGAGCCGAGATATACTCATCTCAAGCCTTATAGCAAACCAATGTAAAATTTATTTTGTAGTTGGCCTAGCACCAGCTCCATCTTGCTCCAATACAGAATACAGCGCAATAGCGGGCAAGTACTTGACATCAGAACAGCAAAGGCTTGTCCATTTTGACAACTAACTTCGCCCGGTATAATACTAAATAAATGTAACTTTGCTCAAAAAACACGCTCAGCGTGCAGAGAAACCACACCTGCCATATCCACAAGCCGCAACCTCCTGGCAAGTGGCGAGAGCAGAATGTGGCCATATCAAGCCAAATCCATAAATATAATTTTTTGCTTAAAAACACGCTCAGCGTGTAGAGAAACCATAACTACCATATCCACAAGCCGCAACCTCCTGGCAAGTGGTGATATACAATGCACGCACAGCGTACAAAACCAACACTCTAGTGATCCACCAGCCGCTATCCTCTTAGCTAGTGGCGTAACTAGGTGTGGATAACCTAACCAGAACCAGCTTCTCAGGAACCGCCCCTTAGAGAAGTGTATCCAACACTCTAGTGATCCACCAGCCGCCAACCTCCAAGCTAGTGGTGTAACCACGTGTGGAGAACTTGTCTCCCATAAACCATAATTACGCGCACAGCACGCGAGAGCCACATCCCCAGCTCCACATAGCCGCCAACCTCCTAGCTAAGTGGCGAAAGAAGATGTGGCCCTAGACCAACCATTGGAGACAGTAACATCAACCACACATAAGACATTATATAAATGTACCAAGGGCCTGGATATATAGGATCCATTTATCTTACAGAATTAGGTGCAGCAGTAACACTGACCATGTGTCTGGCTAATTCTCCAGCCATTTCATGGGGCTAAATGTAATGTAACATTACAATGCTAATTCACCATTATAGTCTGAGGTGGCATGTAACCCCCTCAGTATTGTACCATGTACCACTCATGTAATCTAGAGTGTATATATATATATATATGAGTGCACATAAGGTATACATGGACAGTCCATAATATAGAAGCCACAACTAAAGGCTAGTTATATATATATATATATATATGTAAGATACAGCCTGATCCATAACTACAATAAAGCAGTGATATGGAAGCCATGTACACTGCACCAGGCACATAAGCATCTGAATGCAGCATGTGGTGACTATATAGCAATGACCTGGGATGGGCTACTATAGAATCCGTATGTATATCAGTGACATGGAGGTTTTATTCAGATAGCTAAGCTCCCCATATCCAGAAACTACAAATACTCAGGTCAATGCTGGGCCATATAGACCAGGAATGTGGGGGACCTGCACCTATCATGGCCATATGGACCAGGAATGTGGGGGACCTGCACCTATCATGGTCAGTAAATCACAGTAAGGTTTAGGCCACCAAGACTATAGAGAACCTAGATTATAAGAAACTAGTAATAATGCAGCCTCCATCTGTGATCCTGTACATGTGCTCTCTCTGGGCAGCTCCTCTCTCCCTAGTGTATAATACATGTAACCTCCCCATAACAAGCAGAGTAATGGTTGACATCTGCCCTCAGTCTCTATCCAAAAGGACTGGACTCCTGAAGAAGCTCCAGTATGGAGCTTGTGATTGCTTTGCCATATCTGTGCCACGAGGATTCGTACTAAAATAGCCATGTGTACCTGTGACATGAAGCTACAATTGTAACCTTAAACCGTATACAAGAGGTCATTACCCTCATGTAAATTAGTGATATATGCAGTGAGTGAGGTAAGTACACACTCATCACTCAACCTCATATAAATCAGTGATATGTACAGTGTGTGAGGTAAGTACACCTTCATATAAATTAGCGATATGTACAGTGTGCGAGGTAAGTACACCCTCATATAAATCAGCGATATGTACAGTATGTGAGGTAAGTACACCCTCATATATATCAGTGATATGTACAGTATGTGAGGTAAGTACACCCTCAAGTAATTCAGTGACCTCATATAAATCAGAGATAAGTACTGAGTGTGAGGTAGGTACATTCTCATATAAATCAGTGATATGTACAGTATGTGCGGTAAGTACACCCTCATATAGATCAGTGATATGTACAGTGTATGAGGTAACTACATCCTCATATACACCAGTGATATGTACAGTGTATGAGGTAACTACACCCTCATATACACCAGTGATATGTACAGTGTATGAGGTAACTACATCCTCATATATATCAGTGATATGTACAGTGTGTGAGGTAACTATATCCTCATATATACCAGTGATATTTACAGTGTATGAGGTAACTACACCCTCATATACACCAGTGATATGTACAGTTTATGAGGTAACTATATCCTCATATATATCAGTGATATGTACAGTGTATGAGGTAACTATATCCTCATATATATCAGTGATATTTACAGTGTATGAGGTAACTACATCCTCATATATATCAGTGATATGTACAGTGTGTGAGGTACCTACCCCTCATATACATTAGGGCATTAAGCAGTATGTTAAGCAATAAGATGTAGTATGTGAGGTGACCTGGGGCAGATACATGGTTAGTTATCTCCCCATATACAGCGCTGTATACACTGAGGTCACCTGCTCCCCTATACATAAGTGTCTGTACTCCATCACATGTGAGGAGCAGGACCATGAGGACACATGGACTCCCATCCTGCCACAGCTGCCATGTGTAAGACAGCTGGGAGCAGATACATGAGGAGACCTGAACTATCATGTCCACATTACACTAGTAAATAAATAAAGCTCCCATGTAGCATAAAGCAGCCATATCTATAGTGTGAGGTATAATCTGACAGATATCGCCGCCATAGCTGCAGGGTATAAGATGGCAGGGAGCAGAATCCTGAGGAGACATGGCGGCTTCTTACATCCATGTGCACATTACATGAGGTAATGCTGCTCCCCTGTAACATTACCAGTCATATCTACAGTGTGTGAGTATAATCATACACATATCACAGACATCACTGCAGGGTATACTATAGCTAGGAGCAGACTCCAGAGGACACATGGCTGAGGAAACATGGAGGCTTCTTACTTACCTTCAGCCATGTGCACATTACATGAGGTAATGCTGCTCCCCTGTAACATTAACCAGTGATATCCCAGTGTGGGGTTATAAGCTCACACATATATCATAGCCAAAGCTGCCATGCGTGAGATAGCTGGGAGCAGGTACATGAGGAGACATGGAGACATGATCTCCTGTGGTAATGATTAATTCCTGAGGTAAAATCCTCTCATATATGATGTGTAAGCTGAGTCTACCCTGGTACATGATGTGTGAGGTGTATGTGGTGACAGCAGGGTGATATAACAGGGTAACCCCAGTGTTATACTTGCTGAGTCTGTCAGACATGTTTCTTTCTGTGCTTCTAGAGAGAGAAAGAGAAAGAGAGATACAGGACAGGGAGTGACATCTACTCCTGAGCCCCTCCCCTCTTACATCACTACACTATCCCACCTACTCTGTACTTTTAACAAGGACCATCATCTTACATCAATACTATCATCTAAATTCAGTCGTTATAGGTCCCCCCTTACCACCGTCATGTTCCTGCTTCGCCTATGGCTCCGCTGTTGTCATGACGTGTGGATATGGGATGGACCCCCACTTTATTTTAAAACAGT